>VYZM01023782.1:0-40113 GCA_013398915.1 Dromas ardeola | reverse complement strand
AGTTTTAGTGGTAAATAACATTAACTCATTAGTCATGTTCAGTTTCCCAAGCTGAACATGGAAGAAAACAAAATTAAAAATATCAAAATTCTGCCTTTCTGTTCCAAAGGTTTTGTGTTTGCTCTTCCTTTTTACATTATGTTTTAGAGTCTCTGCATCAACAGCTTGCACATCTGGAAAAGAAAGAGCAGGAGAAGATGACAGTGGGTGACTAATTTCATGCAACTTTTCCTTCCATTGAAATAGTTAAAAACTAACTAAATCCAAACTACCTGATGTAGGTGACTTATGCTGAATATCATGACACTTCTCCTTTGTATCAACTTTTGAAAGCTGAACAGTTGCTTTTGTTACGCAGGAAGACAAGAAAGAAGATCTTCTGAACTCTTTTGCTTGCAAAATGAGACATTGTTTTCAGGTTAAGTCTAGGGCTTTTTTTATATTTTTCAAAATAAAGAACAGGAATCATGTGAAACTGTGAGAGTGAGTGTGTGTAACCCTTTATGACAGGGAGAGAAAGAGGCTGCCTTTCTATTTGGGAAACTGTGCTTTGAAAGCCTTTTAGAGTAATTTCTGCAAAATACATTAAAATCTTGTTCCATAAGATTATAAAAGTTTGGTCAGGAATGTTCCCATCAGCTCTCTAAAACATGAGATTGTGGTGTCTCTCCTCTGCCAGTACTCTCCCAGACACCAGTAATGTAATGAACTAGTACTTAATTATTAATAAATACTACTAATGGAGAGCTATTCCCTTCCCCTTTGCAAGATAGAGATATCTATTGTGTTGTCATCCACACAGTGATGAGTTTTCTGCTCAGAAATGGGAGAATTGCTCTCCTCTCAGGGGACATTTTTCTCAATGACAAAGGATTATGAATTTCAGATTTGAGCAATATGATTCCAAGCAATGTCTGAGAAAGATTCAAAATACACATATAACTGCTAAAATAAAAAAGGTGTAGATCACAGGTTCGTTTTTTACATCTTGTAGCACATATATTATTTTCAACTTCACGGGTACCTGGTGGGCCAGTGTACCACATATACAGAATAAATAGTCTCACAGAGGAACAGATGGAGATATTCAGGACATCGGAAAAGCCATACTACTCAGTGTCTTCATATTTGCACTTCCAGTTGCAATGGTAGTGTATTGCAGTGATAGACAACATGACAGAATATTAACTGACACAGCACTTCAACAAGGGTTTTCTTATCTTTCATTAACTAGTCTCTATTTACTCTTACCATCTTTTTTGCATATTTATTGAGCTCATTTCAATAGGTCCAAGATATTTTAATGCTGTTACTGTTGGTAGCAAAACAATAGAGTTATTTAAAGGGACTGTAGCACCTCATATATGAGCAAAAGCTGAGAGCTGGGACTGTTTAGCCTGGAGAAAAGAAAGCTCAGGGGGATCTTATTAATGTAGAGAAATAGCTGAAGGGAGGGTGCAAAGAGGACAGAGGACAGACTCTTCAGTGGTGACCAATGACAGTACCAGAGGCAACGGGCACAAACTGAAACACAGGTTCCCTTTGAACATCAGAAAAAACTTTTACTGTGAGGGTGACAGAGCACTGGCAACTGTTGGCCAGAGAGGTTGTAGAGTATCCATCCTTAGAGATATTAAAAAAATGTCTAGACACGGTCCCAGGCAACTGGATCTAGGTAGCCCTGCTTGAGCATGGGAGTTGGACCAGGTGATTTCCAGAGGTCACTTCCAACCTCAATCATGCCGTGTTTTTGTGAGCCTGTGAAAACAAAGAAACAAATGCAGTTTTAGAGTCGAAGGTTTTCTGTGCTATTGTTAAATGTTTGCGAACATGTAAGTTTGCATGGAAAGTTTTGTGTCAAATGGGCAATCAAGATCAAGAAGCATTAATCTTTACTGATGCTTCGAAGCAATTTTGTGAATGATTTTAACTTATGGGTTTGCGTATGTAAAAGACAATGAAATATCCATGTGGAAAAGAAACTGGCCTGCTCAGCACAAATACAAGACCTCAAGAAGAGGAGTGCAGAAAACCATTCTATGGAGAATTAGATTATTTTATGTCTCTAGGATGTACAGATCTCGAGGAATGAGCTCCAAAGTTATATTCTACCATACACTGTTTCATTAAATTTATTTTTTATATTACAGTTATTGGTATTGCTAGAATTCCCTAATAGCTCATTAAGCAATGCTCATTATCTGTTTCTTCCTCTTCAGTTCCTCTTTCAGTTGAGTTTTAGGTGCTTGGATTGCTTTTCATTTTTTTTAATTCCTCCCGCCCCCCCAATTCACATAGACACATGTCTAGGGTATAACATCAGAAGAATAACAGTCAAAGAAACATGCCGTTCATGTGCAACAAATGATGAGATCTGCGATGGCCCCTTGGTTATTTAGGGAGCTTATTCTACTATATAAAACCAGCACATAGGAAAGTGGTTTTTTGCCAAAGAGCTGCCCCTTTTGCCCTAGCTGTTGCATCAATAAAGCAGATTTGTACATGATGACCTTTCTTTTTGTGTTCCAGTTGGAGCTGTAGATATTTTAAATCCTGAACTGCAATGTGGGCTAGGGAGCTGAATTGAGAGCAAAGATATATCTGTCATCTGTCATGCTGCAAAAAAGACAAGCTGCAGTATTCTTTACTAGAGGCTGCCCAGCACAGAGGTAGCCAAGGGAAGAATAAATAATGAGCTCATCTTCTGGGTCTGTTAGGATGGGACAGAGTTTCCCAAGGAACCAAAGAGGTGAACTGTTTTTATCAGTAGCTACTGCTGCAGACCTGGTGTTTGGACTTAAGTCTTTTAAGGAGATCTAGCTTATGGTGTGGTATAAGATAATATAGAAAATGTTATGTAAATAAACATTAGAAATAGAATAATATGCAATTTAGTATATATGAGTAACAAAAAGCATATGTCATTGTAATGATAGGAAGTCGAATAGGAAGACAGATAAGATTCAGAAAACAGCAGCCAAGTTTGCCACAGGTAAGATGTTAGAAATCCAGATTAACTGCAAACAAGCCTTTCAGTTTCTAATGACACTCCACACTGTCCTTCATGGTGTTGCGGTCTTACCAGGCTTGGGATCATCATGCTGGTACATGTATAGTTGTATGAACTGCAGCTGGGTTACGTGCCATCTACAAACTGCATGTAAATGCATTCCACAGCAAATATTTCACTCTTCAGTGTTTATGTTAAACATACTAATCATCTGACTACCTCCAACAATGCAACAACGCAAATATCTTGAAAGCCTGCCTTGATATTACATTTGACATTAGTAAAAGGCTTGCTGACACTCAGAGTAAGAATTTACAATTCAATGAATGCATCAACACACAGATACAAAATATCAGTGAATCATACCATTATTTGCAGCCCAGGACAGTGTAAGCTCTGTAAGCTGTGTATCAGTTCTGAAAACTGCAGAGGAGCCGAAGAAATCCTTGCTCCCTTCATGTCCATGGTCTAGTTATGCTTTGTACTTAAGCAAAAAAGTTTTTATTACTTGATGCATCTGAGCATCAAATATCTTCCTACACCTTTTTTTTTAAAAAATGGCTGGAAAAAAAACACATCCAGAAAAATATTTTAGGTTTTCATTTATAGATTAACAAGTTTCAAAGTACAGCAAGAGAGTGGTTGAATGCTCTGTGACCAGTGTGGAGTTACAGTTGGAAAGCAACAGCAGTACTGACTGTCAAGATTTTGTATTTTGGCTCTTTCACTTTATGCCTGTGAAAAAGAAAGACGGATGGGACAAAGCAAACCCCACCCCCACCCCCTCCCCCCCAGAATGGGGGGTTTTAAGAGCTTTCTCCTGAGGCCATGTAGGTATGTGCTCTTTTAAAATTTCATTCACTGAGGATTTTTGTACTCTTAATTGAGTGGTCACGGTATGTAGTATGTATGTCACCTGCCTCTGACTTGAAGAGCAAAGATATCATGAAGTCTGTTTTAATATTTGCATTTATAACCTCTTGCTTTTTTGCATACACTGACTAGATCTGCTCTTAAAAAGACTACATGTGTGTTTCCAAGCAGATTAGCCATAATCTAAATTTTTTAGGGAGATTCAGAAGCAACTTCTTAGAATGTGTAGAATCTGTTCTTCCCCTGTCTTTCACCTTGTCTTCTGCATATACACAACTTTTTGTGCTCATCTTGGATACTTTTGAACTTGTTAAGTTTTCCTGTGTAGAACTGGAATACAGTTACATTTATCCTGTCATTAAGTAAAATTTATCTACTTAATGCCTTTATCCTTTCGACCCGTAACAATTAGCATCGTGGTATAAAACAAGTAGATCCATGTAGATCCTGAACAAGTAGATCCTGAAACTTAAAGCAAAGTTACTGTTACACTAAATTGAATGTTCTTTTATTCCTGGGGAAGGGGGGTTAATAATTTTGGTCGGTTTTTTTAACATTTTTTTATCATAGTTATATCAAGTAGACACTAGGACTGCTGAGCTACCTTGAAAATACAGTTAAGCTTTCTGAAAAGGAAAATTACTATGTGATATACCTGATGTACTAATTATACGCTAGTCCAATGATTGATTACACTGTGGAGTGGGAATTGCTCTCAACCCTCTCCCCTTTGAGATTCTGCCACAAAATTATTATTAGAGCACCTGCATCCTCACACAAGCATTCAGTGATACCATCACTGTTTTTAATCTTCCTGTAATTTTGGGAACGTGTTGTATGCTCTCCAAGCTGCAAGAAGGACATGTTGTACCCATTAACCTTTCCACACAACGAGTGTTCGTTGCATGCAGCAGTCTGACAGAGGCCCAGTCAACTACCGGATAGGACCAAGCAGCAAAATGCATGTGTTTTGTACAGCATATGCTATCAGCTAACAACCTGAAAGTCATCTTCCGCATGGAGTGAACGTAAAGCGAACAAATTAAAGCTCATGTAGTAAATAAATCATCACGATAACGTCTGCTTCTGTTTGCTAAAGGAATATGGGAACCTTGGAGAGTAAAACATGAGGATTTTAAGAGCTGTCTCAGTGACAAACTGTATGAAGTAGACAGATATAAGGAAAATATCTTGTAGTGGTGAATTTTTCATTAGAAGTCAATAGACTCTGTAAAGCTGTCAAATGTTAACTAGCTCACCTTCTGCTCTTTGCAAAAAGGTTAATGGATACAGCACATTTGCTAGTGTGACACTGAAAAACAAAGCATGACAAATGGTATGCTCTTGTATTTGTTTTGCACCCTTTTTTAATTTTTAAGTTATTGCTTTGGTTTGAGGCCTACTATATGTAAAAGTGGCTAGAGTGTAAACTGATATTAGGGCTGCTTTAAAAGCTTTACCCAATTACAAAATATGACATCTGACCATCATGAAGTCCCAGGAGACAGATTTTCCCAAGACTAGGTGTGGATGTAGTGCTGAAGGCCCTTGTTCCCTGCCCACTCAGCCCTTCTCAACTTGTGCAGATCATGCTGTTTCTCTTTTGCCTTGTCAATTTAAACCGGGGGCTTGCAGGTCAGAGACTGCAGGTTTCCAGCAGTTTCATGCAGCATGTAGCACAATGAAGCTTTGATTTTAGTTGAGGCTTCTAGGCATGACTAGAATACAAATAATTAATAATCATATGAGTGTTGTGAGAAAAGCATGTGTGCATGATTAGCATATATCTTTTTGATGTAGTTGGGAGATAACAGGAAAAACTTCAGCAGACATCCTTTTCCTTAATCACATCAATTCCATGTAGTATGTCAATCCTTTACCTGAAGTGTTAGGCTCAAATTCTGCAACCACACGTTTTACTTATTATGCAAACATTTTTCTAAACTCCTAACATACTATTCAGTGCAAGCTTTGTCAGAAATGAGTAGGACTAGGCTTTTAATTTGCGGCTTCCAAAATATTTTTCTGCACTCTTTATCACTATAAATTGTTCTGTGAGTGTCACTGAACCTAGAACTTCTACGTGAGTAAATTTAAGGACTGGGTGTTAGCTGGCATCTTTTACCAGCTGCATGATCTCATTCAAGAATAGAATGAGTTGTTCCTACAACACATACCCAATAAGCAAACAACAAGATTGTAGTCAGTCAAAGAAAAAAGCCCCAAGTGTTCAAGGAAACTGAACCAGTTAATGCAACTACCAAAACCTCCATCAAATTTTGTGAAAAATCACCAATGGTTGGTGGGTGGGGTCACTTAGGCATTTCTCACTTGGCCAAATCCCTGCAGAAGTACTATTTAGTTACAGAACAACTCTCTCATCTATTGTCTATTTGGGAAGCGATGCACTCCAGTCAAACTAAAATCTTTGAATTTTTTTTATAGGAATATCTTGAGAAAAAAATTAATGACCTGTGATCTTCAGGAGAGCAGACTTGATGGTCTTTTGTGGCCTGAAACTCTATCAAATTATGAGTAACATCACTCATCTTTTGCACCTTTTAATCCTGTGATTTATGAAGTATATGATCAATACTTCCAAGCGGAAAACTCTCAAGTCAGACAGTCAAATTGACACAAAAAAAGTGAGACTCACTGCCATGCAAAATCTGGTTTATGTTGTTTCCCACGCCCCGCCTTTTCAAAGCACAAAAACCTTCATCAGGCACTAGGTGGCTGTTTGCACAAACTTGAGAAATCTTTATGGTCAGGCCTGACTTAAAAAAATAAGTCCTGGGGCTATGCAAACTTCAAAAATGTCTTAGAGACAGTATCTAGGAATACAATGTTCCATTAGTTTAGTTGCAAGTATTCATAAGAGTTTTTAATAGAAATCAGAAACTGTCTGTTAAAAAAGTTTTAGAAATTGTGGTTAATGGAAAACTGAATTTGATGAAATACTTGTAATTGCCGCTTTGTGTCCTTTTCAGGAAACTTAATTTACTAACCCACTAACAGTTTCAATCTTGATTTCTGGAGGGAAAAAAAGGACATTTTATATGTTCAACTTGTGAAATATGCTGTAGGGTTTAAAGAAAAGCAATACCAAAAGAAACTCAATGCTTTCAAGAGTCTAAATGCAGCTACGAATCCACCTGCATCTGGGGAGGATTTTAATAAGCTTTGGTGCTGCAATTGTACGTTGGAATATCTTATTTTATTAATTCAAGAAAGAGGAATTTCTGAGAGTGTGCTATTATGCTGAATCCATTCCATGAAGAATCCACCTATTACAGGTAGAAACAATCAAACAAAACCAATTGTGAACATTGGAGAAAAGCTGTAGGAGCATATTCTTTTAATGGAATTTTCTGGTAGTCTTCCCCTAGGAAGAAAATGGAGAGGAGATTTCTATGCTGGCAAGAAATATAGCTGAAAGTGGAAACCCAAGAACTGCAGAGGCAGAGAAATTGTGATAGAAAGCCTGAAAGTGCTACACTGCTTGGCTATCCCTAGCAAAAATGGGATTGAATTACGAGTACAGGAATCACCGTTGTAATGGGTTTATGCAATACTAGCATGGAAATAAATTCCAGAGAATCTCTAAAATCTACTGATTTCGGACTGTCACTAATACTTTTCACGTTAGGGAAATGTACTGCAACAAGTAACTTTCAACAAGCCTGTATGTAGTGATATGCTAATCTTCAGAGTCTTGGACCAGCATGGAGCCCAGCTACCATGGGACAACTGCAATAGTATTTTATTTTTTTTCTGCTAAGATGACTAGAAATGGAGAGCTCAAGCAACTGTCATAAAAGGCACAGGCCAAATAGAGGTTACAGATGCCTATTTGTTTGTTCATCTTTACCTAGCGGCTTTAGACAGACTTAAGCAGTGCTTTTCACTTGCTAAAAGTAGCCAGTATAGGCATTTCAGATCCCTTGGTATCCGTTTTATTTGCCTGTGTCCAAAGCTTGATAACATACTGCCAGAATCTGCTTATAAATTTACATTTGTTAAGCAGTGTGTCCATGATGCTGGTCTATAATGTGAAAGTCAGAAATTATTCTGCAGTGTTGTTATGCATCCTGGCATAAGAAATGAAGGGCATTGCAGCTTCTAGAGCTAAAATACCTGCTGTGTTCTCCTACTTTCCAAATTAAAGAAGTTCTTATAGACATCTATTGTTTTAACACTTTAATATTCACTCATACTGAAACTTTTTGACATTTCGGGGACGACCCTTCCTTCTTGGTTCAGCCTTCTTCTTTTTGAGTGTCTTTTCCTCTTCTCTCTCCACTGCAGCCCTTGCTTTCTGAGAAATGCAGTCATATGTGCTTCTCTTTACACCCTACATCCTTCCTACCTTAACCTTTGATAATTACCCAAGCTGTACAGTAGACATTTAATAATCTCTTAGGACTTCAAGAAAATATGTAGCAAATGATCTCTTCGAGTATCTGTACTCCAGGGCTTCTGGTATCCACAGTGAGACTAAAGACAACGGTAAGCTGCTTCTCTCATAACGTAGTTTCTGTGTGTTAGATGCTTGCATGCTCTTGAACACTTGTCATTATAAGGGCAGCAAATAAAAGATCAGTGGAAAGAGATATTTGAGAAACAGGCATTATCCCAGGAGCTAGTTTGAAGCGTAGAGCAATATAGAGATAAAATAGAAAGGCTGTGACCTTCATTCTTCATCTCCTTACAACTTGATAGCTTATTCTTCAATTAAACCCTTCTGGCTAAAAAGGTAACAATATCAACAACAAAAAGAGAACTGAAAGAGATTATTTTTGAGGCAATCTGTAGAACAGGTCTCAGAGTTAAATTTAGGATAGCAGTTTTCTTCTTCAAAAGTAAATTTTGTTTTGTTTGACTTACTATCTGAAGCTTTCAGCATGTACCAGCTCACAAAACCAGTTCATTAAGCATTTAAAAGCATATTGGAAACAGTGTGACCTAAAGAATAGGACAACAAAGAGATATAAGCTATTGGTGTCTGTAGCTTGCTCCTGTCCTGTGTTTTCTAACAGACATCAGATGCAGCTTCAGAAATGAAAAACTGAGTGCTTAAACTGAAGTAAATGTTGCATTAGGAGAAATACAAGAACAAAGAAGAAACTTGGGAATACACATAGAAAACAGTATAGGATTGTGACTCTGTTTTAGATAATGGAGACTTCCTTCTGTCTAATTTCCCTCAGTAACATTCTGTAGTTGACATATTTTATCATCATCGTTGTTGTTGTTGTTGTTGTTGTTGTTATTATTATTATTATTATTTTCCTTCTAAAGAAACACTCAATCTGAAAATTACACAGGAGGGACTTCACGTGAATACTCCCATCCAGAGCAATGTACACAGCCAAGACAAGCTGCAAGCCTGCCTTACAGTAGAACATAATTTGACAGGCATGGACACAGCATGATAAAAACTTCTTCTCTTTTACTGTTTTACTCTAAGACCTTAAAATTGTCCATCATTTGAGTTAATCAGGTAAGGGTATTGGGATATTTGAGCATCGTTCAAACCTATATCATTCTTCTACATCTCTGCCCGCTGAGTTTTTCAACTGTGCACTTTTGGCCTTAGTCATAAAAGCAGTATTGACTTGAAATTGAATAACAGCTTTTTACTGCTTTTATTGTTTTGTTTGGTTTGGGTTGGGTTTGTTTTGTTTTTTTACTTAAGTCAAGAACAAAAGCCTTTCTGTCTTTATGCAACTGGTGGATATAATCATCTTTGTTCTGGTTCATTTGGTTTTTGTTTTTTTCCCCAGTGTGAAATAGAAACTTATGTTTCCTTTCTAAAGTTAGAATTTCTAAATTCAAGTGTAAATAATTTAAAATATTTTAATTCTTATCTAGTTAAAATGCTCAAGACACATTCATAAGGATGAAAAAGTCTCATTATTTTATCAAATTAGTAAAACAGCTAATCGTGATTGCATTTAAAAGAGGAAGATAATAATGATGATGATAATAATAATAATAGTAATAATAATAAAAGTTTTCTTTCTCCTCTTCAAATCCTTTGTGTTTTCAGAAGTATTGTTGGTCCTCACCTTACGTGATCATCTACTTGTCTATTTATTATAGTAATAATAAGTGAAAGTGGTATAAAGTCTGATTTTAAAGTGCTAACCAGATTTGCTTCTCTGCCCTCAAAGGGATTATGGCCTTATGATCTCCATTTTAAACAGAATTTCTGCCCAGTCATGATTTGCATGCTATTTCCTATATATAAGTCTGTAACTCTACTTTTCGAGCACTGACAGGTGCTCATACTATATAAAAATTAAAAATAATAATGAGAAAATGAAGTTCTGCCAAATCTGTCCTGTGTACATGTGAAACAGTGTTCCTCAAACGTTTGCACAGTCAAAAAATATGGGCTGGTTTTCGTGGAGACCATATCCCTGCCTAATTTCAAATCCCTGCTCTGGAGTGTGGTGTCTTTTAAATAAAAGTCTCCAGATTTTTTCATGTGGGGAAACAAATGTCTCTTTTCCCTTCCTCCCTCATGTCCCAGGAAACATCTGGCCCAATTTTTTTGTTGAAATGTTCTGAAGAATGCTCACCCTGAGGTACAGCTCACCAGGAAAATTATTACCCCAGCTCTTAAAGTTCATTGAAGTAATGGGTTATTGAAAACAGAATAGCCTAGAGAAGCACAAATCCCACAATGAGAAGAGCAACATGTCATTAATAAAGGAATATTATCTGTATTTGAATGTCTTGAAAAAATTCAGAAGAATATTCTTCATTAAGAGAATTTTGGTACTTAGAAGAAAGGGAAGATTGCTATCACAAAAAGCTCTTTACTATATGTCTTAAAGTTGATTTCTGTCAATTTAATGTGCTTAAGACTTGAGCTGTAATTAATGACACTCACGACACCAGCTTGCTTTGATGAACTCAGTCCTTGCTGTCGTGGTAGTATGGCCTTTCTCATCTGAAGTAGACAAGAAAGCACAGAGTATGGAAGAGACTTTGTCTAGATTATGAATGAACAGTCTACTGGATTATTTCAAGTAAGTATTTCCTTTATTCTTCTCCGTCTCTCTTTTCTCTTTTTAATTTGATATTTTTATTTTTCAATATTGCCTGGAAATTTTACTATCCGTATGAGCAATTTCAGATGAGCTCTTTTCTGATGACTGATTAATATATTAATTTCTAACATCAATGTAGAGCTAACAACAGTAGTTGTTCCTTTCTAACAAAAGCAGAAAAAAAAAATCTGCTTTTCTGTCTAATTCAACATACCACGTGGAAAACAATTGGTTCAGTTAATCTAACTCATCTATTAAAAAGATAAAAAAATTTACTCAGATAAAACACATGCATTTTCCTGCCTGTAGACAGTGATGCTTCATTGACATGGAAACTCTTATTTACAACAGTCTGATGACATTGTTTACAGGTGTTGCATAATGTTATTGACAAGAATTGTGTTGTTTATGTAAGCAGAATCACTGTGTGCAAAATAGTCTCATATCTACATGTGCTTGCTCATGCAGTATGAGCCTACTTACTGCAGGCTACAGTATTTGATCCATAGCTATCAGCATTCAGCTGGCAATTTGATTTAGAAAATATACCCTGAAAATAGCTTCATTTCACATATATTACCTTCTGACTGCTGCTGTGATTTCTCAGCCAGAGTCCAGCTGTGGAAATGTTAAAACTATTCATCAGGCATGAATATTCATTAGAGTGGTATTCTTTTCTTCCTACATATCACTGGCATGGCAGACACAACTGCTAGGTGAGAGATGTGAATAAACCCTCCAACTCTCTTAAAAAGTAGAATCCCCCACGTGCACACACAGGCACATCAGGAAGCCCAGTGAATTATGCCCGTGCAGTTGAAAGGCAATACTTTCTGGGTCCTCCTGATGCAGCTGTATTCAACGTGCTATTTGTCATATCAGGGGATCCGTATGAAGGAAAACGCCAATCCCAAATAATTACAAAATCACGACCCAAGCTTCCCAACTCCCGAGCTTAGTTTAAGATGATGAAGGTTTTTTAAAGGAATTATTTATACTTGCTTTTACAGACTCAAGTCTTTAGGGACTAAATGACAAATTAAAACATGCTGGTTTTAAATAGAGGTTGAGACTGACGAGTAATCAGAGGATCTGGAGCTTCAAAAAAAGCCAATAAAACACAAAGACTTGTAAAACTGAAGCTAAAATGGTGAAACTGCTTTGCTATAAATGTTCATTAACTTCAGCAGGAATGGGATTTGGGTCCAACCACAAAGAAAGGCATATTATCTCAAAAGCCAATTCTGTAACCCTTACTAATTTCATTCCACATATCCTGTTGAGTTCAAAAGACGACATAGGGTGAAAACTGTGTATCTTACATCCTGAATAAAAAAATGCAGGGTGAGGCTTACTGCTTCCAGCAGCGCAGCTCCTGACGCTGCATCACGCATGACGTTCCTCAAGGCTGAGTCCTGGCACCAGCCCCACAGTTGGCATGAGCCACTACAACTGTATTGATTTTGGTGGAGCCACAGTATTTGACATCAACTAAAGATAAGGTCCATTAACTTTCTATTGTCTCCAGAGCATCTGCCCATAGCTTTGCCCTGATACATATTCATATGGTAATGGAGTTAATACAAAAATCATTGTCTGGCAATACGCAACAAGAACAAAATCCATTCTGTGGCAGAAGTGCTGTGCACAGCCTATATATCATTTGTGTCCTAGGTATTTTTTCTATACAAGCCTTGCATAAGACTTTTCTTTAGGACAAGTTTCAATGAATTGAATTGAATATTTGTCTGAGGAGAAAACCAACTGAACAAACAAATAAGCAAACAAACAAACCAGGCATAAAGCATTATCCTAGTGTTACCTGGAATGAATGCAACAAAAAATACTGCTTTAACAACAATATGATTAATGTAATTCTTTGTCACTTACAGTTTGTGATTCAGATACACGAATCTGATAATGGAGGAAAAAAATATGTACGTGGTTCTATTAGCATGAAATAAAAGGGGTTCAAGAATAAAATACTAGTTTAAGTTAAAACAGACTTACTCTTTTTCAAAAGGATACCAAATAGAGTCCTAAAAGTACTGTGCTTTGTTTAGTTTTGCTTGACAGGATAGCTTTGTTTGTTCTGTAACTCCAAAGCTACTATTACAGACATTTATTTTCTGGCATCATAGTACTTTTCTAAAGCACCCCACAAAGCTCAGTGCCACTATAATGAGTTCACAGTATTATCAGCAATAATTAACAGATACTCTTAAAACTCTAGTGTCCTGCTTACGACAGGAGTGTGCTACCTACCCTGAAATTATCAGGGTAAAACACGTACAAGGAAAGACAAGACATTTTTATTTTCTGTACATTAGTTAATATTTTTCTCTTTGGTCCCGTTGTCCCCCTAAGATTCCTTACTCACTAATATGTTCTCCATTTCCATGGCCCAGGAACAAGTAACCAGAATAATCCTTTTTTAAATTATTATTTTATTCTAGCCAGTGTGGCAAACAAAGGGGAAAAAATAGATCAACCTGTTCCTCACTTTTATTTTCTCACTTAAAAGGATCAAAAACATCACATCTCTTTCAATTAGCACAAAAAACATAACTTGGTCATCTATTATTTAAAAAAATCAAGAAGGACCGGCTGAATACTTAAGCATTCTGACATAATTTTTCACAATCACTCCCAATGAAGCTCTATCATTTTGTATAAATGATTAAACTGCCATGGGAACCCAGAAGTCCATTTCTGAATTAAATTTACTAACCAGTCATTGTCTGTCTTTCCTTCAATGACTATTTAAATAAGTTAAGTTAAGCAGATGCCACACCACTGATGGTTTGGGGAGGTCCCTGTTTCAGCATATCCAGAGGCACATCTGACATGGACCTGCCTTTCTCTTCCTGTGAAAGATCTGTTTTGGCCACCAGGTCGTTACAAGATGAAGACACACAGGGAAACACTAGCTTTTATCTTAAGCTTCGATCACCTAGCTAGTGCACAATGAAGTAGTAATTAAATCGTGATTTATTTCAGCTGTTCTGGACATGCGTATGCATGCGTATATATGTATGCACATGTGTATGTGTGTAAATATAAAAATACATGATCAAGTTAAGTGAATCTCAGGTCATGTGGGATGAATCCCACCCGCATGCTCTCAAGGTAGCTATAGGCAAGGCTTGGAATGTGTGAGATGAAGGTGCCATTCAGGAAGATTGAGAGGATAGTCATCAGTATATTTGGAAGATGTCACTCTAGGCAGCCCCAGTTTATATTCCTCCTTGTAAATCTACTCCAGTCTGGAATAAAAAAAGAAAATGGTGTGGGCTTCAACTTGAATCTCTCACATCGCAACAGATAATTTTAATTGCCAGAGTACAGCGACTTCCAAAATATTTTTTTCTGTCAGTTCCTCTTGTTATATCATGTACCAAGTATCTGTTAATAAAACAGTATGTTAGGGATCCTCTAGTTTGCTAGGACACGTTATGAAATCGGGACCCATGTACTCAGATGCGCTCAGTAGGGGAAGGGCATGAACCTGACTCATCGTTTTTCTAACCTGTGACTTATGGGCTAAGCAACATGCAGTGCTATTGGTTGATTGAGAACTGAGCTTGAGACTTCATTTGGTTCAAACGGATGAAAAATTTGGAGATGGCTGAAACTGTTTTTCTGGCTAATGTGGGCAAGAAGATATCAAACAACAATACATATCAAGCAAACTGAAAACTGTACACTAAAATAATAGGACTGTAGTTTAGTAAGCACCCGTAAGATTTTTGAAACTACAGAAACCTCATTTCCAAAAGAATTTTACTTACAGAGGCTCATTAATCCTACTGAAAGCCAAAGGGACTTAGGCTAGATTGATTTCAGTGGGAGTTAGTCACTTTGAAAATCTCATTAGGGTACCTGTCTACACCTTTACACTCCCTACTTAAATGCTTTTAACATTTGGCTGCTAAGTCCCTTTTCAAAATGAAGGCTTAGTGTCTGAAACTACATCGACTTAGATTGTTAAAGGTATTTATTATCTTCCAATGATTTCAGTGGAAATGAGGTACCCAGATGCCTTTCAAAATTCTACTACTATCAGAGATAAAATTGAAAAGTACGGTTAGGTAACAAAAAGGATTTGTAACGTCTGAGATTATATAGCATGTTTCCCTGACCATTATTTTTGCCACTTTGCAATAAAAGCAGTATATCCTGTTCAAAATTAAGCCATTCTTTCCTGTGTTTGTGTACCAAACAGACATACTGCTCTAGTGCAGGAAGGACGGAAAGAAATGTTCTAATCAGCAGAAACGCACGGAGACTCAGAGTAGCAAGCTTTGCCATCTCATCTGACATGCATAATGGCTCAGAAGCACAGAGCAAATCCAACACGCAATGACTGTAACAGCTCAGAATCAGCATGCAGTGCCACTGCGTGACACACTGTGCAGCTCAGAGCAATAGGCTGTGCCACCACATACCGGGGGTTCACACATATATAGATGTTTCTTTCAATTTTTATTAAGGGTAGAAGAAAATAAAAGAGGGGGGAAGGAAAGAAGAATGGATCAGGGTTCAATGTTCAAATGCAATTCCAGGTGAGGGTGCCCATTTTGCATATGGCCTGATCACACAAGAGCGGCATTAATTTATGGAGAGTTTGGGATTGCTTGTTTATGCTGTTTCTAGGAGGATTTATGTTTAATGGAGGATTTCTGCAAAATGCTTTGTGGTCTCCTCAGTTTCTTTTGGAAAATAATAACTATATTGAATGGAGCACTTTAGAAGATATTTCATTTCTTGGCTTTTAAAATCAATATTTTTCACATTGTCATGAATATTTTTTGTAGAAGCCTTGGCAGCTATTTTTGTTCATTGTAATTGTGGCTATAGGTGAAGATGGAGTACCTTTCTCTCATTATTAAGAGCTTAGTAGCCCTGAGCTAAAGGCTGCAATTCTTCATGTCACCACTGTGGCGGCAAATAAGATTTTCCATTTAGTTTCTAGTAACCTCATTTGTCAAGGAGACTGTATTTCAAGTTTATATAGATTTAAGGCAAACAAAACTGGACAGTTAAATGCTTCTTTTGTCATAAATTGAATTAATCCATTAGCAAAGAATTAAACTAATGGGACATTAACATTGCTGATACGCTGGTGTATTTCAGACTTTGTGTAAAGAAGGTTTGTGAAGTTAATATAAAAGCTAAATCATTTTTTCGTTAATGACAGTTTCAGCATGCTGCCAGCACACTCTCATACAATGACATGAGTTTCATCCAAAATTATGTGTGTATTTTTCTCCATGGAATTTTTCCTCATTCTTTATACTTTATGTTTTTAATTTATGTGTGTATGTATGCATGTGTGTGCATGCACGCAACAATCAGGAGTGTGGATCATATGAAATCTGGCACATATGCTTAAAAAGCTTTAACAGAAGAGTTCTGTTAAAAAGAGAGATCTGTTCTCAAGGTTTTCTTGTGGGTTTTTTTCCTGATTTTCTTTTTTTCCCCTTATCATTTTCCCTATTTTTTCCCAGTGGTAGTTGAGATAGAAAAGGTCATGTTAGCAGATAAGAGGTGCTAACTCCCTCTCAATCTTCATATGACATGCCTTCTGAGCTCAGTGACTAACCCTCCTTCGATGGATAGTGCGCGGCAAGGGGCTCTGGCTGAAGCTTCTAATCAATGCAAGTGTAGAAATCTGACTGAGGCACTTTCCTACGCACTATGTTAGCCAATACCATTTTTCAGCTGTTTCAGATTATCCCAACTGAAACCTGTAAGTGCTGGTCTTAGCTGCAGGTTTGTGATTTGATGCAATTTAAAATTCAGTGAAAGCATGAAATTGCAAATGACTCGCAAAATGAAATTAACATAGCCTGCATATCATCCAGTGTACTGTTTTTTTCCCCCTTCCCTCACATCCATTTCTGTTCCTTTGAAAATTTGGCATGGGACAGCACTTTTTACATCAGAGTGCAAACACTTAGGGAGTCCCAGAGGCTGCTGTGGGGTTTAGGATTTCTGAACATCCAAAACTTTGATTAGGCATGCTAGAAAGGGACGTAAGATTATATAAATATTTTTATTCTACTATGGTCCTGTTGGTTGCAAACAGTGACAAAAGCTCCACATTTTTATAGTGGAGATTATGGTTCCGAATAAAACTGAGTCATGACCCGTCATGGAAAAGGCTACAGCAAGAATCATTTCTTATATCAGAGTAGGGAATTCCATGACCTTTGATGTTATTCTGAGTGCTTTCGGGCTGTGCTTTGTAGAGAAATTTTCAGCAATTTCAAATTTATTCTTCCTTTTGCTAATAAAATTCCTTTTAGTCTTTCAATATGCTCATTCATTCAAATTCAGGAAGAAAATGAAACTTAATGAAACTTTTAGGTCATGTATATCCTGTTAATTCCTCATTATCTTGATGACAGAAAAAAAGAGAATCAAACTTTAAGGGTTAATGTTTGCTTTTTTTTTTTTTCAGTTCTGCACATTTCTCCAAAAATACCTATTGCTTCAAGTTTCATATGACAGACTGATTAATTTTATACTTTCTTTTTTTTTCTTCTCAGGAACTTAAATATTAATGACTAGACTTTTGAAAACCCACTTTGTCACTTTTGTCACTTACTAAGCAGTTACAAAATTATTAGACTTCTATAATAGAAAGGTATTTGATTTTGGTCATTATTATTAAAAACAGTGTTTTCTTGGCAACAATAGTCTGAAAAATGAGTCTTAGATAAAGAAGGCATTTTGTTTTCAGGGTTTGATTGAATTCTGATTCAAAAAATGGATCTATCCTTATGTCATTTCGGTAAGGCAGTTTGATCTGACAGGGGTAACATTTCTTTTCCGACTGCATAACAAATAAAATAACAAGACCAAATCAAATTTTTCACATTCCTTTAACAATCCATTTAAAAAATATTTTTAAAAGTTGAACAAGTTCCCCAGATATTTTCTTGTGGCAAAAGTTTCTGCTATTTTATAGAAGCAGTAAAATATCTCCTTTTTCCACTATACCATTTAGAACTTTCTATCAGATTATTTACAAACTCAAATACTTTAAAACCAAGAATAATCTCTTAGGAGCATCAAAAATCTTACCTAAACCCATTTTGTTATTGCAAAAATGTATGGAGATATGTGTTCCAATCACAACAAAATAAAGTGAACATTGATTTATCAATAGATGTTTCTTATTTATGCATATTATACTTATTATTTCCATTTAGTTACTAAGGTTACATTCCTACAAAGATTTTCACAGTGGCCACCTGTACTTCATGTGAAATTCCACAAATTTAATTGGGTTTGTGTGTGCTGAAGGACCGTTATTGCTATTTTTGTCAATAGTAGAAAGAGACTGACTGTGTTTTAGAAAGTACTTTTTTATAGACAAAAAGAAAAAGTACTCTATTTCCATAACTTCTAACCAAAGGAGGAATTAATCTGGTCATATTCATTCTCCTTTCCTTTTCATGACTTAAAAATCTCCCTGAGAATCAAAGGAGTTTTTTCCTTTCCTGAGCCCTGTGGTGCCAAGGTACAAAGGAGCGCATGCAGCCAGTGGGGGGGGGCAGACCTCACCGCTCCCTGGAATTTGCACAGCAGAGTGCTGAGACCAGGTACCTCTTAACGTTCCTGCAAAAGCTTCATTCACTGCGGATAAGGAATGCATTGTTTTTACTACTGGACATGGAAAAAAGTGTGTTTACCTGAAAACATAGATTTCAAAGAGGAAGCAAATTTACAGTAGATAAGATAATCAAACACATTCCTAAGGTTGTCTTTGGCAATAAGAATATTCTGTACCAGCTTCAGTGTCTTGGTTAGTTTCTCCTTCTCTTTTCTTCAGTTTAAAAACTTGACTCTCCCCTTATTAAGATGCAGTTTCGTTGTTGAAGGGGCTGGCTCCACATCTGTCAATGCTACTAGCTCTTTCTTGTCTCCAGGTGCCACTCTGCTGCTCCATCAGTTTTGCTGGCACAAGTATTTGTACAGCCATACTGTAAACAAGATCACAAGTTCTAACTAGCAGTCTTCATTGGCAGCCAAATAAGATATTTTCTGACAGAAATGTAAATCTTGTCTTCTGACAAGCAAGGAGAGGGATCCGAATGTGGTATATGATTTCTGAAGCACATTCATTGATTCAACAAAATCCTTCAGCACGATCATATGCTTATAAGCATTCACACTCTCAGTAAAAAAAATTAAACATCCGCCAAGTATTGTCCTATTTATTTCAATTGACATGTCACATACACCTGAAATTAGATGAGTGTTGAATTTTGCTTAAATTATGTCTCATTTTCTGAAGTTTCCTTATGATGCAACATCAACACGAAATATATATTTTGATTAGAGAATTTAACTGTGACTCTGAGTATTCCACTCTTTGAATCTGATCCAGAATACTAAACCACCATTACCTACAAATCTTTAGAACATTTAGCTGTTCACGAAAGACAGAGGAAAATTATATTGTTATATTCGTTTTTAAAATCATTTTGTCACCACAGTATTCTGCATATTCTAATAGTCTAGTTTTTGTGAGCTATATTAGAGTTACAATAGCTCTGGGAGCTTTCTTGATGAATTCTCAATGGTCGGTTCCATTAAGCAAAGATTGGTTTGCTTGACTGGAAATGAACCAACAATGTGTTCAATGTGTTTTATACATATTCTTGGTTGGAAATATGTTATTATTATAATGTGTCATTTGTATTTCCACTGTTTTGAAAGAGTAGATCAGTTATCTAGTCTGCATACTGAATAATTCAAAGAAGTGTTCTCTATTAAATATTTAATCTATTCAAAATTATACCGTCCCAATATATATCAGTTAAATGCATACATTTATGGAAGACCACTTTTATTAAACCAAATTAAATATTGAATCAAATTTAATAATTAAACTAAATTGCTTAGTGGATCAATTTAACACATAATTTCAATTTATGCCACCATACTCAAATAAAGAGGAATAAATATTGAATGGGTTAAAAGTAACCATACTTATCTGCTGCTAGATATCTTTCTTCTAAACTCAAGAATTAAGAGGTGTATGCATGTGAATATGCACAGATGTATACTTTTTTCTTCTGTTGATCTTCTTAAACTAGAAAAGAGAAAATGTCTGCACTATATAGGCCACTACAGGCAAAAAAAAAGACAGTAAAAAGAAAATGTAGTGTATATACGCTTGGGTTTTAGAAACCCATACATGAATTATGCATACTTAGTGTAGTAACAAATAACTTCTTAGGAGTGCCTTTTTTCAAGACCCTCTTCTCTTTCTTATTTTCAGCATGAGCTATGCATCATTTTACAAAAAAACAAAATATTATTGATGATATTCGTCAGTTATTTCGTTGGATTTGGTTAAAGGCAGCAGAGAAAATGCTACATATTTACTATCACAGATGCTAGGAGTCCACGTGCACCTGAACATCATTTAGCAAAAATGGACTCCAAAGCAGTGATGTGCTGTAGGCTATTTCAGCTAGACACAGAAAAAATATTGATTTGAACTGAGCACCCAAAAGCCTAGTGGTTTGGTGTATGACACTACTTTTATATAAAACTAACTCTAGATCTTTATGAAGTACCTCTTTCTAGTCCATTTCAAATTGTAGTTCAGCAAGGAATTGACGTTCTATTATTTACCTGCAGTGACAATTACATGCGTATGACAAGTATGGGAATCTAATAGTCTCCCTCACTTCACAGATATACACGGTCAGTCAAAAATAGAGGTCAACCGCCACACAGGATTGATCTAGATCACCAGTACATAGACTCTGATAGACAAAGACAAACTGGTTTGTTATAAGTCATCATTTAGTCAACCTTGTAAAATACCTTAATCTAGCTAAATATATCCTACATAAAAATGACAACAAGGAATAAACAGTATCATAGAGAAGAAAGATGGACAAAATTGAGATAAAATTGAACTATCTGAACAACAGGAGCATCAGAAAAATTAACAGTGATATCATACCTTTGGAGCAAATAGGTAGGAAAGAACAGAATGAAGAGAATAGAACTTTCTTGCTTCAATCAGCAACTGGTAAAACAAAGTAATATATGGAAATCAATGCAGAAAGAAAAGATTGGTTTTGGCATCACTAAGTTTAATGACCAAGCAGAATAAAATTCTCCAAATTCTCCGTATCTCCAAATGATACGGATTCTTCTGAGATCTATGCGCAGGGAAGTCCTATGTGTACCATATTTCTTGAAGCTGACACTTTGCAGCTTTTCTGCAGCAAGAAAATCAAAGAGGAAAGTGCTTGAGAGAAGACCTGTAGCCTAACAATTGACCATATTTCTTTAAAATGTGTGCTAATGCCACCTGAAGCTGTTTGGTTTAGCTCTGTAGTAAGAAAAGAAAGAAGACCGTCATCAATTCGGCAACTGTGACATTCTGTGGTGTTTTCATTCTGGCTACATTTTTGGAATGCCAAAAGACAATTTTATTCATTGGGACCGCATACTCTTAAAAAAAAATTCCAGAAAACAAAATTGTTTCAACTATTAATTATAGTTTATCAGAATTTAATGGGTTTCTTTCTAGTCTGCCTTGTACTCTCTGATCTTTTTTGTTTTATTCGACAGATTGTAAGTTTTTTTTAATTTAAGAAATTGAACTTGACTTAATAAATGAGGAAATGTTTCCTTAGTCTCAGTGCTTGCCCTACCTGCACCTCAGCCGCACACTGGGGTGATATGGGACCCCTCAACTCAAAGTCTGTCAAACGAAAAATAGAGTGACTCCCTGTAAGGGGTATTTAATCGGCAGAAAAGGGCTTAGGGGATAAAACAGCATACTCTAGGAAGTGAAAAAGCAACTGTGCACAGCAGCTTTTAAAAAGTATATAATACAACTTTTTTTGACTTCTTCATTTTCTGAATGCAACGTATCAGAAGCACACATCTGCAAGCTTCAGCAAATATTTGCATTTAATATCTGAAGTCCATATGTGAAACCAAATCAGCAGAATTCAACAGTGTGCTACCCTCAGTGCATCTTCATCTCTCCTCTTAAGCTCTACAAACCAGGAAGAATGGGCAACCATCATCTTTTCTTTTTTTTTTTTTTTTTTTTTTTTTTAGATAAAGTTACAGTAAGTAAGGTCTATATTGGTATTTCTCACTTTGGATTCTGAAAACAAACATCAACTTTATGTATTTTATTTTGCAGCAGGACAAGAAACTCCAGCATTTTTTGGACTGGCATGCTATTTTTTTCATACTTTCTCACCCTGATAATATAAATGAGTGACTTGTTCACATAAATCACAGTCTAGTAAGATTTTGAACGGTTTTTGTATGGTGTGCATGCCTCCATCTCACAAAACTCTGAGCTCTTGAAGAATAGAAGCTGAGAAAGGACAGGATTTCTTTTTCTGCATGCGGCTTGCAGGTGTTCAAAGAGCTTCACATTTGCATTTTTAAATACGTCTTGAAATTAAATACTGTGTAGAAGCAGCAGTATTTTGACAGACAAGTGCAAATGCTAGGAAGAGCCATAAGATACAGCAGTAGCCCTTAAAAGGCCAGTTTCTCACTTGCCTTCTCTTTGCATTCAACCACAGCAACACTTTGCTTTCAAACAGTACAAAATTTGACCTGCTGCTACACCATGTTAGTTTTGCTCAGAGGTAAAATGATTCTAGGACTCTGACTCCCTTCAATCCCTTCCCTGCCTTGGAAGCCTCTCCTCCTGCTCCGGAGTTCAAGATGGCATAGAAAGAATATTATGGAAGGATTTAGGCATCTCATCTTGCGTAGCCTGATCTCAGTAGTTTACTCAGAAATGTAAGCATATTCAGACTCCTTTTAAATATGTGTGCAGTCTTTTAGTGGAATGAATGAGAGAGTGGGAAATGAAAATACTGTAATACAAAATTGTATTTCAATATGTTATGTTTTTGCAGTAATAGGAAGATAAAAAGTGGAAATATTAAAACAAACAAAAACTAACTCCCTTTCCAAACCCCTAAATTTCCCAGTATTGCCTAACTTGAGGAGAATTATGTCATCCTGCAAGAAGCTGGGGTGTAAAAATATGTGGTAGTGGGATCCTGCAGACTTGTGCTTGCTGCTGAACTCACTGAACTACATCATTGTGAGTGCCAGTGCTAAGCTTCATTAGAACAAGTCCTTTTTATTTCCTCTGCGACATTCTCTCCTCTAAAGCCAGCACTTTCTCACTTCCCTTGTCTAGATGACTGTACAGCTTGGGTGTTCAATCCAAGTAGGGAATTACAGCATTTAATTTTGAAAAAGCAACTGGGACGATGATTATCAAAGGTTATCTGGGAAAGGAAACATTATGAAATAGATTTCTGCCAGCTCCCAGGCATGTGTGCAGGTGCACAGGGACGTGAATGCAGACCTCAGCGCTGTTCTGAGCCATCACTGATTCCTTCTGTCTCCAAGATGTCTTGAGTGTGTGAGACGCCCAAGAAGAGGCTGGCTGGAAGGAAGGTAACAAGAACAGCTCCGTCTTTTATCTTTGCATCTGCCACATAGCTGAGGAGTGAAGTATACTCCACTTAGTTGAAGAGAGATGAGCTAAGCTACCAATATATTCTTTTTATCTTTTGGATGGCTATGAGTACATGACTCACATTTGACTATTTTAATGCTGACAGCAATCAGATACTGGCAAACTTTACTCAGGCTGGTATTCATTTCTTCACTTCTCCAAGTTTAAACCAAGTCTAGAAGTCAGATTTAGAGCCTGATTAAGGCACCTACCTACAGATTAAGACAACTGTTATATGGAGTGCAAAGCATTTTAGCTCACAATATATAGTCAGTGGAGATAAAATCAATGCAGAAGGCAGAGATGAGAGAGCAATTCATCTCACCCTAAAGTGAAATAAAATACTTCCCTTATGATGGGACTTAGCTGCCTAAACATAAGTTTCTAATGCCACTTTAGGTGCTTTGAGTTCCCCTGATCTACATAGATCCCAGCTTCCAACGGGGCCCTTGTTTTACAACGGACATTCATTGGTCCTTGGGTCATGTCCACCAGCCTGTGCAGATATACCGTGTAAAACCGTGCATCTGAAATGCTGCTAAACATTTGTGTTTAGACAGTTCATGTCCGGTCAGCTGAATCACTCCCTAAGTTTCATATATAGTAGGTGCTAAATCTCTGAAGGTTATAATGGGAATTTTAGAACCATGACCTTATTTTAGCTGAATACCATAATGGTATTCTGTATCATTTGAGAAGCCCTAGAATGTCTAAAACACATGTGAAAATCTGGAGATGTGTCAAAGACCTGTGGAAGACCTGCTCATTTCTGGCCAGGTAGGAAGTGTGAACCTTATTAGACAAGTCTTCCCTAAATAACACTGTAAGGTGATCAATTTACTTAAGAAATTGAAAAATACATTTTTCCAGAAATATTTGTTTAGAGCTTTTGATAGGAAGGAGGAAATGCATTTTTCAGAGTTCAAACTGCAAATCATATTTGTGCTACTACGTACCTAGAGAGAGGATGCTTATTGTACTTCTAGTTTCAAAAGTTTAAAACCTATTATATTTGAGTTGACAATTTAAATTTGATGTTCCAGCCAAGTGAGAGAAATTTTTGCAGTGCTAAAAGCCCACAAACTGCAGTATCATGTCTGTGACCCCCAGAGGCACCATCATCAGGTTTGGCTTAATTTTTTGACGCGTGTGGGAAAACGAATTATGACATAATGCATATATTTGCAACCTGCATGAAGGTTAATAATTCATTAGCAGGTGATTTGAAGGGTTATTTCATAAAACTAGTCAAATTACAGAGACGAAAGTAATCCAAGAGTCTCAAAAAGACTGCTTCTAAGAAAAGAAGTAAAGGAAGGATATGAAATACACCTAAGGGACAGATTTCCCAAGCACCTCTTGGGAAATATCTCCAAAGACAATCTACTCCCACGCTAATTTTTTTTTCTTTTTTTTTCTTTTCAAAAAACAGCTGTTGGAGTGGGGAGTCTGCAAAGAGGGGGACAGATAGGAGTGATGCTTTGGTGTGCCTGCGTTTGTCTACAACCAACACAGGATAAGAGGTTCTCATGTGTAAGTGCATGTGGAGATTCCTGTCTCCCTGGGAGATGTGTTGCCATGGCTGAGGGTCAGACAGGGCTCATGCTGCCATGCCCTGCTGCCAGCAAGGCCAGACACATGCTCTGGGTCCCCAAGAGCTGCTCTGTGGCAATGCCACCCACACCACCTTCCCTTTGATGCTTTCTCCAGAATTAAAATAGAGGAGAAAACACCTCAGTCAGTCTGGTCAAACTTAAATTAAAGATCCTTCCAAGGATCAGATAGGCTCCCAGGTTCTCCCTATTCTCTCCAGATAATTATTTGTTGTGTTGCCCTGATTTTCATTTTCCTGCACTCTCAGGGAAATAATCAGGTGCTCTTACTGAAGACAGGTGTTACATAATGACTCATTTAATTTTCACAAGATTGGTTGCTGTTCTCTCTTCCTCTGCTGTGCTGTTGTACGTAGAGGGAAGGAAGAAAAGGAGAGTTAAACCTACAGTTCTCAGTCTGGAGGAGGGGGCCGTACCCTGATGCCCTCTCAAGAAAATAGTCTGAGAACAAGTAATCCTAGAAAATAAAGGCACTGTCATCCGACCTCCACACAATTCACGTAGAGGTCCCCAGGTTGCTACTGGAGTGATGAGGCCAGGTATAAGGGTCAAGCTTAGTCCCACCTTTAAACTGGTATACCAATACGTCTTAGTCACACATTATCAGACTGGGCCTCTGACAAATGCAGGAACAGTTTTTTTTAATAAAAAAGTCAGACAGAAATTGAGCTACCGGTAACTACATTTAAAGCAATATTGAGTACTATATAATATTTAGTATTTAAAACATTTGTCCAGGGAGCTGAAGACATGGATTACATTCCCGCCCCAGCTTCAGGAGTTCAGATGCAGGGATTTTTGTCATGAAAGACTGAAAGGAACTTCACAGAGAATGACCTGGAAATTTCTATTTTAGTTTAGTGTGAAATATTCAAGTTTCATCATACAGAACCTTAAATTACAAAAAGGAATAAAATGACTCTTCATGCAGAGGATAATGCAGAGACCTATGTGTTCTGTGGGCAACAAATTCTTTCTCATGCACATCCATTTGTAAATGTTACTTCATCAACACCTTTGTCTCCAAGACAGACATTCATCTTGTTTAACTTCAGCCATCTCAAAATGGTCTACTCTGTGTAGTCAATAAATCAGAGGGGCTGGCATTTCCAAAGAATGATTATTCTGCTTAATGGTTCTGGAGGTATCTGCTTCTTCCTTTTGACTATGTACTTCAACACCTTGCTTAGGCTGGCCATGCAGGCGTGGGATTCAGTGGCTTAAGCAAAGATGTGTCATGATACTTGTGACTCCTAAAGTACTGCAGAAATTTGCATACAGCTGAAAGATATGACACAAGATGTAAAAGATATTGAAGAGAGGGGAGGTCAGGCGACATACTTGACCTGACACTAGATGACCAGTTCTGTGACATAGACCCTTTCCTAATTTCTAGACAGCTAAAGGTAAATGAGTCAAATCCCCTCTAAAGATTTAAGTCAGCTTCTGAACACTACCAACAGCAGGCTAACTTCACCCGGTAACAGCAGAATCGGCAAGGCAGCAGGTCTAAAGGAAAACTGTGTTGTCTACCAAGAGCAGTGTTTAATGAAGATTTACTTTAAAGACAGAAATTCAAAGATGTCTTACTGTTCCAGCTTCCCACATTGCTTTTGTAGTGTGATTTGCCCTTCAATGCTTCCCATTCACGGAGGAAGCAGGCAGGACTGTACTCTTAACTTATCATGTGGTATGTGCTGTCCAAACCTAATACCACAAACACTGCAAACAGCTGTGCAGAAATTTAGGTTAGTTAGACACCTTGACTTTCTGGTTTGGCTTACATAATGATGTTTCTAACATTTCCAGGTATATGCTTCATATGAGGGGTAGTATTCATTCTGTGGTGGCATTGTTTATTCATCTAAAGTAAAAATCAATTTATTTTATTTTCTAAGAATGACTATGGCACTAGAAGAGATTCTGCTACATAAGAGCTGCTACTGAACCTCAATTGGCAATTTAGAGATAACTAACAATTCTACAAGTCTCAAATATGATACTGAATATGGAACTGCTTTCCTTCAATGTGATCACTTCAGCCTCTTATCCACGCTGACTATTCGTACTCTGACCTTTAGCCATGTGCTTTATTTTTCCTTTTAATAAGGAATTGATGAATCCGTCTGTCTGTTGTTGGATTTGTTGCCCATCAATTCTGAACAGTAAATTTCATTGCCTACCCACTAAAAAATTCAAATAACAAGATGTGTCACATATTTCTTTAAAACTAAGGCATATTTATTCCAGGTATCCTTTAAAAACCCAATCGATAAAATTGCAGTACATAGCATATCTATAGTTTGCAATGTAGAAGGAAAACAACGTCCCAAAGATATGTAGCATAATAAAAAGTATAAAACAATAAACATATAAAAACTGTAAAAAACAATAGTGAAACATTAGTGTGATGCTAAGTAACAGCTAATGTAAGTAAAATAAAAAATGACCACAGTAATAGAGATCATATTTTTAAAGGTCAAAGTTTTCTATGAGATTGATGTATAGCCATATCCTTCAGTCTTTCCTCGTCTAAGGACTCATGAATTCCAGTAGGGAGTACACCTTAATCAAGATTAAACAATACTGCCCTAATGTTTGAGAATTATCACAGGCAAATCTATAGACATAACTGGTCTTCATAAAGCTGGAGGATGGGCATTCAAAGTCCTTATCAGAACTGTTCTTCTACAGTTCCCTGAATTCAGATATTAAAAGGACTAGTTTGTGCCAATTAACTGGAAATACAGTGAATTCCAATATCCTGATATGAATCTACTGTTAGGCGGAACTTTTTCTAAGGGAGAGGGGAGAGTCAAGAGTCTGCACACATTCATTTCCCACTAGATAGTGGGTTTACACAAGAGATATGATGAGCTGTGGCAAAATAAAGTTATCTTCAGTCTTATATAAAAATAGAAACTGGGAGTGTGTCACAGTCTTTTGTCATGTATGCATTTCAGACATCTTCATCATATTTATATGAGCTAGAAAGGAGATACTAAAGATGAGGTTTTCTTTAGCCCTTTTTTTCCTTTTATTCTAAGCTTCTTCAGTTTAAGTTGCCTCTTACAGATAGTGAATTTCGAGTATATCTTTAAGAAGGAAGCTAACAAAATGTGCAATTATATACCCCAAACTGACTTGTGATGGCAAATTTAAAGAATATGAATCTTCTGGCAATAATTTTTCCTGAACAATTTTTCTGCTATTCCAGTATTCACTTTCAACAGTAGAGATCACCAGTGAGACATTAAAGATTATTATGTGGACGAATTTACCATGAGAGGCTCCTGCAAAAGCAAATAAAGCAAATTTAAGAGGAATAAGATTGATTTAGAATCCGATTGGGGTGCTTTAGAAATGTGCCCTCTGGCAAGCATCATCAGGCCTCAGGTAACGCAGGCCCCCAAACGTACCAGGATCCGCTTTGTAAACACCTTGTTAGCATGTTCAGCATACTTGTGAATTTACAACCGATTAAGTCAAGCTGTAGAGCCTGTGCTTGCTCTCAGCAGTCAACTTAGCAATGAATGGAATGCATTGGAAAGGGAAAAGAATAAATTCCTTTTTCCCTGGCTGGTGAACCTGCACCAGGACACTGGGCAGTAGCGTGGACATGGCTGGAGGATCAGGAAGCAGAGCCATGCATAGAAATGAGTGTTCTGATTTACCAAAATGTTCCCTTTGTCTTCAGTTTCAAGTTCAATGCCTTGCAGAAGGAGGGGAGGGGCAGCATTTAACTGGCCAAAACCTCACCTTTAAAGCTGGACATGCCTATGCTAGAGGGCTGAATTAGTTGCTCATAGCTTCAAATCTTTCTCTGTACTTCAGATATTTGGGTCACCTTGGATCTGTCCTGTAGATAGTTATGGTAACAGCTATAAAATCTCACACAGAAAGAAACAACATCTTTACATTTCCACCCATTATTCTTCATTCACATCTGTCATCCTCAGTCTCTTTGCCTCTAGGATACTACTATCAATCTCTGCACTTCTTAGGACCCCTTTTTTCGGTGATGAATTTAGCTCCCTGACCGGAGGGGTATAGTTCCATGTTGCTGCTTAAAATAAAAATTGTCTTGATGAGGTATAGTTTGTCTCAGAGACAGAAAGAAACCACAGTTCAATTTCACAGAGGGGGACCATGACAATGGCAGTATCTTTGGGGAAGGTGAAAGAGTGTGGCTTTTGACTCTCCAACCCATGCCACTGGGTATTACTGCTGGGTTGGTTAAACAGGTCATAAAACAAAGCGTCCTTATCTGTGAAAGGCAGGCAAGGTAAAAATCTTACAGGTTCATGCACTTACATTTGTTATGAACTTTTGTTTCTTCATCTTTGGCAATTAAACAAAGATTTAGGTAATTAAACAACAAGTGAAAACTGCAGAAAACACCTCCAATTTCTTTTTTCTTTCATTGTCTCAAAAATCCCTATAACAGTTTTTATATTTGAATCAAGTTTCTTAATAGATATACAGTCATAACAGAGAAATCATTCTAGTCAGTAAAGCCCTAAGCTAAGCCCAAAATAGTTTCATCATTTGTAAATCATTGTCACTTGAATGTTTTCTCAATATGGCTTAATTATAATTCAACACAATGTTAAGCCTCTGGGAAAAGACCTCCATTAAAAGGTACTTCCTGGGAAAAGCGGGAAGTAGAGAGCTCTCAGCTAGTATTGCACTTTATTATTCATGTATAATTCTTCTGCACCACTGAACATCTGCTAATAAATTCGATTCAAGTTTCCATGATAGCTTTTGCCCTCATCATTCAATCTCTGCATGAGCTTTGTATCTGATGAGAATTGATCTATTTACTTATTGCCGAGAATTCTTACCCTATTAACAATTTAGCCCATAAAGTCATCAGGTAAATTAAAGATGTTTATACAGAGTCCCCTTCCCCAGTTTAAAAAGAAAATAACAATCTTGAATTTAGAAGAGAATTTCTGTAAATTCCCTGGAAGCTAACTGACAGATGGTCACCTTGGCAGTATGCTGCAGTAGTGCTACCAAATATTTATAAAGAGTTTCTGATGCAGAAGGTGATCAAGAGCATCAGAAGCTATTACTTCTAACTTTGAGTTTTGTCAATCTTCTTTTCCTTTGTGCCTCCACATTTATAGATAAGCTTAAATCCAGATCAAATATGGAAATTCTTTTGAACAACTACAGATCTGTCATATTGATTTGGTGTATGACTTTGTTCCATGTGATATAGTTATTTTCCATGTGGTTAGACCACAGAATTGAGGGTTCAGGCTTCCTATGTCCATTCTGATGTCTCCCACTGAATCACTGTCTGGCCTTTACGAAGTCACTAAGATCAAGCTTATCAAAAATGCTTACCGATGTTTCTATTTAAGCCAAACATTTATTTGTGCCAAGCTTGAAACACCTGTAGTGGGTGAATCCTTTTAATATGCCTAGCCTCAATCTCCATATCCATCTCTTCAACTACTTTTATAAATGCAATGGCTTCCTTATTTTGCACATTTATGTGACACAGAACTTTTGAATCTCTCAGAAACACTTAGTAGAAAGGTATGAGGATAACATCAGACTTGCAGGATTATACATGATAAGAGACTATTGCTAAACCAGAAGTTGTGAACTAACAGCAAATGCTAAGTTTTTCCCCAGATATTCATGCTACAGAACATCAGCACACATAGGAAAGGACAGGCAGTGGCAACAAGCAGGGGTACTATGGGGCTAGCTGAAGTGGTAATACACCAGCCAGCGACTCACCCAGAAAGGAAATTCCCAGCCAAGAACAGAGAAGACGTTTTCATTCCCTTTTCAGTTTCTCTTCCCTTTCCCAAGGGAAAGAAAATCATGCAAGAATTGCAAACAGACCTTTCTTTTCATCCTGATCAATTTACTTTATGGATTCTGCAGCTTTCATTGTAAAATGCCATCCACCAACCTTGAATATGTTACATGAAATAAGTAGGTAACATTGCTGTGCCTACAGTACTTATTGTGTCATGAAGCAGGAAAGGCTAATTATTGGCCTGCATCATTGTTGCAAATTTTGTTATTTGAAGTAGTGCTGAAAAGGTAATGCACGAATTGCCGTATGATTTAGCATATTTCAGGTTTTATTATGTTTCTCTTTCTATTTTCATTTTCAATTGCTCAGGCTTTCTTTTGCAAACCTCTTTTATTCTCTTTTTAGATTATTTTGCAAAACTGACACTTTTGAAACACAAAAGAAAAAAGTCTATCGCAGTGGTGATGGTTCTATCCCCTATTGTCCCTGAGGCAGGCCACTTAGCCATCCTGTCCAGTACACACCTCTACATATGCAATATTTTTTTTCTTAGCAGCGGGTTGCAATACTTATTATATTGTATCCCTCCTTGAGATTACATTGCTACAGCAATATTATTAAGTTCATTTGATTGGATGACCTGACCCTTAAACTGTTCTAGTCTCCCAAAATTATCACGAGGAGAAAAGTTCTGCAATCATTTGAGATTTTATTCGCTGCTGCTGATTTTCCGCTTAATTCTATGTTTGAGATCAAAGCACATTCTACTTAATAATAACTAGCCAGATCAGAAATTAGGATAGCAGAGTCTACTCATTTACTTCTGAATCTATTTGTACTTCACAGTGTCCACAGCAGCCCCAGTGATCTTAGAGTCAGCTTTTACATATAGATTGTAGGCACCATATGACCTTTTGTATAACATGAGTATTGTTGCGGATATGGCATAAGAAATCTGGATATAGTCTTTTTATGAACTTTCTTCATTTGTAGCTTAAACTGTTTTACTTTTTGTACCATACTGTGCCTTTCTGATGCATAAATACTTCACACTGGTTTGATAAACTGTAAATTAAAAATCAACTTAATTAACCAGCCCACATTCAATGCTGGCTCCATTAGTTTTTACAATTAGAGAATGTCTACAGAGCTTACTCATCCAAAATTATTTTTTTCAAGATCTGGGGCAATTCAAAAGGTTTCATAGTTGAACGTCATCAAATGAAACTGCATCTAGAAAGGCAGATCTCTAGTGGGCTTGATTTCCTACTGCCTTACTTCTATAGGCAGTTACATTTATGCAAAGTACAAACATTACTAAATCAGAATGATATTCTACATCCAGTTTGCACTTGGGTACATTTTTCTTTATACAAAGTAAAGAGTATTCAGATTTTTTCTTCTTTCCTTGGTACAGTGGAAAGAATAAAGTGAGCAGACTGATTTTCTCTAACAGTACCTTTATAACATCTTAAAACTGAGCAATACACTCAGTTTATTGCAAAATGAAATTGCTGCATCATGTCAAAATGGAGGAAAGACTGGTCTACAAATACGTACACCCATATGAAAGATTTTCCATACTAACCATCAGAAGGTTTTCCTCCAAGATTTCTATGATGATGTTCACAGCCAGTTGCTGGCCATTTTGCACTATTTCAATGGCATAGGGCACTGAATTGCTGGAAACTGTGATATAATTTGTCCCGGCTGGTACAAGGAATTAAACGTTTTCTAGAATGACCCTTTTCTCAAATACAGACAGCATTTTATTTAAATTTGTCAAAAAATGATAATTGAGGACTTATGAAGGAACAGTCCTTTTTATTTACACATCTGGCATTCTGGAAATCAGTTACTTGTAACTACAAGCAATTATGATAAAAACACAATTTAGGAACATTTCTAGCAGTAATGATAATGAAGCGATGAAATAGATTGTCTGGGGACATTGTGGATTCTCCACCACTGGAGGTCTTTAAGAATAGGTTAGACAAACATCTGTCTGGAATATCATGGCACAGACGCATCTTTAGCAGGGAAGTAAAATCATAACACAGTGCCTTTTCTTAAGGTCACAGCCTGCCCCAACACAACGGGCGTCAGCAAAAATAGAGATTGTAGTTCCACTGTCCAAAATGGGACCAGCTGCATGGGCTCTTTACAGGCCCCTTACAATATCTCCATATGCAACAATTTTCCTCTGGCCTGTAGAATGGTTAAGCAGTGACAGTAGCTCCATGGGTATGAAATTTATGTAGTGCGAAGTTTTTTTTGCAACATATTGAAGTCCTTGATCTGCACTGGGATCTGGGGGGCACGGTACTGCTACTCTGACTTAACAAAGGAAGATGGTTCTGCTCTTTCTCCTCTGTCCCCTCTTTTGAAGAGCAGCCCAATTTGCTGCCCTGCCACTCAGACTGAATACTGCTTCCAGGTTTTAGTCCTTAAAGTCATTACTTTTATAAAATATGCAAGAGCACATTTACAACAGTAATATTCCAGCAAAGTATTCATATGAATAATTAAACCGAAACTCCAGTTGTCAGTAACACAAGCAAAGTATGTGTTGTTCACCATTACCTATGCCTTTCCTGTTCACCTGCTGGGGTTCTTTCTAATTTGACAAACCACTGTGGGTTCCTGACTCTCTCCACTTCCAGACTCACCCCAGAAGAGCCAGCTGGTGCGGAGCGATGCAGCAGGGGCGGAGGGGCTGCCCCACAGCAGCATCGTGTGCAAAAAGCACATTTGGCTCTTTACTATACCCACATTGTAGGCAGACATAATAACTCTGAGGGCATTACTGAGTAGCAAAGGGAGGCTGCGAGTGCTTTCTGAAAGGCTGAGCATGGTGCTAGCGTGCAGGAGGGGACATGACCCTTTGCAGCTGCAAACCACAGCCTTAAGTTTTCTTTTGAGGACAAGCTAAATCTTTTGGGTTTTTTTTCCTGCTCAGTACAAGCCCAGAGAAAGTAACCCAGGGTGGGTAAATTAAGCTGTAGGTGAGGAGTCATCCCTCTCTCTTGCCAGCAGTAGGTGCTTAAGAGGTGCTCATTCTCATTAAGCCAGAAGTGCTGTGTAGTTCTACAAAGAGTTGAGATCATATAATTTTCACTGCTTCACATTTCTGCTCCTGCACTGCAACCCCTTTCCTCAGCCATCTTGTGTCCATGTAGGTTCATGAGGAACCAGGTTAACAGGATGATGTAAGTTAAAATTACCTTCTCGATTTAAAATTGGGCAGTTTTAACTAATCATTATCTACCCACCAAAGACCCCAACACATATTTGCTCCATCACAAGTGGGAATGCCTGTAAGGAGGCACAGGCAGCAAGGGGAATAAGGAAGAAAAATGCCTTTAAAATTTGTGAAATAACAGCATTTTCCTCCTTGAACCTGTTCCAAAACTTCCAGTTATTGTCCCTTATGCCCCATGTATCTGCTTTCTGTATGCTTTTTTAATCACTAATGAAACTGCCTCGGTCAAATGCCTGTAATTCAGACTCATTGCATCAGACCAAGAAGCTTAATTCTTCTCATCAACCAGTGAATCTCCATTCCACTGAAATTTCACTGAAGTCATTGCAGCAGTAAAAATGATGTGAGAGCAGAATTAAGCTCTGTCCTAAACTACTGATTTATTTACCGTGTACAAACTTTAAGGCATTTATTATTTATGCATAAAGACATGCAAAATATCCTATTTCTGTTTATTTTGGGGGAAATTGGGATCATGTTTCTATTTGCTTGTTCAAATATAATCTGTGATTGCATTCAACCAATAATACTAGTGAGATCATTTAGAACATTTTTTCTTAAAGTTTATTTAACATGAAGAGGCTCATTCTCTTTGACTAGTGCTTTGCAAGCATTTTCCCTAATCTTATCTGATAGCTTTGATTTAATTGAGAAAAATCAGTCTAAAAGAATGTAATTTTTCTTGCATGGTTTTGAAAAAAAAAAAAAAAGACATGTAATTAAGACTATGCTAAGCAAAGGAAAAACAAACAAACAAACACAAAAACAAAAACAACAACAACAAACCACACAAAAGCAAAACCAGCAAAAAGCTCTTGAATGCCTAAGCAGAACAAAGGCATGTGTACGTCTACAATAAAAAATTGCTGCAGTCAACATTTAAGTCAGTGACCTGTAGATGATCTAATTTTGAAAAAAAATTAGATTATGGTGGTTTGAGGGGGGGAGAAATAAAGGAAGGAGGGAAGTAAGGTAGGAAGTGTTCTAACTACCAAAGGACTATTCATAACAAAATAATTTTAGACCACTTTTATTTCAATCATTTTTTAAGATTTCTAGTCAAAATGGGTCATGGGCTTAGTGGAACACCATTGAAGAGGATATAAAGCATCTGATGAAATCTATTTTTGTGTCATTAATACTACAAATAAAAAAAAAAATAACTTTACTTTTTAAGTGCTTGCTGCAAATTATGGTATAAAACAGGAGAAAAATCTCAGAGGAACCAGTGGCGGTCACCCCATTGCCTGTGCTGTCCACAGGCAATGGATCAGGTCTCTAAACTTGAAGCCACTGGCAGATGTCTCTTTGACTTTACTCATCAGCAAATTTACATCTTTTGAATCCTCAAAGTTAATGCCAACAGTGTGTTCTGCTGTGCTGTCACCTGTACAGGCCAGTAGCTCTTCTTGGAGGGAGAAGAAAGAACTCCTGCTTAGATTAGATTAAAGACACGATGCAAAGGAATTGGTATGAACAGCTTCAAGATACACAAGCCTTTATCTGCCTTTGTAAACTTCAGGATATTTGAATGGCTTTAGGTAGTTGAATAGTGAGGCAGAACACAGACATACTGATTTTCTTTTTGTGCAAATGCCTAAAAAAAGGCTTTTCCCATCGAAACAGAACCACAGGACAAGATGCAGAGTAATTTGTATGTCATCTGTATATTCGATTTCTCCTTCCATCTTCAATATGGTATGAAAAAGGAAATGTGACCATTCTGTGAGCACAGACTAAAAATGCCAATATGATTTCTCTCAGTTAGAAAATGTCCTTTCATTAAAAAATGTTGTTAAGGCCAGGAGTCTAGGTAGCTAAACCCCAGTGAAATCCAGGATACAGTTATCATCAAGGGACTGCAGGAAAAGAACAACATGAAACAAATTTTCTGACCTCAAGTAAGCCTTGAAAGACAGAAAACAAGGAAGTTCCCTTAACCATCTTACCGTCTTTACTCTTTGTAATTAGTGCCCCTAGACCCATGTCAGGTTATTGCTATAAATGTTAATTATGCACAAGAATAGGTGGAAGGAATTCTTTAGCTATGTTTAAAAGAAGAATCAGTGCAATTTTCAAATTCAAAACTTCACTTTCATTTCAATTCCATTTCTAACAATATAATGTTATATTAAAAAAAAACTTTTTTTTTTTATTAGTAAGATTCCAACAGTAAACATACATTGTTGATCTGGGTAGAGCAAGACTTGAGTGTGAAAATCTTTCCCACTCTTTTTATTTATTTTTTGGTTTTATGACATCTTTGTCTCTATTAAGGACAAGGTCTTAGTCTGTGCTATACCTGAGCAGGCCATGGAAGGGTTAAGGAAATGGCAGTGTTTCTGTAATGAGCACATTGTAGTCCTTGTCAAGTTTGACACCCTTTCATGCCCTAGGACATGTTGTACAGCAGATACCCAGCAACAGGGCAGACATATATCCCCAGAGCGAAATATACCCTTGGTCATTTTGCTAAATTGGTTGTTGACAGCAGCAACAGAGACCCAGAAGAAAAATGGTCACATCAAATGATCATTTTCAGAAACATTTCAGTGTGCAGTGATGACTGGTTCTCCGCCTGGATTCTGCCTGATTGCATATACAGGGTCAGGTAGTCACCATATGTTCTGCTAACAAACACTGCGCAATCACTCAGGCAGATTACAAAAGCAAAGAGAAACAGGAGCTTTCAGAGATGGAAAAGAATCATCAGCAAATTCTCCTAAAGAAAAAAAGAAAAGACTTCCTTATTTTCTTGGACTTATTTATTTACTTCCAGCCTGCTTTTAGCCATATTTCTTTCCCTTGAAAGAAATTCTTTCTCAAATGCCAGTAGAATTTGGGGATTTTTCAACCTTTAAAAGCTATTATTTAGATTAATCTTCTACTATTAGCTATATTCTACTTAGAATGGCAGTTCTGAGAAGCTTTGACAAGCGAGACAGAGAAACAACTTCCCATCTACAAACTGCATTTAATTATTTGTCTTTACACAATATTGTAAGCTTCAGTAAAGCACTAGATTTTGCTGGTGCCTAGATTGCTGAGGACCACAGTGATTTGTGATTCAGTGATTCATTTCTATCATGTGGTCCAAAATGTGGTGGCCATGTAGCAACACGAGTAACAGGGTGAGTGCCATTATTTTTAGCATTCCTCCCCATTCCCGTGCCAGAATGGCTAACCCGTTGCAATGCAATGTAAAGTTTGCTTCCAGTCCTCTTGTTCTTATCACTGGTGAATAGCTTCTTGCTATACAGGTGGCCCATTGAAATTGCTTGCCTACATATGTCTAGTGTGAACAACGAAGGCACGAACAGATATTTATTAGTATTAGTAACACTATATTAAGTCCTTTGTTTGGTTTTAGATGATAAGGATTGAATTTTCAGAAGCTGACTTATATCACTTAACTTCAAACTTACACAACACAGACTCCTGCACATGAAGTACTGTCCCCAGACTCCTTACATAAAAGGAAGTAGGTGTTCTAGGGCACAATATTTCTGAAATATTTTAGACAACTCCTTTAAGATGAAATGAACTGCCCCTCTGAATCACATTCTTCTCTTCATTGGCTAGAAGAGACAGCTAAGCAGACTAACTCAGGTGCCAACCTGAGGAGGTCATGTGGATCCCACCACTGATTTCTAAAAAGGTGTTAGTCTAAAATAGTGTCTCAACCCATCATCCATCTGTATTATGTCAATTTGAGGGTGAGATGGTTTGCTTTCTGGAGGTGCTAGGCTCCTTTTTTTTTTTTGATTTTCAGCTCAAATAACTTCAGCCTTCTAAACAAAAACTTATTTAATATACACAGTTTTCTAAGTCACTTTATAGTTATGGAGAGAAATAGGGACTCTTGAAAGTGATCGCACCCTAAACACCTCAGTAGTTCAGAGAGGTAGGACAAGTCCGCTTCTAGACCTGCCACTCTCTCTTTCTTCATTGACCTTAGACAGGTAGCCAAAATTAGTATGTTAAAACTAGGTGCCAAATTTTAGATGGCTGAAGTTAAATCAGTGACTTAGGTGTATGGATTCCACAAAAATAAAACTGCTCCTAATTTACTTAGTTTACTTTTACTTTACATAAAACCTTTGAGGAGGAAGTTACCATTTAGATCACCTCTTTTGTGGCCCGCTACTCAGGCTGATTATTCAACATTTCTGTGAATTGTATTCCCATTTTACACTACCTTCAGATTTGGTCAAGGCTTCTAGTATTTCCTTGGCCTTACAGAAGAAACCAGAAGTCATACTTTTTAGATTTCAAGTACTATAGAACAAGGATGTGCATGTATGTGCATATATGCTTATGCATTTAAGCACTGCAAAGTCTTTCTTTCCTGCCAGGACTCACACAGTCGTGCTGCTACACTGATCATTATAATAATGGTAACAACATCAAAAACTTGTGCACACTATATCCTTCCCATGAAAATGAGACAGCACATGCAATTTGGCATGTTCTCAGAGCAACGATTAGCCCACTCAAGGACATTATTAGGAACAGGAAAACAGAGTCATCCATCATCCCAAGTGATGCATGTTTACCACTCACTGTAAATAGCTGTGCCTGGGAGTGGAGGTTAGACAGTTTCCCCTTTTGATTTCTGTTATCATCCTGTCATGCTGCTCCTTCTGATCACACAGTGCACAGCGAATTTCTATTGTCAGTATATTCTCTTTTTAATTTCAAACTTTAATTTCCTAGTCCACCCATATTTCTTCAAAAATCTCACATAGACTGCTTTGAAAACTCCTTTTCACAGAAAGGCAGCTCTTTCCTCTTCTGTTCGTTCTGTATCTATTATTAATAAATCTATGTTCTAGATATGCAGTCCATCATTGATGAACTCTCTTTCCCACACTGCATTGTTTAAGCATGTGATACTGATATTGCTTATGTATCTATGGAACCTTCTAATGTAGCTTAATTTGTCTGTTTGGGGTTTTACATATGTATTCGAGCTGACCTGGTATAATTATATTTCAGAACATTTAAACCAAAAAACGCACGAGTGCAGGTGCATTTTAGGCAGTATCTGCATTAGCAGATTGTTATGTGCTAATACATGGAATGAGATAGTTGGTCACAAAGACCTGACATCCATAATGCACATGTTCCATGGCAGGGGAATTACTTCAGACTAGCTCTCATACAGCTAGTATGGGGTCAATATCCATCTCTGGCTGGGGTGTATTAACTTGATTCATACCTCCATAACACCTTCTAGTTTAGCTTCAGATGAAAGGAAACCAGTTCTATGCACACTGAGACTACTCTGCAACAAATGGAACTGACTGGAGAACACCCTAATCTAAAATGCCAGCTGAGAACACACGCCTAGTGTGTCATAAGATATTTCTTATTTTAGCATTTTTATTCATTTTAATTGTGGAAGTAAAAGCTATTTTAAGGCTCCTTCATGTGCTACTTCAGAACAACCACAGAAATGTCTGCAAAGGCAGTACCAAGATGTTTCGAAATAATTTTTAATGTTGCATGGTCAGGCAAACTGTTGCAAAACCCACATAAAGTCCTGTAACAGCCAAATAACGATTTTTTTCAAAATTCAGCCTGCAGCAAAATCATCTTTCTAGACATTTGAATCTTATTATATCTCATGCATCTAAGCATCGGAAAGGGGAACACTGAAAATCAAGATGATATGAGATTTGTATTAGGAATCGTCAGTGGCCTTAATGGTCAAGAAGAGTATTATCAGAGATATGAGGAAAGGCTATATTTATTTTTTCAAGGTTTGTGCCTACATGAATTAACCTATAGAGTTCTGGGCATATTTTGTAACATTTCAGGCCCTCATTCAACAACAATATACGTATATATTTCATTCTAGACTTCTGAATATTCCCACAAGGCTATTTCAGATGATTCACACCACAACTATTAAATATATCAGAATATATTTTCCCCCCTTCATAGAATCATAGAATCA
>VYZM01023777.1:14359-59310 GCA_013398915.1 Dromas ardeola | reverse complement strand
CTACCACCCCCCACCTCCCTTGGGGGACACTTGTCACTTGGGCAGGGTTGCCATAATAAAGAAGGTGAGGGTCCCCTTATTGTCCCCCTGCTTACAGCCCCCCCACATCTGCCTCTTTCTTCCTCCCGCCACACTGTTGCCCCATCTCGCTCGCAGCCCCTGGGACTGGGATCGAGCACATCACCACCTTGGAGCCACCAAAGTGTTGTGTCCCCTCTGGGGGCAGGTGGGTGGGTGACAGGGGAACAGTGGAGGTGGGGGGGCAGCATGTCTCTGAGGTCCTGGTGGTCCATGTATCCCTGTGCCTGGGGTGCCCCATAGCCCCCCAGGGGGCCAGAGCTTGGCATGGGGCAGGGGACCCTCCTGGTGGCCTGGGCCACCAGTACAGGGGGGCTGCCCCACTCCTGCCTGCCCCACATGTCGCCATTTGCTCCTGCACACCCCCCATGCCCCACATCTCCCCCTTTCTCCTGCACCCCCTCGCTGCCTGACATCTTCTGTTGCTGCAGGGCCGCATGCATCTTCTCTGTCCTTATATTTTCCGATGCTATATATTCCTTATATCGTTTATTTTTGTATTATCCCTCCTTCTATAGTTCATCTTTATGAATGAGGTGGCAGCTGAAAGTGGACGAGGCTGCTCTCCTTCCCCACGAGAGTACCTGCTGCCTGGCCCAAGCCTCTGAGGTGCTCCTGAAAGGTTGCTGTGCTGGTGCCCACACCTGATCTGCTGGTTTCAGCCCCCTTGGTGGGGCTGGACCTGGGTCTGCTCCACATCAAGGCAACAGGCCATTTGACGCTTGTCCATTTTCTTGTCTGTTGGCTATGGAGTCCGCATCGCTTACGAGCAGATGCACTCACTCAGCAAAGTCACAACATTACAACCACGCCCTGCAGCTCCCCCGGCTCTCCCCGTCCACATTCTGATGTCCTCTTGTGTCGTGGACCCGTGGGACGTCACCCACAGCAGCTGAGGCCAGAAGATGCTCGCTGGTCACCAAGGATCAAGCTGAAGCCAGAAGATTCGGTTCCCCTTTATCCACTGGACTCCACGTGATGCAAGAGCCACCAGGGAGCTGGGGGACAGAGCGGCACGTAAAGCGTCCTCTCCCAGCTGCCTTCATCAGGTCGTCGGTGTATTTCTTCTCCAGCTGGTGATGGTGGACCTGATCTCCACCTCTGCCAAGCCTACCTCTTCCCGCACCCCTGCCAGGCTGGGAGCAGCTTCTCCAAAAGTCCGTTGCTGTCAGCTGGGCACCCTATGGGCGACAGACTATTCACCCATGCCGGGCTTGGGGCTGCAGAGGTCCTCCTTGTCCTAGCAGGGCTGTGTGGTGAGTGCTCTCGCGGTTTCCCCCACATCCCCCCATCCTTGGTGCTGGCTGCATGCCGCGTTTTGGGACGTGACATGTCAGAGGGCTGCCGCTCCTCTTTGTTTCTGGGCAGTTTGATTGTGGTTGCTGCAAGTTTGGAAGGTGCACGCTTAGAGCAACACGCACAGTTTCATGGTTAAGGCGCACATGTAGGTCAACACCCATGGTTTCATGGTTTCTTAAGGTGCGTGCTTAGAGCAATACCCATGGTTCCATGGCTTCATAAGGCGCGTGTGTAGAGCAAGGCCCATGGTTTCACAGGTGCTTCTGCGAGTAGGGTGGACGCAGACCTGCCAAGCCCAGCTGCAATGAGCAGCTCTTCTCCAGCTGATGGCTGCAGGGGGCTTGAAGCTCCCTCAGAAGTGCCAGTATCTTCTAGAAAGTGCAAGCCACAAAGAAGGGGGGATTTTTTATTCAGTAGAGTCACACAGCACATTAGGAATAAGCAGTGAAAAGTGGGAAAAGTGTAGAAACCAAGTGTGTCATTGCCATTTCAGTAGTGCTGACGATGGGCTGTGGAGCTTGAATGGCCAAAAAAAACGAGGAGGAATGGGATTTACCTGCCCTGTGATGGGGAAGGAAGTATCACGGTGTTGATGTGCTTGGGTCAGGCTGATCCGAGGAAGCAGGGTGGGTGCTTGCAGAAAATACGGGAGCCCTTTGCTCAGCTCTATTCCTTACCCTGGGGCTAAGGCTGCTCATCCAGCAAAGCCAGGTTCCAGCTGTGGGTGCAGAGTCCCTGGCATCTTGTGCTCTGGCTGCACGGTCTTCCTCAAAATCCCTCCCACAAAGAGCCTGCAACTCAGTCGCCCACGCTGGTGTTGTGCTTAGGGAGTTCATCCCGCAACCTGCGCAGAGTCATGCACTTAAAAAGCAATTAGCAGTGCACTTAAGCAATTAGCAAAATGTCTTCATGTATTTTGGCCTTCCTGGTTTTGAAGGACTGTATTCTCATATGGAAAAGCCTGGGGTTTGCTCAAGGGACAGCTTCCATGTGTCTCCCTGAAAATAATTATAATAAAATTGTAATTACTCATGTCTTTGTCTTTTTCTTACTTGTTCTTCTCCATTCTTTTTGGCCAACAACTGTCAAGATGCTTTCCCAGCTGCTGCCCAGCCTCTTCTTTTGCATGATTTCCCATTAACATTTCCTTCCCTTTGCTCTCCATCGCTGCCAGCGTCAGGTCCTGCCAGCGTCAGGCTGGTGAATGGCCCCGACTCCTGCACAGGACGGCTGGAGGTGTTCTACAATGGCACCTGGGGGACCGTGTGCGATGACCACTGGGACCTCAATGGAGCCCGCGTGGTCTGCCGGCAGCTGGGCTGTGGGACGGCGCTATCAGCCGTCGGTGGGGCTCGCTACGGGCGAGGAGCAGACCCCATCTGGCTGGACAATGTACGTTGCGCCGGGACGGAGGCCGACCTTTCCGAGTGCCAGGCACGGCCCTGGGGAGCCCACAACTGCGGGCATGGGGAAGACGCCAGCGTTGTGTGCTCGGGTGAGGAACACGCGGCCACCAGGTCTTGCATCAGCCACTGTGGACAACCAGCAGGGTTAAACTGCAGACAGGACAATAGTCTTGCCCCTTGCTATTGACTGGTCGCCAGTTCTTGTTGACTGGCTGCCCCTTGTTGACTGGTAGCCAGTTCTTGTTGATGTGTTGCCTCTTGCTGTTGACTGGGTGTCCTCTGTACAGTGGGTGTAGGCACCCAGCTCACAGATAGACACGTACCTATGGCCACTGGCAGGTAGGACCCGTAATTTTGAGCTGGATCTGGCCCCTACAGGTAGATGGAATTACTCCCTTCCTACCTAACTTTGTGAAGATTTAGCCCCTTCACACCATTACTCCAGGCAATTTCCAAATGCCGTTCTCACCTTCCAAAGCTCTCCATGTCTCCTGGCATTGAGGCTGCAGCTCCCTGGCCATTTCTCAGCCCAACCGCCTCCTGATTTCATGGGGATGAACCCCTTCAGGGGCACAGCCTGTCGGATGCCACCCAAGCTTGCTGGGCAGCTCCTGTGCGTTGCTGGCAATGGCATGCCCAGCAACGTCTCTGACCATTTGCTCCTTGGGGGTGTTTACAGGGGCACCCACTCCAGGTGCGACCCGTACCAGGTTGGTGAACGGCTCGAGTTTCTGCTCCGGCAGAGTTGAAGTCTTCCATGATGGCAAATGGGGCACCGTGTGTGACGACAGCTGGAGCCTGATGGACGCCGAAGTGGTGTGCAGGGAGGTGGGCTGCGGCCAAGCACAGTCAGCTCTGTTCCAGGCTGCCTTCGGGCAGGGGTCAGGGCCCATCTGGCTGGATGAAGTGACCTGTGCTGGGACGGAGGCTACCCTTTCTCTGTGCCGGGCCAGGTCCTGGGGAAGCCACAACTGCCACCACGGAGAGGATGCTGGTGTTGAATGCGCAGGTAACTCTTGACTCCTGCTCCATCAGGGCTGGCATCCAATCTTTTTTTTTTTTTTTTNNTTTTTTTTTTTTGAGGGAGAGGTAGAGAAAAAAGAGGACCTTTGAAGTGGTCCTGGATGTAGATGTCTCCATTGCAGCTCTGATGGCTGGGTGTGTGCTGGAAAGGGAAGAGGGACCTTCGGAGGGGACACCCATCCAGACACCCCCTGCTAGGGAGGGTGATGAGTCTGGGGAGGTGGTGAGCACCTGAAGGGAGTCTGCTCTTCTCATTTTGGGTGGGCAACCCCCTCACCCTCCAGCTGTGAGAATCTGGAATGATTGAAGGACCAGGCAGCTCCAGCCCTGTCACCTCTTCTAGGACATCCAGATGGTTTTGGTGCTTGTTTCTTTTCAGAACCGACTCAGGTCCGGCTGGTGAACAGCTCCGGCCGCTGCTCAGGGCGAGTGGAGGTCCACCACAATCAGCAGTGGGGGACGGTGTGTGATGACAGCTGGGACCTGAGTGATGCCGAGGTGGTCTGCCGTCAGCTGGGCTGTGGGCTGGCCGTGTCAGCCCCTGGCAGGGCTCTGTTTGGGCAAGGACACGGTCCCATCTGGCTGGATGAAGTGAACTGCACAGGGACAGAAGGTGCCATCACTGAATGCAGCTTCAGGCCCTGGGGAGCCCATAACTGCATCCATGGTGAAGATGCGGGTGTTGTGTGCTCAGGTAAGCCGGGTACAGGTCATGGCTTCAGGGAGCAGTTTTTCTGTAGGTGCGCTTGCATCTAGTTTAGTTTGTTTCCCTCTCTGCACACGTTCTTTCCCTTTGGGCATAACGCCATTGCAAGCAACAGTCAAAAACGCTTGGGTGGTGAGGTGAGGTAGCTCTGCTTCTGTAGGCATCATATAAATGGACTATCTGGATGTAATCCTGCCCATTTGTGGTAATCCTCTATCTGACACCTTAAAATGTCAGTTCTCAAGTGGCTTGACAGATCCGTCATGCACACCTGCTGTGGATCTTGAGGTGCATGTGGTCAGAGGAGGCATTTGGCCATCAGTGTTTTCCATGCATGGCTACAGGCTTTTCCATCTCTATCTCCCAAGCTTCTGGATCTCTAGAGGTGGTCCAAGTTGAAAAGACAACTTCCCCATCCCTCCAGCTTGCAATGGGATGCCAGCCCTGTCTTACCAGAAGACAAAACCTGCGTGACTTCACAGAACATTTTCAAGGAGCTGCAGTAGAGCAGAAAAAACAGAGAAGCAGCATGGAAAGACTCTCCTCCTTGACAGAGCCAAGCCTTCATTTGGCTAGAGTAAATGCATGCAGGTTTTTCAAGTCTTTCCTCGTTAGATGTGTTCTCCAAGGCAGATGCAGTCACCCTAGCAGATGTCCAAAGCACACTCATAGTTTGAACATGGATGCCCAAGAGTCTTCTTGGCATTGCCCAAGGGAAGCACTCTCTGTGAGGCATCCCACAGTGTTTTTACCTTCTCCTAAAGACAACCAGGTCTTCCTGTTGCTTCCAACTGAAGATGCTGGTGTGGATGGGGGAAGCATGACTGTACACTCCTACCTTGTATGGTTGCACGTTGTCGCCAACACTAGCAGGACATCTACTTCAGAGGGCAGAGGTGCACCATGCCTCCATTTATTCATTTGTCTCATTCCCCCTTTAGACCCCACGGAGCTACGGCTGGTGAATGGCCCGAATCGCTGTGCTGGGCGCCTTGAGGTTCTTCACGACCAACAGTGGGGGTCCGTGTGCGACAATGATTGGGACATGGAGGACGCCAAAGTTGTGTGCCGGCAGCTGGGCTGCGGCACTCCAATCTCTGCTCCAGGCTGGTCTAGGTTTGGCAGGGGCTATGACCCCATCTGGCTGGAGACCATCAGCTGCCAGGGGACGGAGGCTGCCCTTTCCGAGTGCAGAACCCAGATGTGGGGCACCCACAGCTGCCACCACGGGGAGGATGCCAGCGTGGTGTGCTCAGGTGACCCCACCACGTTCCTCCTGCCTGTCCATAGGAAGAGCTGTGCCACCACCAAGCTATAGCTCCCTTTCCTCCAGAGGGCAAGGGAATGATAATTCCCTTCATACTAATGATAATAATAATAGTAATAATGGTAATAAGGGCAAGGGATGCAGGGGGGATCCCATCACTGCTGTTTCTCCCATGTTCCCTGGCTCATTTTCAGCCCAAGTGGACTACCACTGAGCATTTCCATGGTGTGAATGACCACGCCGGGGTCCCACAGGAATCCCTGTTTCGTGAGGGTGTCATGTCAGGGAGCTGAGAGTAGAGGGGGCTACAGTCCTGCATGAGATCCCCCACCCAGGACCATCTCCACTAGCGCTTCCTGAAGGGTTGTTGGTGTCCTTCTTTGTTCCAGACCCCATGGCGCTTCGGTTGGTGGATGGCCCACGCCGCTGTGCTGGGAGGGTTGAGGTGCTTCATCAGCATCAGTGGGGAACAGTGTGTGACGATGGCTGGGACCTGCACGATGCCGAGGTGGTGTGCTGGCAGCTGGGCTGCGGGGCAGCAGTTGCAGCCCTGGGCTCAGCTCACTTTGGCCGGGGACGTGATCCCATCTGGCTGGCTGAGGTTAACTGCACAGGGACCGAGTCCGCCCTCTCTGAATGTGGGTCCAAGCCGAAAGAAGTCAATAGGTGCCATCACGGAGAAGATGCTGGTGTGGTGTGCTCAGGTAGCTGTTGTTCCTCTGCTGATAAGCTCCTGGGTACCAACACTGCAGGAGCTCTGTGACCAGTTTTCCTTGCTTATCTCTGGCAATGGTCTTTCCACATCAGAATCCTCACATCTCTGAGTCAAGACAAAGGGGAATTCATGTGGGGGGACATGTGGGGATTCATTCTCCATCTCATACCTAACACTTGCTTTCTCCATCACTAGGTCCACCACCACAAGGCGATACCTCTCTATCTTTCCATTTCAGACCCTATTGAGGTACGGCTGGTGAATGGCTCAAGTCGCTGCTCTGGGAGAGTTGAGGTGCTGCACAACCAGCGATGGGGAAGTGTGTGCGACGACGGCTGGGACCTGGATGATGCACAAGTGGTGTGCCAGCAGCTGGGCTGTGGGACGGCTGTAGCTGCTCCGCCCAGAGCTCAGTTTGGGATGGGGTACGAGCCCATCTGGCTGGATGATGTGAACTGCACCGGCGCCGAGGCTGCCCTCTCCGAGTGCAGGGCCAGACCATGGGGAGAGAGCAACTGTGACCACCGAGAAGATGCCAGTGTGGTGTGCCTGGGTAAGCCACCCCATACCCATCGTGGTGCAGCTCTGGAAGAAGCAACATTGGCACATGGATAACTCGGTAGAGAAGAGCCTCTGCTCTGCTCACGTTAAGCTTCATGTGTCTGTATAGGAGCCAATTTCAGGTTGTCTGAGAGCAGCAACTCCTCTTGGCCATTGTGAGGACTTTCTCCCAGAACAAGTGTCCATCCACAACCACAACCTTGCTCTCCCCTATAGCTCCTTAATTGGTCCCTTGACTCTTCTGCTACGAGCATCCTTTCCTTTTTCACATGTGTACAGGGCTAACATGAGATGCCTTGTCACCATACCCTAAAGTCCATCGAAACTCCCTTCTACCTTGGGTCGATCTTGTCTGGTTGGACAGCCAGGACACCAACATCTAGTGGGACTTGCGATGCGCTGGCCTCCTGCCACCACTCCAGATGGGGGTGGGTCTCCCATTCAGCACTGTGTCACAGCTGCCCACCACTCCAGGGTTTCTTGAGTGCCTGAGGGCACCTAAAATGGGATCAGGTGCCTGCGTTTGTGCTGGTGATGGTCTCCACATCACCTTGCAGGTGGCCACTGTTTGAGGACCTATCTTCCAATGCATGGGCAAGAAATACATATGTGTTTGACTTCTACATGTTTTTCATCATTCCAGGACCAGCTCAGCTTCGGCTGGTGAATGGCTCCAGCCGCTGCTCCGGGAGGGTTGAGGTGCTTCATCACCAGCTGTGGGGGACGGTGTGTGGCAACGGCTGGGACCTGAGCGATGCCGAGGTGGTCTGCCGGCAGCTGGGCTGCGGGGCAGCTGTGTCAGCTCCAGTCTCAGCTCAGTTTGGGCCAGGGTCCAACCATATCTGGCTCGGTGATGTTGAGTGCACAGGGGCAGAAGCTACCCTCTCCGAATGCAAGTCCAGGATGGGGGAACCCGTTAATTGCCACCATGGGGAAGATGCTGGTGTTGTGTGCTCAGGTAATTTTATTTTTTTAGTCTCGAATGGCATTATTCAGGGGAGTGTTGGGTTGTGTGGCTGGAAAGGTGGAGGGTGACTGCCCGTGGCATGGTCTCCTCTGAGCCTGGGTAGCACCAAACCCCACAGAAGAGCTCAGGTCACTCTTCTGCAGAGGTCTGTCTGCCTTGTTTGGTGACTGGTCTTGCTGATGAAACCCCAGGGGGTGGAGCACCTGAGCAACCTGAGAAATGCTGAGCACAAGAATGAGCAAAGCAATGAGAGATGCATGACCAAGGCTTCAAGGGAACGGCAAGAAAGAGGCAGAGGGTGAGATGCAGAATTTATTGCAATCCAGAAAACCACGAAAAGCTGCTGGGTTGAGAGCAGGGTAGGAAGAAGGGACCTATTGTACAAATGGTCAGGAAGGGAAGAGTTTTACGAATTCTACTGCTTTTACCCTGTTCCAGCAAGTGTGTCTGAATTTTCTCTATTTCAGCAGTTTTCTTATTCTAGCTGATGTTAATTAAAGCCTAGCTTTAAATATCCAAAATCCCTCCAGTGTTTGAGGATGTTCAGTATAATGGCAGGACCAAATACATCTTTCTCAAAGGCCCAGGTTGCCAATGGCATAAAAGGAGCAAAAATGGGTGATGTGCATTAGCCACTATGAGCAGCGCAGGTGTGGAAGGAGACTTCCAAAAAGGGTGTCTGCCTCATCCCGTTTCAGACCCCACGGTGCTGCGGCTGGTGAACGGCTCAAGCCTCTGTGCTGGGAGAGTTGAAGTGCTCTACAGGCATCAGTGGGGAACCGTGTGCGATGACAGCTGGGATGAAGAGGACGCCGCGGTCGTGTGCCGGCAGCTGGGCTGTGGGATGGTGATCTCGGCCCCTGGTGCGGCTCAGTTTGGGCAAGGGGGCAATGCCATCTGGCTGGACGACGTGAACTGCACCGGGAGGGAGGACACCCTTTCAGAGTGCCAGTCCAGGCCATGGGGGACACACAACTGTGACCACAGGGAAGATGCTGGTGTTGTGTGCTCAGGTAACATGACCACCATTGGTTTGGAAAAGGATCTGAGCATGTCCCAACCTGAAAAAATTCAAGGTCACAGGGCTCTGAGCAACCTGATCGCGTTGAAGGTGTCCCTGCTCATTGCAGGGGGGTTGGGCTAGATGACCTAGAGTCTAGAGAACAAGTCTTATGAGGAGCGGCTGAGGGAGCTGGTGTTGTTTAGCCTGGAGAAAAGGAGGCTGCGGGGAGACCTTCTCGCTCTCTGCAACTCCCTGAAAGGAGGGTGTAGAGAGGTGGGGGTGGGTCTCTTCTCCCAAGGAACAGGCGACAGGACAAGAGGAAACGGCCTTCAGTTGCACCAGGGGAGGTTTAAATTGGTTATTAGGAAAAATTTCTTCACCGAAAGGATTGGAACAGGCTGCTCAGGGAAGTGGTTGAATCACCATCCCTGGAGGTCTTTAAAAGATGTGTAGATGTGGCACTTGGGACATGGTTTAATGGTGGACTTGGCAGTGTTAGGTTTACGGTTGGACTCAATGATCGTAAGGGTCTTTTGCAACCTAGACAATTCTACGATTCTGTGACCTTTAAAGGTCCCTTCCAACCCAAAGTGTTCTCTGCTGGTGTGATCTCCTTGCTCAGGCTCAGAGAATGCACGCCTGCCAGTGGCTCAGGTGACAGAAACAGGGATATTTCACGCTGGAGAGTGAAAATGGGCTTTCATTCAGCACAAGCTGGGTCCTACACTTGTAGACCCCACCGGAATCATCTCGAGCACAACTTCTCAGGGTGGGGGTTCCTGAGTATGTGTCCAGGAGCGGAATGATCCTGGCCATAGGAAATATTATGATGAAAACCTTCCAGGAGGAAAAGCTACAGCATGGGCAATATCCCCATGGCTGAGCTGGGAAGATGAGGGTGGTAGTTGGTGTGGGAAAGACTTGTCCCAGTATCCAGCATTGCCCTTCTCTTCCCACCCAACTTCAGACAAACCTCAAGGTTTCTGTGGTCCCCTCAAGGCCAGTGGAAACAGAGAGGTATCTCCATGTCCTTCTAAGAAGGATATCTGCATCCAGTGAGTTATCCAGGACTGGGTGCACTTCCTTGGGAGCCATCTGGACTCAAACACAGTCTCCTTGGGGAGAGTACCACAAGGGTGGCACATCCCGCGGGCGCCTCTGTCTTTCTGGTCCCCCAGGCTTCTTTGAGAGGAGAAACGGGTGACCATGGGGTGTCATGCACCATTATGCAATTGTCCAGCTCTGGTAGGGCCCACCAGGAATAAGCTGCTGTGCAGATTGCCCTGCTTGGAGCAGTCGTAATGGTGTCACCTTTCATGGCCTTGGCTTCCCCAGCAGCCCACCCTTGAAGCATAGACAGTCGTGATGCACCAGATGGTGCATGAATGTGGGCATTGAATGGCCATGACCAGTGCAAAGGTGCTGCAGCACCGGGAGGACCGTGCCTGATGGTGACAGGGTCTTGGCAGAAGCTTTCTTTGTATCTCCTTTCCTGAATCACACGACCACAAAACAATGGAGATTGGAAGGGATCTCCGGAGAGCTCTGGTCTAATCTTCCACCCTCTATTAAACAAACTGGATCACGTTGTTCATCGCCTTGACCAGTGAAGATGTGAAAGTCCCCAAGGATGGAGATCCAAATGCCTTTCTCATCTCTGTTGCAATATTTAACCATCCTCATGGGGCAAAAAAGTATTTTCTGCTGCCTAATGTGAATTTGCCACGGCACACGCTGTGCCCATCTCCTCATGTCCTTGTGATGTCCGTTTATCTCCTGAATTAGCTCTGGATGAAGAGGCGTTTGCTTTCTCCCCACAGGTTCCGTTACCATCAGACGTCCGCAGCCTCTGCCGCTGCTCACATTGCTGGTCTCAGTCATACCTCCAGTCTCGATGCTGCTCTGTGGGGCCCTTCTGTACCTCAGGAGGAGGCGAATGCAAAGTGGGGCTTTTAATTTCCCCCCAGGTGAGCTCTGCTGTGGGTGAAGAGGGCAACGGAATTTGCAGAAGAAATGTGTGTTTGGAAGTGAGTTTTGTTTAAAATATTGATGTCAGCAGAGCTGGGGCAGAAGGGTTTTTTTCCTGTGGCTTGTGTTGAAAGGAACTTCCTTTTCTGGTTTGATCGCTTCTCTTGACATCCCTTTCCCCTCTCCCTTTCTTTCCACTCTTCCCCTTTCACTTTGACACCATCTTCCCTGCTGGGTTACGGACACACTGGGAGGTGGGACAGCCCTTGAAGCCTCCTCGAACACTGCCCTTGCTTCCCTCTGCCTGCACTGCCTGTACATCAGACAGGAGCTCTGAGCAGAGGATGGCTCTATGGATTCCTAGCTCCCCGTTGGCAAGGGATGTTCCTTCCTTTAACCCAAGGTATGAGAAAAGACCAGGAATTGTGTCTGTTTCTGAAGTTTTAAGGCTGCGGTGGAGACTCTTGGAAAGTGGGGTTGAGCAGTTGGAGTTGCCTGTGTTGAACATCCCCATGTTGTCCTGTTGAACGTCCATCACATTGACGAAAGGCACTGTGTGTGGACCAAATGCTGGATCAAGGGTGATTTCTTCAAAGCAGGCTTCACGTCTGAGTGCTGGCAGGGGCGATGGTGGTACTCCCTGTGCTGCCACTGTTGTTGTCCAAGCCAAAGTGATTTGGGTTGTCTCTAATGGATCGAGCATCCTCAGTTGGTCTTGTTAAAAAGGGGAAAATTCGGGCTGTGTGGAGCAAACCGTTGACTGAATCACTGTTCTCTGCAGGTTTTGTGCGCATGGAGGAGCTGGTTGTCTCTGACGCATCCATCTCAACACCTGGAGAAGAGCAAGCAGCAGCCAAGGTGCCTCCTGCTGGGAATGCTGACAAGAAGAGCTCAGCACAGCCTGTGACCAGTCCAGGCCTAAAATTCCAGTGATGCAGCAATGTCCCAGCACACAGCTCTTTCGCTGAGGGCCCTGGACCACCTCGTCTCTACAGAGCTAGGTCACTAGATCCACCACCCATCTCCATGCCCACCTAATTCAGTTACCCCGAGTGATACAATGTCTGACATACACCGTGCAGCACCAATGGTCTGCACGCAGAAGATATTTGATGCGTAGAAATTTTAATTTTCTTTTTTAATTTCTCTTTCAATTTTTTTTTGTGCATTTGTGAAAATAAAAGCATTCTCTAAGACTCGAGCAGCATTTACTCTTGGNTTTTTTGTGGCCAGTCGGTAGAGGCTACAAAGTTTACCCTGAAGTATTTGCCAGCAGTTCAGTTGAACAGTTTTGCAAAATTCACCTGAGAGCTCAGTTTAGACCTTGGGCAGATATTTAGAGCCATCCGACATGCCCTACTTCTCAGACATTGATATGTCACTGGTAAGCCTGACAAAGGACCTATGGCTCACTAGATGAGTGGAAGCAACTTGATTTCACTGATCTGTTCCATCTGCCGTGTTCCCAAACATGCTGCTGTGCCTTGTGTCCTTGGACATCAGTCTCCTGGAGTCTCTCAGAGGTCAGGGGCTTCTTGAAAAGGGGTTGGAGGTGCAAGTCAGCCATGCAGAGGGACACTGGCAGGAGGTTTAAAAAACTGGTCATAGAAATAAGCACTGGGCACCACCGCGGCTCATGCCAACCCAAGTGGTGTGAGACTACAAGCAGCTGAGCAGGATCCCATGCAAGCGCCCTGCAATGTGTTGGCAGGACAGTCCTTTACATAAAAGACCAAGAAAATAGTCAACCAGAGGGAAAGGCGATGAGGGATGTGATCAATACGGTGGATGTGGTGGGGTAAAAGCATGATCAGCTGCAAGGCAGGGGAAGAGAGGAAACAGGGCATGCATGATGGGTTGTAGGGGCTCAGAAGATGAAGGCTTCGAGTACCCTGAGAGGACTGACCAAGCTGGAAAAGAGAAGATGGCTTACAAGATGTGTGGACAGTATCTGCCAAGGGAAAAAAAGGAGTGCATGAAGAGCCCAAACAGGCCAAAAACTTGGAGAACTAATGAGTAAAAGTTGACCCTACAGCATGCAGGGCACTCGCAAAGGAGAATCAGGCAAGATTATGGCCAAGTCTATGGCTGCAGTATGTACAGAGGGGTGTTAAGAGTGTTCCCTCAATCTGAAGGTCAAAGGCACCAGTTTTCTTCATGCAAGGGGGCTTGGCAGTGGGTTACCTGGGGTCCAAGATTTTTCTGGGGAAGAGTGTCATGTTGATGGGGTGAAGAAACCTCCTCACCTTCTCCTCACCTTCTTCCATGTTTGGATTCACATGTTTTCTGACATACTTTCACACTTTGTTCTTCCCTTATCCGCCTGCAAATCAATATTGCACCCAAACTGACTATATATGGGGCTTTTTGACTCTGTTGGATGCTTTTTCTTTGTTACCCCTAAAGCTGTTTTTGTCCAGATCCAGGCCTGCAAGCTGACCATCGATGAGCTGCTGATCTGGGCTTTCCAGTGTGCCCTATCTCTTATCATCCCATGCCTGTCCTCTACACCAACCTGTGTCTCAAGGCTTCTGCTGTAACACCAGCTGAATGTTTCTTCACAGGTTTGAGAGCCCCAGAACACCCTTAGATGTCCTGCACTCCATGGGCTGCTTCTGGAGGGTGGTAAGGACTAAAGCAGGGCTGGATCCTTCATCCCTTAGCCAGTCTTCCAAAGCTATCTCAGCAGGGCTTGTCCCACCGGCCACCCAGGTCCTGGGGAATGCAACACATGGTCCCTTGTGCTGCAAAAACACCCCTTAGGCAGCTGAAACACACCTTATTGCAGGCACTTTGAGATGAAAACGTACATCAGAATGAATAGTTCTGCCTTAGGCCACAAGGACATTCTGTGTTGACCCCGGACTGCCCTGATCCTACTCTCTGCTACTGAGCAGGGTAACGGTCATTCCCCTAACGACCCTAATGAGGGTAATGATGATGCATGCATCAGACTTTGCAAATTTAGCTTTTCTTTCTTTTCGTTCCCAAAGCTGTGGCCCAGGGTTACACTCTACCTACCTTCACCCCTCAGAAGCACAGTTCCCTTTTCAGCCTTTTCCCGGCATGGTTTAGAGGAGTTCAGATCCAGGGTCCTCTCTTGCATGGCTGGGTGCTGCAGGCTCTGCAGAGGCTGCCTCAGGCTGCTGCAGAGCCTCCTGCTCCTTGTTCAGCCTGGAGAAGGCTCCAGGGAGACCTTAGAGCCCCTTCCAGTCCAGGGGTTGGAACAAGATGATCTTTAAGGCTCGTTCCAACCTGAACCATTCTGTGATTCATCTCCTCTGCAGATGAACTATTCTGGACACATCCCTGGGTTGCTCCAGTTCGATGCAAGCTGGATATTTGACCAGGGATGTTCAGTTGGATCTCTGCAGAGGGCTGGGAGGTGAGACAGGAGATCCAGCCACCAATGTGGTGGGACAAGCAATCCACCTACCACCCAACACCTCCTTGGGCACTAACTTTGACTCTACAACCTGCCCAGCCTTCCAGTTGTGTTTAAAGGCCATGAGGGTGTCAAGAAAGGGTTAGGAATGGGGTAAAACTCCTTTTAAGGGTAGAAATGGGATCTGGGTACCTGAATGCATGTGTCTGACAGCCCTGAGGGACATAAGGGCACCTTGCAAAAAGGAATTGACACTCATGCACAGGTCTCAGAAACATCCAAGGTTGGGGTGTGCTGATCCTACAGGCATTTTCCAGCCTGTCCCCACAGTCCCTCTCAGTGCCCTCTGCAAATGGGCCCTGGGGGTAACTCTGGTCCATGCTCTGCTACCCCAGGACACTGACACTTCTGACCCATCCGTCACGCTGCCTTCTCCGAGGGATGATAAATAAGGCAGTGGCCCTTGCTAACAGAGATACTTCTCCATGGGGTATACATTTTTGTGCCTCCTGAGTATCACTGCAGTGATGATCCCCTGGGAGGGAGCTCTTTCGGGAGGCCCTTGAGGGACATTCCGTATGGAGGACACCAAAGGATAGGCAGATGAAGGGGAAGGGGAATCAGTGTCTGAGCAGGCAGCGATTTGCTTTGTGCCCTCCTCCTCTATTCGCCAGTTGGGGCCATGACACTGAGCACAGCTTAGGTTGCTCCCCAGTACCAACTCCTCCCCCCTCCCAGCCCTGGTGGGGCTGGACTCGGCCCCTGGAGGCTCTGGGAGAGCGGTTGGGGCTGCTTGGCTGCCTGTGCCAGATCCAGAACTACAAGGATCCTTAGGGACTCTAGGGTGGATCTGAAGGGCTGCCAGGGCATGTGGCAGCCCAAACGTCCAGGGATGGAGCTGGGGAGTCCTACAGCCTGGCTGCGGGGAGAGGGGCATTAGGCATGTTGGAGAAAATCAAGTCATTGCCAGCATCAGGCCATTCATATGAAAAATATTCAAGCTGTGAGCTTCCCCCTGCTGTGGCTGATGGATTTTTCCCAGCTCAAGTTATTCCCTAGTATCTCTTCTTTACCTTTATCTAGACAGAGTTTGCAACATGGTTAAAGGGAAGGATGAGAGATTTTGGATGCTTCAGATCAGTGGGAGGTGCTGAGATATGAAGGCCACGGGGTAGCACAAGGTGAGTCCTCATTGCATCAGCCGTGGTGGGCTGAACCATGAAGATGCTGGCACGTGCAGATCTCGCTCATTTGCAAAGACCTCGAGTGAGGATCTATGCTGAGCTGCCATTACAGTCACGGGGAGCAGTCAGCAGAGAAAAACGAGCTGCATGAGAAGATTGTGATGGCTTCTGCCATCTTGCATCCTCGCCTTGCAAAGAACAGTTGGTGACACTCAGCTCTTGGTACATATGTGATCTCTTTGCTTTCCCTGGAAGGTGCAAGCAAGCGTGAAGACTGCAAGGCAGTCACAGGATAGTGTTTCCAACTGCTTGCCCTCGAATAATAAGGCGATTTTCTGCCATCTAGCTACACATCTGTGCAATGCAATGCAGTGAAGTTCATGGTGCACCATGTCAGGCTGAGAGAGTTGGGGGTGTTCAGCCTGGAGAAGAGAAGGCTCCGGGGAGACCTTCCAGCCCCTTCCAGTCCCTAAAGGGGCTCCAGGAAAGATGGGGAGGAACTCTGGGTCAGGGAGGGGAGCGATAGGACGAGGGGGAACAGTTTTAACCTGAAAGAGGGGAGATTTAGATGAGATCTGAGGAAGAAATTCTTGGCTGTGAGGGCGGTGAGCCCCTGGCCCAGGTTGCCCAGAGAAGCTGTGGCTGCCCCATCCCTGGAGGGGTTCAAGGCCAGGTTGGACGGGGCTTGGAGCAACCTGGGCTGGTGGGAGGTGTCCCTGCCCAGGGCAGGAGGGGGGAATTAGATGGTCTTTAAGGTCCATTCCAACTCTAACCATTCTATGATTCTATGAATGTTTTCCAGTACCCAGCTGCAAATGAGTTCTCCAAAATCATCATCTCCATGTGCTGCAGTAGCCAAAAAAACCCAACAAAATGTTGCATACCCTAAGAAGAATATTGAGGATAAGACAAGGGGTATAATTTTGCTGTGGTATACAAACCTGGTTCTTCCACGTCTTTTGTAGTGTTTGTAGTGCCGGTCAACACATGTCAGGAAGGGTGTACTGCAACTAGAGCAGGTCCAGAGACTGCGCAAAGGGCTGGGAGCTTCTAGAAACTGCTGTCCCAGGGAGGGTTGTGGGGGCTGATGCTGTCAGCTAGTTCAAAGAGAAATTAGTCAAAAGTGTGAACAAAGTGTCTAAAAGCAGATGCTGAAGGGAACATGCTTAATGCAAGAAATCTGGATGCTGCGAGGCTGGAGGCCATCAGAAGTGGCCTCGTTTGCATGTTGACCCTGTCTCCTGTGCCACTTATGGGGTGGGTTGAATCAAAAACTTCTCAGACCCAGTGGGAAATGCTGTATAACTTCCCTTTAGCTCTTACTTAGGAGTTAGAGTTAAAGGTAAGTTATGCAATGATCTCTTGGTCAAATACTTGGCCAAAATGGGCATCCACCAACCCCAAACTTGCTTCCGTGTCTCTGTTCCACAGAATCCTTAAAAATGGGTCCGTGAGGGATGTCAGCAGCGCTTGCAGTCCAACTCTCTCCAAGCTGTGATGCCTGAAAGCTCTTGCACTCCTCCATCTCACGAACACAAACCCCTTCGCACTTGCAGTCGACAAACACAGAGAGGGTTGTGTTTCAAAACGCAGTTGCTGGGATGGCAATGCGAAAGTGGAGCACAGCTTTGATTGTTTTTTTTTTCCCCTCTGTGTCCTGTATTACTAGCCAAAATTGATTTGTTTACCCTGGACATCAGTGATTTCATGAGCATGAGGCATTTCGCACCTTGCAGGACATCACAGCCCATCATAGGCAAGCCTGCAGGGATGCAATCTCACTGTGTTCTTCTGGCTTCACAGTTATTGCATGGTGCTTACATGGCTTCTCGAGGAGTTGTTGGACCATCCAGGCTCGTGTTTCCAGGCTGAAGGGTACTAGTAGCTGTGCAAGCAAATCATGGGGGCGAGATGTCATGCCTCCATGCTGCGTCATGCCAAAGGCTGCACCTTAATTACCAAGGGAGTGGGGTGGGGACGGGTAACAAACTTTCGTGCAGTCCCTAAGATGATGTTCAGGCTACAGGGAGCTGGAGGTGGGCAAGGAAGCCTTTGGATCTCCTCTTCTTGGCATGAGCCTCCCGCGGTGACAGCCGTGAATTGAAAAGGTGGGCAAGCTCTCTTTCGAAAAGGCTTAAACTTTGCAGCCACAAAAGGCTGAAAATTAATGGTCATCTTCCACCAGAAGGCAGTACGGCTTTTATGTAGGGGCCGCGCTGTCTCCAGCTGAGCAATGCGGGCACTGAAACTGCTCTCTCCAAGTGCCCAGCTCAGCCCTGAGGTGCAGGCTCCTGCCACAGTGGGGAAGATACCAGTGCTGTGTGCTCAGGCAACTCTTCCCCAGGCCACGTTTGGCATTGGGAGGAACACGGAGCATCCTTTTGGGACTGCTTTTTTTGCTGAGAATCTTTATATTTGGCTCAGCTCACCTTGCACAACCATGGGAGCCCTGGGGAGCCAGCAGCCCAGCATGGACTGAATGGGATGTAGTCGTTTCCCATCTCACGGTCATGAAGAAGGGTGGTGTGCCCCACGGGGTCATCTCAGAAATACCAATGCCTGTTGTCCATCGTGCCTGGTGTTGTGGGGGCTGCAGGCTGGATTTGAGTGGAGGCAGCCCAGAAGAAGACTCGTCTCTGGAGAATGGGTGACCTTCCTCCGTGGCCAGGAGCTGGGAAGGAAAACAGCCTGCCGGGTCCTTGGCTGCGGTGTCAGGAGGTGCTGAGCTCCCATTTTATGCTTCCTCTGCCAGGCATAAGCGTGCCGGGGTCCATCATCTCTGATGGTGGCACGGCCAGGAGCCCACCTGGTCCAGTGTCCTGGTCCCGGGGCTGGGCAATGCTCTTACACCAGCCCCAGGGACCAGGCAGGCTCCTTGCCCCATAGCCATGCCTCCAACCCCAGCCTTGGGATGCAAAAACCTGCAGGTCATCCCATCCTGCTGCTTGCAGGTGACCAGACTATTCACTGAAGCCCCACATTATAGTAGGAGCATGGGGATGTTTAGCGCAGACCCGACAGTTTGTGCCAAACTGTCACCCAGCTCAGAGTTTGGTCTGTAAATTCCCTGAATTCCCTTAAACTCAGGACAAGAATCAATGCAACAGGGGTACCCAAAACCTGAGTGTTTTTGCAGCTTAATCTCAGTGGCTACAGCACAGTTTCTGGACTAAAACCTCCCCGCTCCCCCTTATTCTTTACATTATGTGATACACCCAGAATACAGGCTCTGCATTTTATACACACAGTGGCATCAGCGACGTGACTTCAGGACAGATTCCAGCCAGAGCATGCTATTCAGTGAACACAACCCCTCGAAACTCCTTATTTTGGCAGGGGAAAGGAGGCTTCTTTCCCTCTGCAAGCACTCTGGGGGTATCTCCGGATGGCAGGGGTCCACTTTTAGATATCTGCAAGATGAGACTCGGCTTTTCCCAAGGGTGCAAACCTCTGTAAGTGAGCCTTGCAAACCCTCCTGCTGCCGGATCCGCAGCCCGGACCTGGCTGTGGACCAGCAGGGTGGGGATGAAATGGGGCAGATGCAGCTGTAAAAAGTGGGAAGCCTCCCAGTAGACGTGTCTGTGGTCGTGAGGGGCCACCTAAACCATTTACAAACAGACGGCAAAATCTCGGGGACAGCAGGGAGGAGGGGTCAGTGCAGGAGGAGGGATGAATGCCGGGCAAACGCGGGGCACGCCGCTGCAGAGGAGGGGACAAACCCACTCTCACCACCCACCGCACCCAACTCAGCTTGCAGCTCGCAGCTCGCACTGGGACGATCGCCTGTCCCAAGGCACATGCGACAGGCATGGGGCTTTGGGGATGTTGCCTCCTGTCCCTGCACAGCAACCTGGCTGCCTTCGCCGGAGCAGGGCTCCTTATCTACCTGGCATGCCTCTGTGGTGAGTGGCTCTTGCACGCGGGAAGGAGCATCCTAGGAGAAAGACAGGGTCAGAGATCTGCAGGAGCGGGAGGGACACAGCTTGCAGATGGCTAGTCAAAACCTCTTTTGACCCACCAGCCTTTAAAAGGAAGAGAATGCAGCGTATAGGGAAGGAGACCTCGTTAGCTGGGTAATTATCCTGGCTTGTGTGCTGCTGCCCTTGCACAGAGCAGTTGGGAAATGCTTGGAGCCTTCCCAACTGATGACATTCATGACCAGAAATTGCTTATTTGTGTTGGCCACCTCTTCAGGGACGGCCAGTTCATTTACAAAAGGCACAAAGTCCTCTTCCCCCCAGCACAAACAGGAGTGTTTATTCTGCTCTGTGCCCTGCAGACATGAAGGCTTTCACGTAGGTGACCAACTGTGCTGCAAGTGGGATGCGAAGGGGCTTTTCTTATTTTTTTCTGCCTCCACCTGCCTTGTTTTGCATCCAGGAGATGCTGCAGCCTCTACCCAGACCCTATGTGCAGGCTCTCTATCGCATCATGCAAATTGCTAATTAAAGCAGCAGGTTGCACACAGACAGACCCCCCTTTCCATCAGACAGCTGGCAGCTACTCCCTACATACAGTTGCCCAGCATTTTCCATCGAGCCGTCAGCTTTTCTTTTTCATTGATAGGAATACTAAGCAAAAAAATATCTGAAGTCCTTTTAAAGATAATTGTCTTTCAAAAAGGGGGTTTGCAGCGCATTTTCTCTCCTGGACATGATTTTTTTTATTTTTTTGTTTTGTCTTTGAGCCAAAGGAGGAGCAGGCCCATAGTTCACATAAGCCATTGGCAGCGGTTCCATGAACCTTGTGCAAGTGATGCAGCTTTTCCCAGTGCTGCTCTTCCACACCGGACCCTCTCCATATCCCTCTTGCAGATATGGTTGCCTCCCAGCGGGCTCCCCTCCGCTTGTCAGATGGCCCACACCGCTGCGCCGGCAGGGTTGAGGTCTTCTACGAGAACCAGTGGGGAACGGTGTGCGATGACCACTGGGACCTGGAGAATGCCGGCGTGGTGTGCCGGCAGCTGGGCTGCGGCGCGGCACTGTTAGCCCCCGGGGCTGGGCATTTCAGGGCAGGGTCGGGTCCCATCTGGCTGGACGACGTCAACTGCATGGGGACGGAGGTCGCCCTGTCTTACTGCAGGTCGAAGGGCTGGGGAAACAACAACTGCCACCACGGTGAAGATGCTGGTGTGGTGTGCTCAGGTAACGCCCTATGGAAATTATGGGGCAGGGGGTCACAACGACACATGATCTGCAAAGCAATTCCCATGCAAGGTGTGTGGCCTCCCAACTTTCCAAAAGCTCCTGTGGCACGGAGCACCTGTGGCCCAAGCAAGGGGTGGTTTTGTGGTTTGTCCCATATGAGGGACTGCAGGCTCGGGAGCAATTTGGGAAGCAGGGTTGGAAACATTATTGGTGCTAACTCCACCTTCCTGAGATACTTAACCACTTCTGGGGGATACGTAGGGACCCCTTGTGCATCACACGCCTTCATGGTGAGCAGGACCCTTCATACCTTTCTTTGGCTGCAAGTTTTAGGGCCATGGGCAGGGCTAGAGATCCATTGTGTTTTGCAGGCAGGCACTGTGAGACACAGCCTTAGACAGGGGAGAGAACAGCCAGGAGGAGACATCCAGATTCACAGAATCACAGAATGACAGGGGTTGGAAGGGACCTTCAGAGTTCATCCAGTCCAAACCCCTGCCAAAGCAGGTTCACCTAGAGCAGGCTGGACAGGAACGCATCCAGGCAGATTTTTGAATATCTCCAGAGACAGACACTCGACAACCTCTCTGGGAAGCCTGTTCCAGTGCTCTGTCACCATCAAAGTAAAGAAGTTTTTCCTCATGTTGGGCTAGACAACACTCTATTTTATGGCCACAAACTGTGGGGCTCCAAAAGCTTGGAGCTCCAAAAGCTTGGAGCTTTGGTATCTGATCGAGGTGCAGATGCTCATGGCAATTGGTAGATGCTGGAGCCACCTCTGCCAGAACTGTCCCAACATACCTTGGCACACAGGTGTGCTGAGCCTGCTCAGATGTCACCTCCACCTGCACAGAGGATGTGGTGCCCCAAGAACACCACAAAAAAAACTTTCCTCCTTCTCCTCTCCCAGCATTCTCAGGATCTCCAGCCATAGCTTGAAAGAGCGTGAGTTGCTGGGACACGGCATCACCCCTGTCCAGGTCCCAAGGTGGCTGCATGTTGATAGCGACTGGGGACAGCCAACAACCATGCTGGATTGCAGAACGGTCCTGCAGAAATGAAGGACAAGGGTGTTTTCATTGTCCACCTCTTGTTCCCTCCGTAGACTCATCCAGCCCTGCTATGGACACCCCAGCTGGTCCTGCAGAGGTCCGCCTGGTGAACGGGCTGAACCGCTGCTCTGGAAGAGTAGAGGTGATGCACGACCACCAGTGGGGAACCGTGTGCGATGATGACTGGAGCTTCCCCGATGCCAGCGTGGTGTGCCGGCAGCTGGGCTGCGGGAAGGCAGTCTCAGCCTACAGTGGAGCTCATTTTGGCCAGGGATCAGGCCCCATTTGGCTGGACAATGTTCAGTGCAGTGGGACTGAAGCTACCCTGTCCGAATGCCAGGCCAGACCTTGGGGTGTCAGCAACTGTGACCATGGGGAAGACGCCAGCGTCGTGTGCACAGGTAACGTCATGCTTGTGGACCAGGAGAAGTTTAGCGGAGGATGCTCTGCTCTGGGGATTTGTACTGGTTTCACAGCTGCAGCCAAGGGCTGGGCAGCACACACCTGGGTGGGTGACCTTGTCCCCCTTGTCCCATCTCCTACAACGTGCCATGCTGGCACTCTTTAGCACACAGTAAGGAGCAGCAGGGATAATAGGAAGGGCAGCACGCAACAAGTGCGCTCACGTGGGCACCAAGGAGAGAGGGGAAGCACTGGACTGGATGCTAGATGCTCCAGGCAAGGTCCCAACCCACCACACTGTGGGGACCAGTAGCTCACAGGCTGTGCAAAGATGGGGTGCGAGGGCCCCAAAGCCTTTTTGAAGAAGGGGCACTGGGAATGGGGATCTGCAGAAAGTCTCTGCCTTTGGGAGCTGCTGCAGCCACGTGAAGGGTTCATGGTTGGCCACCTGGGACGACTGAAAAAAAGGATTGCAGCCATTTATGGTTTGCTTGCACTCATGTTGAACATGCACAGGCTCTGAGGTTACACGGCTGCTTTTGCCTGTACCTGAGCTATTTAGCCCCAAATATCAGATATTCCTCAGTGGCTCTCTGTGGACATGGGAGCCTCCCTGTGCAAAACACAGAGGACCATTCTCCAGCACAGGCCTCACCATGGTGGCAAGAAGAGGCACCTTGGGGGAGACCTGGTCTGATGCTCCCTTTGTATCTCGTGTCATGAGCAGGCACAGACACCAACACACCAGCTCGTCTGCGCCTGGAGAACGGCTCTGGCCGCTGTGTGGGGCGCGTGGAGGTTCTCTACAACTATCAGTGGGGGACGGTGTGCGACAATGGCTGGAGCCTGGCCGATGCGGCGGTGGTCTGCCGGCAGCTGGGCTGCGGGACGGCTGTCTCGGCCCCCAGGTCGGCTCACTTTGGGCAAGGGTCCGGCCGCATCTGGCTGGATAGCGTGAACTGCACGGGAACAGAAGCCACCCTCTCCGAATGCCAGGCCAGGCCATGGGGATCCAACAGCTGTGACCACCGGGAAGATGCTGGCGTGGTGTGCTCAGGAGATCCACGTTAGTTGGGATAAGTACCGTGCAGGTTGGGGTGCAGGATCAGCTCAATCATGTCACAGGTAGCCAGGGACTCTATAGTCACTAGTGACCCCAGGACCTTCCCATAGTCTGTGTTGACCCCAAGGTTGTCCCATATTCACTAATGATTCCAGGATCCTCCTATAGTCACTGTTGACCCCAGCTTCCTCCCATAATCGCTACTTACCCCAGGACCCTCCTATAGTTGATATTGACCCCAGGCCACTCCCATAGTCACTGCAGAACCCAGGTTCCTCCCATATTTGCTATTGACCCCAGGACCCTTTCTTTGGCTCCAAACCCCAAGCTCTGGAACTGCAACTCCTCTCTATCCATGCCAATGAGAAGCAAATCCCAAGCCAGCCCTATTGGTGTAGCACCTTTCCCAGGCAGCCAGAGGCTGCATGCACAGAAGGATGCTCTAACTTCCCTGCGGCTTAGCATGTTGCAAAGCCCAACTGGAGCAGTGGCTGACGGTAAGGCATGAACATGCCCCTTTCTCCCTTCACAGATGCGGACACTTCTGGGCAGCGCCTGCTGCGGCTGGTGAACGGCTCGAACAGCTGCCTGGGGAGAGTTGAGGTCTTTCATGACCAGAAGTGGGGGACAGTGTGCGACGACAGCTGGGACCTCCAGGACGCCGCTGTTGTGTGCAGGCAGCTGGGCTGCGGGACAGCGCTGTCAGCACCGGGCTCGGCTCATTTTGGACAAGGGTCAGATCCCATCTGGCTGGATGACGTTCACTGCAGGGGGACCGAGTCCACTTTCACCGAGTGTGAGCTGAACAGCTGGGGAGAGCACAACTGTGGCCACAGCGAGGATGCTGGCGTGGTGTGCTCAGGTAACACCAGGCTTCAGGAACGAGGGTGGGCGAGCCAGGATGGTTGGTGTCCATCCAAGGAAGGGCTTGATGGGTGCTGGAGCTACTGTTCTCCCCCAGAGCTGTGCCAGGCTCTCTTCTCCCTGCTCACTCTTCCCCATCCCCAGCTCCCAAGCAGAAGTCAGCTTTCACCCAGCCACTTGGCTTGAAGTTGAGCAAAAATGCCACCCTGCCTTAGAAAGGAGTTGTGAACCTAGCTCGGAATCACAGAATCTTCAGAGTTGGAAGGGACTTCTATAGATCATCTAGTCCAAATCCCCTGCTAAAGCAGGGTTGCCCAGAGCACATCACTCAGTACTGCATCCAGGCGGGTCTTGAAAGTTTCCAGAGAAGGGGACTCCACCCCATCCCTGGGCAGCCTGTTCCAGTGCTCTGGCACCCTCACCATAAAGAAGTTTTTCCTCATATTTGATTGGAACTTCCGATGTTCCAGCTTGTGCCCGTTACCCCTTGTCCTGTTACTGGGAACCACTGAGAAGAGCCTGGCTCCATCCTCCTTCAACCCACCCTTTGGATACTTGTAAACATTAATAAGGTCTCCCCTCAGCCTTCTCTTCTCCAGGCTAAAGAGTCCCAGCTCTCTCAGCCTTTCCTCGTAAGGGAGATGCTCCAGTCCTTCAATCATCTTTGTTGCCCTTCACTGGACTCGCTCCAGCAGTTCCCTGTCTCTCTTGAACTGGGGAGCCCAGAACTGGACACAGTATTCCAGTTGTGGCCTCACCAGTGCAGCTCATATTGATTTAATCTAGACTATGTCCCTCAGCCTCATCAATGACAACATCCTGGGTTGGGCAAAGCCTTGCTTAAAAAAATAATCCAAGTGCTCCTTTCCTAGACACAGGAGTCCAGTACCACTGGGGAGGTGGGCGTGGGTCTCCCATGAGCCCCATCTCACAGATACCAGCCCTGCGGTGACGTTGCTTATTAAGAAATATTGTACAAGGGGATGGAGTAAGGCAATCCATGCCTTGTAGCTGGTCGCGGGTCCTGGTGGCTTGCCTTCAGCAGGTCACCAGAAAAAAATGCCCAGGAGCAAGTCAGAAGCTCTCATCGCTGTATGGGGTCGGAAGCACCACCTTACCCCCTTGTGCTCTTCCTTGCAGGCACAAACCCCTTGCAGGTGCGGGTGCAGGACGGCCCCGGTCCCTGCGCCGGCCGGGTGGAGGTGCTCTACAACGCTACCTGGCACGGGGTGTGCAGCAGCGGCTGGAGCTTGCTGGAAGCCGGGGTGGTCTGCAGGCAACTGGGCTGCGGGCCAGCCCAGTCAGCGCCCATCGGAGCCCAGTTCAGGCTGGGTGACAGCCGTGCCTTGCTGGAGGGGCTGAGCTGCCGGGGGAGCGAGTCACTGCTCCTGGAGTGCCAGCAGAGACAGATGGGTCCGGGGCCGTGCAGGCAGGGCTCGGCAGCCGGTGTGGTGTGCACAGAGCAGAGAGGTGAGTGCCAGGATCCCCCGTCATCCGCTCTGTCTGCATTGGGGCCAACCCAGTGCAGACACATGGTGCTCCCAGGCCATCCCAGTCTTGGCCTCCTCTCAGGCAGGCAGAAGTGTTCCATAAACCTCTTTGCAGGAGACTTTAGGTGGGCTGGGTAGAGGCACCTGAAGGGAGCAGAGTGGGACCAACTGGGTGAAGGTGTCTCAGCGGGCATGGAGATCCGAGCATTCCCGGCGGACACTCTATGTTTGCCTTATCCCAATGGGGGTGGTGTCCATGCATCCCCCTTCCCGAAGAAGAGGGTGAAGTGTCACTGCTGCTGCTGCCCAGCACCCAGGAGGGACAGTGAGGGAGGGTGTTGAAAGTCTCCCAAAACATGCAGCAGAAGGGAAGAGTGAGAGGGGCAGAGAGGGTCAACCCATCCAAGCAACCCCCTCTGAGCTTCACTCTTCCCGCAGACCTTATACAGTCCTGCTCGGTGCTCGCAGGCCTGCTTAGTGTGGGGGCAATGCTCTGCGGGACCCTGTTGGTCCTGTACCTGTGGACGAGGTGTGGAAGACGGGCTGGACGCTCCCCAGGTAAGAGCAGGACACCAGCATGTGGTGCACCTGGCCTACTTGTGGAGCTGGCTGCACCCCTGCCTGGCATGGATGCACACCAGCCTGGGTCTGGATATTGCACCCTCCATGCATCACCCTGCTCCTTCATTTTGCAGACAAGCCACTTATAATGAAGACGGAGGACACCGGGACATCATCCGAGGCTTAGGCAGCCACACTCCCAGTGTCCAAGGCAAGGGTTCCCCAGGACCCCAGAAGACCCCATTCTGTAGAGCCAGAGGAGCAGAGCAGTTGCTGCGATGGTCAGCAGAGAGGACCCCCTCTGGCAGAGTGGAGACCTCTGCCCTGTGTGCTCCATAGCCCCCAGCTCACCACACTGAGCACCTGTGTGTCCCAGTTCCTCCATGCAGCACTGCAAAGTCCCTCAGTCTCCAAGCAAGGTCTTCTCAGAACAACCCCTATCTGGTCCTCCTGGTAGGTTCCAACATTCTAACTCCAGACTCCTCTTATTCCCAGCCCTATAGCCCCCTATAATCCCCTGCAGTGGCACCCAGTGCCATCACCCTCACCACATTCCCAACAGGATCATGCCTTTTCCTCTAATCTCCCATGGAAGTGTGGATTACTGCCTGATCCAGGAGCAAGGGATCAGGGTGCTCTCCTGCACTGTAAGCAGCCACCTTTGCAAAATGAGAAGTGCGCTTAAACGCCCATCCAGAATGGAGTGAAAAGTCCCTCACACATTGTATTTATTCAATCCACTTTTGAATACCAGTAAAAACCCTGAAACCTGAAAGATCAAGAGTGCAGCATTATACAGATTATTCAGGGATATGGAATGACTTGGTGACATGGAAGTGGTGGAAGAACAGGCCCTTTGGTTATAGAGGGTTTGTAGATGATCGGGTCGGATACAGGAGATTCAAGATTGCTAAAATTGTGTGAGATATTGCCCTGGCCACCAACAAGGAAGGGTCACTAAGGTTCCTAATAGAGCAACCCATGAAGTCAGGCCTGAGCCCCAAACTGAGCCCAAACTGCCCACCACTTTGTTGAAGCCAGGAAGGGCCACAGTCAGAGGGATGTCCCAATGCCTTGGGAGGGAATGAAAGGACCACAAACTTGACCAGGTTGTGATGAAGGTGTGCCTTCAAGCGGAGCTGATCCCCGCTTAAGGGCATGGAAGGGAAAAGATACATGTAATGAAAGAGTCACAGCCTTGAGTGCTGAGAACAGCCCCAGGGAGAAGGACTTGGGGTGTTGGTTGATGAGAAGCTCAACATGAGCCAGCAATGCGTGCTGGCTGCCCAGAAAGCCAACCACATCCTGGGTTGCATCAGAAGAAGAGTGGCCAGCAGGACGAGGGAGGGGATTCTCCTCCTCTACTCCGCTCTGGTGAGACACCGCCTGAAGTACTGCATCCAGCTCTGGAGTCCTCAGCACAAGGAGCGGGGCCAGAGGAAGGCCATGAAGATGCTCAGAGGGCTGGAGCACCTCTGGTGTGAGGACAGGTTGATGGAGCTGGTGGTGTTCAGCCTGGAGAAGAGAAGGCTCTGGGGAGACCTTAGAGCCCCTTCCAGTCCCTAAAGAGGGCCTAAAGGAAAGCTGGAGAGGGACTTTTTACAAGGACATGTAGCGATATAGGGTATCACTTTTTATGATGACATGTAGGATGAGGGGTAATGGGTACAAACTGGAAGAGGGGAGATTTAGATTTGATATCACGAAGAAATTTTTCACTATGAGGGTGGTGGCCCAGGTTGCCCAGGGGGAGATGCCCCATCCCTGGAGGTGTTTGAGGCCAGGTTGGATGGGGCTTTGAGAAACCTGGTCTGGTGGGAGGTGTCCCTGCCCAGGGCAGTGGGGTTGGAATGAGATGGTGTTTAAGGTCCCTTCCAACTTAAACCATTCCATGATTCTATGTATTTCAATGCATAGAAATACACTGAAATACAGGTCCAGCTCCCACTTCTCCTTCCCTCCCAAACAGCAGCTTGCAGCTGATCTGTTCGCATCTTGCTACTTGTCCTACGCCCCAGCCATGTGTGTCTTGTCAATTTGTGACCGCAAGGTCATCTTCTGCTCCTCCATGGACATCCATCACTCCTGGGACTTCAAGGTTTCCTCATCCTCCTGCTGGTACTTGAGCCTTCTCGTCTTTCTGCTGGCTGCCCCAGCAGACTTGGTCCTCCAGCCTTGCCTGTCCCAAAGCTTACATCAAAAGCCCAGGGTTTCTCCTAACTCTGCACAAAGTGTCCTCAGAATAGGAGAACACAGGACTTTGGACCCAGTTTTGTGCAATAAAATATGTGCACTGTTTGGAGAAGGTCTTTGTAATAAAGCTGGGATGAGTTGATGCTCTTCAGGGCTTCAACATGGAGGATCAGCACCCGCTAGATCCCAGCTCGGGCCATGGGTTACTCTACAGAGTTGTTCTGCAGGGACTGCAGTATTTGAAGAAGGGTTTTCAAACTTCCCGGGGGGACACAACACACAAATTTAAAAGGAGCAGAAGGGACATAGGACATAGGACATGACTCACTTCCAGAGCGGCTGTTTGTCCAAACTGTGAAAACAGCCCCAGCAGAAACTCCCTGGCCCAGAGCTGCATCAGGCGTGTCAGGCTACTACAGTTCACAGCATTTCTGTGCCGCTCAGTGTCAGGAATCTCTTTCCTGCTGGCCTGTTTGTTTGCAAAGGGGAACAAAGTCCTTGGGCTCACTGAGCCTCAGGACAAATGAATACAGTCACCTTTCCCGACTGCTCGACTTTTATGAAATGAGTTTTGACTCGTTTCCAGACTAATTTTCACGTGCTCATTCTTGTACCTTTGTTTAGTACAAATCCTTTTTCCTTTTGGCCTTCAGCCCTAGCTCTGCATGCCTCTGGGATTTGGATTTCTCCTATTTGGTCTTCCTGCAGGCAGCAATCTACTCTCCACTCTACTACCCCTCTCAGGTTTTGCCAGGCTGAACAAGTTAAACTCAGCCTGAGACCTTCCTGGCTGTGCTGTCCTCTTCCCAGTACATGCTCCAGTTTTGCTTCTTGTTTTTGCACAGACAGGGGCAGAACCATCCTCCCTGTTTCTGCCAGGGGTCACATCATTGCCCAATGCACCACCAGCACAGCACCCACCTCTGTCTGAACCCTCCCGTTCGGAGGAACGAGTGATGTTAATTTGATGTCCCTTTTGCAAAACTCATTCTTTCCAGTGGCACGCTGCTCTGTCTTCAGGCCCTTTCCTTGCACGACTTCACATGCCACCATGAAGGGATGGGAGGACAGCAAACTCTTCCATCCTCTCAGCTTCTCGGGACATGCTTGGGGCAGTGTTTTGCAAGGGACATGCCTGGAGCATCAGCTGCATAACAGCAGGAAGCAAACTGCTAATCCAAAAGGGACCCTTGGGGTCTTGCAGGTGCAGCCACAGTAGGATAAGACAATGGCAGTTCCCCTTGTTTTCCAAACCCAACTGTGCCGTCCAAATCATCGCAAGGTGCGTGCGAGATCCCTTCTCATCACTGATGGTGTCCAGGCTTACCTGATGGCAAATGGCTACAGCGCAGGTGCTGGCTCCAGCCTCCACAATAAAGCCGTTTCCAGCCTTTAGTAACCTATTTTCTTGCAGTGGATGGTCCCTCACTTCCCAAAACCCAACCAAACACTTTCTAATGAAGCTAATGTAGCTATATTTCCCCAGTTCTGTGCACAAAGGCTTGATTTAGCCTGTCGAAAGTAAATATCTTGTACCGGGGCAGTTGAGATGCCTGCAGGGGCTGGCACGTATGAGATGGGACCTGAGTGTCGAGCAGGTTTTGTTTGCTCCACGTTTTCCTGGAACAGGTCGCTGTTTCGCAAGCCGATGACAAGACTGGCCGCTGCATGGGGCAGTGGGTCACCTCCTGGCAGAGCTTCACAGGAGATGAAGCTCCCAGGGGGGAGCAGGGTGGAGGAAGAGGAGAGATCTTTGCAGAAATCCCATTTTGCCCTCCCAGTTTGACAGTGGGACACTGGGCTCAGCTGGCCTCTCTCACAAGGACAATCCACTCCAGCCTCCAGCCTGTGGCCAGGTTGCAAACATGGGGATGCCGAGTGGTCTCCATCCCTCTTCCAGCCGCCCTGGGGGCAGAAAACCCACCTGTGGAGGGGCCAAGAGTGCGGGGACCCTCCTGTTGATGGCCTGCCTTTGGGGTGAGTGGCGTACGCCTTCGCTGTTGACTGCAGGGAGCCCACGGGCCATGTTGGTTCCTCCAGACTGTTCAGCTAGCACTTCATGGGGCACGGCAGTGGCTGGCTGGGGGTCCTGGGTTTCACTTGGGGGTCTTGGGCAGTGGGGAATGGTTTGTCACGGCCTTGGAGGGGGGTGAAAGGGTTTTTTTACACAAAGTCTCTCTGCACTGCACTCCAAGAGCCATGCATTGCAGGTCTACTTCTGCACACATGGTTTTGTCCCATAATCAAAGGGTTGTGCTCCGTAATTAAAGGCTTGTGAGCATTACAAGAGTGGAGGAAAGCATGCCCGATCCTGAAGCTGTCTCACAGCTGGCCACGGCCTCCTGCCCTGCTTTGATCTTGGCTTATCCTGGACCGTACATGGCAATCTCATGGTATTGCAGCACAGAGGGGTTTGGTCAAACCCGACAGCACTCTGCATTAAAAGGGGAGGCTCCCCATACGATGGGACAAGTAGGGACCCACATTGCCAGGACAAGGCTGGGTGGCTCATGGTTGTGCAGCACAAGGAACCAAATATTTATTGGGCTAACGGAGCAGACAGGCAAGATGCTGGCAAGAGGCATGACTCTTGTGCTCAGGCAGAGCTGTATGGAAGCTGCAGACCCTACAGGTCCCTTGTCCACAGTCATGGTTTGCTGTCAGGCATTGGTGCAAGGTGGGGGAGCAATATCATCCTGACGGTTAATGGCAGCTTTGCTTTGGAAATGGTTAAGAAAGGGCTTAAGGCTTTGTCCAAGCTGCCCTAGCTCAGAGCATAAGCTGGTCATTTGAGCTGGGCAACCTTTAGTGCTGTTTCACATTTACAAAAGACATGAGCAGAAACACTCTTCTGATCAGGTTGGAATGAGCAAAATTAGGAACATCCTTTCCCTACTGGTAGCGATTTTGTTTTAGTTTCCAGGCTGATTAGTTGCTAAGGACAGTTTGTACCACTGCCTCTTGGAACTAAAATTTTGCTTTAACTTGCTTGGGTTTTCTCCTTCTTTAGTGTTCTATTCACAAACAGTACAATCTTCCCACTTTTTTTCGAAATCCTGCTCCTGGCAATTTCAGTCCAGTCTTTTCCTCTGCGACAGTCAGTATCTCCTGGCTGGCTGGAGACATCTGGTCTGGGACTCACCCACAGTCAATGCACACGCAACTGGGCAGTGCTTGCAAGAAACATGCCAAGAAGTATATCAGCTCTTCTAAGTCTCAGCTGCAGGGCTGATTTATTGCTAATACAGGGTAGCTTCATCACTTCTAGTAAAAATAAGGAAACAGAGCAAAAAGCCCATGGGGAAAGTGGGCAAAGGATGAAACAGAAGAGACAGCCATTGTCAGGACTGTGCTCTTACCCTGGGGACAGGAGAGTTTGCAAACTGGAGACCGAGTGCCCGCAAGGCATCTGGTTCAGCCTCCTCGTAGAACTGAATTTTCAGGGGTGGTTTTGCAAAGATGCCTTATTGTAAAGATGTTTTATTGCAAAGATGCTTTCCTGCTCCCCGCTGTGTAGCCTGAATGAAAGAGCCGAGCTATACACTCCTGCACTCGGCGTGCTGCAGCTGCCCAGATGCTGTTCATATTTGAATGACTCAGGGATTTGATTTTTAACCTGTTTTGTACGCTTTCTGGTCCCTGTGAATTCCCAAGTGCTACATCTGGTCCCTTGCTTGCTGATAGTTGGACCTATGCACGGATCAGTGCCTGAGCGCTTCGGAAATCATTATCCGTGGTCAAAAAGCTTATTTACACAATGCAATCATATCCCTCTTGACCTTTTTATTTTACTTCTGGCCCAGCTGAGCTCCCCACATGACTAACGTCCAGTTACGGTTTCTTTCTGCACAGTCTTCCTTTGGTTAATGCTCTTGCACAAAAGTGTGCCTATGGGACCTGCAGCAATCTCATGCCGTGGGTCTTCATACTGCCCTAGTTCAAGCACTTTTCTACTCATCCTTGCAAGCTTGCCATGCAGCTGGACCCCAAGGCATTACTCACTCTTGAGTTACATCTTTGCCACTGTCTGCTTGTACAAAAACATACATAAACTCAAATACCCATGTTTTCCTGCCTATTACATGAGCAAGAAAAGGGCTCCTGGGGTGTGGGATCCACACTGAGGTTAATTCAGGGATTTATATGCAGACATGGGGCTCAGTTGCCTACAGACAGATGCCCAGGGCCATTTGAGACATCCAGGGCAAATGTGGAATTGTCAACACCACCTCTGAAATCCTTTTTTGGGGGCAAGAGCCACCTCAACGTGCGAGCAGCCAAGCCCCATCCACCCCCACGGTTTCACCTCTCCTCTTTCCCCTCTTGGCTTTGCAGGCACAGCCGCTGAGAGACCAGGGGGGCTTCTTCGCCTGGTGGGTGGCCCCGACCGCTGCGCTGGGCGGGTGGAGGTGCTTCACAACGGGACGTGGGGTACAGTGTGTGATGACGGCTGGGGTTCCCCTGAGGGCGAGGTCGTGTGCCGGCAGCTGGGCTGCGGGACAGTGCTGTCGGTGGCACCAGGAGTTCGGTATGGAGAAGGAACTGGACAGATATGGTTAGATGAGGTCAACTGCACTGGGGAGGAAAAGGACCTCTCCGAATGCCGAGCTAGGCCATGGGGGGAACACAACTGTCACCACGTGGAGGACGCCAGCGTTGAGTGCTCAGGTAGCCCGGGACAGCAGCCATCCGGCTGTGCACCACCTCCACCCCTGCATCCCTTCCTGCTGTACTGGCGGTGATGCACAACCGTTCTCCGACTATTCCCCTTGGGGCACCCACAGACTCCAGCATCACTGTCCTGGGCACCCTCCAATTGTTCAACGGCCCCAACCGCTGCGCTGGGAGGGTGGAGGTGCTCCACAACCACATGTGGGGGACCGTCTGCGATGACGGCTGGGACCTGGTGGACGCAGCGGTGGTGTGCCGGCAACTGGGCTGCGGCAAGGCGCTGTCGGCCACCAGCGGCGCTCGCTTTGGGAGGGGCCACGATCCCATCTGGTTGGATGAGGTGAACTGCACTGGTACTGAGGACACCCTCTTCAACTGCCGGGCCAGCAAGTGGGGGGACAACAACTGCTTCCACGGGGAGGATGCTGGAGTGATATGTTCAGGTAACTCACCTCGAGGTGCAAGAGGGTCAACTTCAGACTTTCAGAGTTTCCTAAGGGATCATGGGATGGCTCCTGCTTTCCAAAGGGTGCTCACCTGCAGCATCCCCTTTGCAGCTCTGGGGAGCACCTGCAGCACACAAATGGGCAAGTCGCCCTGCAAAGCATTCACCCTCCTGCTGCTGCTGTGGATCCAGTGCTGGATCCACAGGCTGCCCAGAGAAGGTGTGGAGTCTCCTTCTCTGGTGATATGGAAAACCCACCTGGGCGTGTTTCTGTCCAAACTGCTCTAGGTGATCCTGCTTTGGCAGAGGGGTTGGTTCAACCCTGGCCATTCTGTGATTCTGTGATTCTAAGCTGCAGGAACAGCAAATGGCCATTTATTTGCAGTCACATGCATGAATTACAGCAAACCTGTCTCAAAGCCTGGTTTACCTTGGAGGCAACTAGGCTTTACCATGCAAAGCTTTCTGTAGGTGTAACTCGCCCTCCCCAGTTTCTGCCCATCCAACCAGGCCAGGTCTGTCTCGCCCATCATCTGTGCTTTACGGCTTTTGATGAAGTTTTTGATGAACATGTAGCTCAGCTCTCTTATTTGGGCTTTGCAATAAAGCCTCTTTGCAAAGCCACACTTCAAAAATCACTTTTAAGAGGATGCTGAGCATTGCGGGCACTCAGTCTCCAGTTTGGGTGCTATGTATGCAAGGAAGATGCTCAGGTTGGAGCAGAAGCAGACATGGCTCTCCCAGTGCACTTACCCTTGCATGTCGTTGGCAGCTTCGGGAATGTCTGTGGCCGCTGAGCTCCGCCTGGCCAATGGTTCGACGCGCTGTGAAGGCAGGGTGGAGGTCACGCACAACGGCACCTGGGCAGCCCTGTGTGATGAGGGCTGGGGTCTGGCCGAGGCTCGAGTGGTGTGCAGGCAGCTGGGCTGCGGGAGAGCGCTGTCAGCACCCGGTGGGTCGCATTTTGGGCAAGGACCTGGGCAAATGTGGCCCGACAGCGTGAGCTGTGTGGGCACAGAGACTGCCTTCTCTGCATGCAAGACAAAGCCCCAGGGCAACGGCACTTGTCACCATGGGAGAGAAGCCGGCGTGGTGTGTGCAGGTAACCCCCTCAAGAGCGACATGGCATGAGAAGTGGTGGGTCTTGGTCCATCAACTTGATTTTTCACCTCCACAAGCAGCTCCAGACAACACGCCCTCTTCATAGGCGTTTCCATTGTGGGGTGTCTGGGGGGCTGGAGAAATTTTGGGCATCCTCCTGGAGGAGTTGGTGCTGATGCCAGTGGGTTGGATGCTGCTGCAGTGCAGCTTGCAGCCTCTTGTCCCTTAGCCAGCAGGCACTGAGGATCAGCCAACTCTTTTTGAGGTGATTAGATGAGCCTGCAGTGCTTGGTGCAACACTCAACGACCTGAGAAGGTGCCAGGGCAGTTTTCCTTACCCAGGGGTCGCAGCATGCGGTCCCTTCCCCATATTTCTTTTTTTTAGGTAACTCGGAGGGTGACCAGGTCCGGCTGGTGAACTACGGCAGCCGCTGCGCTGGCAGGGTCGAGGTCTTCCATAGCAAGCAGTGGGGGACCGTGTGCGATGACAACTGGGACCTGCTGGATGCCGAGGTCGTCTGCCGGCAGCTGGACTGCGGGCGAGCACTCTCAGCCCCTGGCGGGGGTCAGTTCGGGCGCGGGGTTGGCATCATCTGGATGGATGAGACGAACTGCACGGGGATGGAGAGTACACTGTCCTCCTGCCGGGGCCGGCCGTGGGGCATCAATAATTGCTATCATGGGGAAGACGCTGGCGTGGTTTGCTCAGGTTTGACCAATGTTCCTTCAGCATTGCTCCACACAAGGCGATGGGATGGGGTTATATGTCATGATGGCAGGTCTGCAACCCTATCTAAGAATGGGGGTCAGCATCAGCAGCCATTGGGGTTTTCCTGGACCCTCCCTACGCCTGATGGTCCCATCAGAGGGCTACTTTTCCCATCCCAAGGAGTTTATTTGGGGTGGCTGGAGGCATTCCTGCAAGGATCCCTATTTCCCACCCCTCCCGGAACCTTCCAGCTCTAACAACAGGACCAACCCATTGCAGGGAAGCTCGTCAAAGCAACCCACCTGGCAAGCAATTCTTGCAGGGAGCAGGGCTGGGATCCATAAGGATGCAGGACCAGTGTGGACCACCCTCTGCAGGGAGATGCTCTGGTGCAGGGTGGTCCTGGGTGGAAGTTTCAGGTGGTGGTGGGGAGCCCTCCTGTTCTCCCCTTCTCTGCTTTTTGACAGCTTGAAGATGGACCAGGAGCTTAACTGCTATATCATAAGCATGGAGGGAAACTGGCCACCACTTGAAGGCATTAATAAACCTCTCGGATGTTTGCAGACTCAATCATCCCCGAGCCAGCTCATCTCCGTCTGGCAAATGGCTCACACCGCTGCGCTGGCAGAGTCGAGGTGCTTCACCAGGAGGAGTGGGGAGCCGTCTGCGACCGTGGCTGGGATAAGAAGGACGCTGAGGTCGTGTGCCAGCAGCTGGGCTGTGGGACGGCGTTGCCAGCATTGGAGGGGGTGGACTTCGGTACCGGACACCTGCGTGTCTGGCTGGACAACGTGAACTGCCAGGGGACAGAGCCGACCCTTACAAAATGCCAGGCGACCCCGTGGGGAGAGAGCAGCTGCAGCCATGGAAAGCATGCCGGCGTGGTGTGCTCAGGTGGGTTTCACTCCAGCCCCAGCAGTGGGTCAGGATGCACCAGTAATATCCCCCATCCCAGCTGGGAGGAAGGTGCCAGCTTCACCCCACTTCCTGCTAGGGCAAGTACTCCCAAGCCCTTTGAGAAGTGTCTCCATGGGGTGGGGATGAGATGCTGTGAGTTCAGAGGTGATGTGACCATGCAGCACTGGCTATGTGCTGAAATGCAGGGTCCTTCCTCTTCCCACAAAGGGGCTGGATGCTCTGAGTATCTCCCTGCCTGTTTGCAGGCTCAGCTGTTTCCAGCTTTGCCCCGGTCCGGCTGGTGGATGGCCCAGGTCGCTGCGCCGGGAGGGTTGAGGTGTTTCACAGTGAGAGATGGGGGACAGTGTGTGATGACAGCTGGGACTTCATGGATGCCAAAGTGGTGTGCCGTCAGCTGGACTGTGGGGTGGTGATATCGGCTCCGCGTCGGGCTTACTTCGGAGAGGGACAGGGACCCATCTGGCTGGACGACGTGCGCTGCACGGGGACAGAGGCTGCCCTCTCTGAATGCAGAGCCAAAACCTGGGGCGTCCATGGATGTGAGCATGGAGAAGACGCTGGCGTGGTGTGCTCAGGTAACCACCTCCCATCCTGGGACTGGGAGCACCGCGGCAAACCTTCCGACAGTACTCTTGCACTGGGGTTTGAATCTGCTTTCCCCTGTGGGTCCAAGGGCTTGCAATGAAGGAACAGTTTTCAGCTAGCCTGGAGACCCCTTGCTTTGAAATCAGTGGTCCATCCTGGTGGAAGAGGGCAGCACCTGTATGCAGACATTAAAGTCCCAGAAAAACAAACACTTTGCCCATTTGCACTACTATCACTAAAAATATGGTCTCCAGCTTTTGACTGATGTTATTTATCACAAATCCTGGCAGTTAGCACGGGCCAGAGAGACCATTCCCATCAAGCAAATTGCAACACGGCCACCTACTTCTTCACAGTGGGGCAGACTGCAGTTTGAATGGTTCTTTTCCCATTACGGTCAGGGAGGGCTTTGTTGATCCATGGTAGAAGTACCCTGTGATGTTCAGAGCAGCATGAGCCCATGACAGCCCATCTCCCATCCCTCTATCTCCTCTCCAACTCTGTCTTTCTGCCAGAGTAACCCCACGACCCATTTTAGTGGCTGTTAAGAAGCTGGGGCCACTGGGTTGCTTGATATCAGGGTGGACTTTGCTTAATATCCGTTTGTCACTGACCAAGACAGCCAGCACTGAATTCAGTCACCCCAGCACGGGAAGGTAGCATCTCACCCTAGTTGGGCTAAGAGATCCTGCAAGAAAACCTGTGCCCTTCAGGAGCAGCAGCTGGAGGGGGGGTGAGGTATCCCAGAAGTCCTAAATGGCACAAGGATGCCTACATTTTGGCAACCAGACCCTGCCCTATGTGTCTGCTTTAGGAGGGCAAACTATATAAGGTCCATTGACTATAGTCTGGTCAAGCTCATGCTAATCAAGCCTTAGGCACCACTTGGGCCTGTTCACATCACACCTCAAGAGCATCCTTGAACTCCCAAGGCTGCTCAGCCTCTGGTGTAAACCCATTGCTGGCAGCTGGAGGTTTCCCAGTGCAGAAGGTATCTCCTTAACTTGTGTATGCTCTCTGGTCTTGTAGAATCGGGCATTTCTGACCTTGGAAGCCTCCGCTTGGTCAACGGCTCAGATTCGTGCTCTGGGAGAGTTGAAGTGTTTCATGATCAGCGCTGGGGAGGCATCTGCACCGATGGCTGGGACCTGGCTGAAGCCCACGTGGTGTGTCGGCAGCTGGGCTGTGGGGTGGCGAACTCAGCCGCAGGGTCTACCCAGTTTGGGACAGGAGATGGCCTGATCTGGGTGGATGCTGTGGAGTGCACCGGGACGGAGGGAGCCCTCTTCGAATGCAAGGTCAAGTTCTGGGGCGCCAAAAGCTGCAAGTCGAAGGGGCACGCAGGCGTCTCATGCTCTGCAGCCACAGGTCAGTGGCGGTGAGTCAGGGATCAGTCCTCCCTTGGGGGAGGCCATGCAGTCTGACCAAATTTGCCCATCCAGCTCCTCCTTGTCCTGGCTCAACCATCCCTTGTTCCTGCGGTCCCACCAGGGAGCACAAGGTGTTTTCCATTTTAAGGTCTACCAGTCTCTGGCTTCCCTGAGGCAAAGTGCTTGGAAATCCCAAACCTGGGATTCCCACAAATCCCAGGCCTGCAGGCTTTCCATCACACACAAAGAGCCCTGGCACACCAGGGTTGCAGCTGCCCCTGTGGTTTTTTTGATCTGTTCTACCGCACAGCCCCTAGTCCTCCAGGAGTCCCTTCTCTTCACCAAGCTCAGGTGCACGATGCGCTTGGTGCCTCCTTGCCTGGTTGTTCCCGTGAGGATACTCACATCATGGGAGTCCCTCAGTAACTTGGCCAGGTTCACAATCTCCTGGGCATGGTCCTAGCAGGCTTGTCCCCAAAAGTGTTCCTGCGTGCACACCCAGGGTGCAGCAGTAGCAGAAGTGCTCCATGCTGGTGGACACCTTGCAAGACCCCTTACAAGGGGTGGTCCACCACGTTGCTAGTCACTGGACAGGCAGGCATTTGTGGCCAGGATTTATTGTCCTCCTATTCTGTTTTTAGACTTGAACCTAGGGAGCTCAGAAGCCCTGCGGCTGGTGAACAGCCCGCACCGCTGCGCTGGGAGGGTGGAGGTCTTTCACAACCAGCAATGGGGGACCATCTGTGACGATGGCTGGGACCTGAAGGACGCAGCCGTAGTGTGCCGGCAGCTGGGCTGTGGGACAGCCATGTCAGCCCCAGGTTCATCCAGTTTTGGGCAAGGATCTGGTCCCATCTGGCTAGATGGGGTGGGTTGCCTCGGGACAGAAGCCACCCTTGCTGAATGCCCAGTCAAGCCTTGGGGACACCATGCATGTAACCACATGGAAGACGCCAGCGTTGTGTGCTCAGGTAATCCTCACCACCTGTTTTCTCTGTAAGATGGACCAAGCCCCGCCTTCTGCAGGCTGGGAACAGTTTGGAAACAAGCTGACGAACAAATTGCGCAGATTGGTAGAAACCGCATTGAAATACAGTGTTCAGAGACAAGGAAAAATATGATAACCCGGGAAAAAAAGCAGCATGGCTTAAGACATGCCTCAGTGGCTGGTACTATTGGAGGTGTCCAAGATGTTTTCATGAGGTGAAGCACCTGCACCCTTGGGGAGCGGTAGCTGGAGGGTGCACGGGTGCTGCTCAAGTGGCAGCAGATGTGACTGTCCCAGCAGGCAGAGAGCAGGCAGAGCACCTTGCGCTGCCTGCACTGGGAAATGCCAGGATGTGCAGATAAATACAGAAAGATGCACTGGAACCAGCTGCTCTCATGTGATACACCACTTTTGAGCTAGCTGCTGCCAGTCTAGCCTTGGCTTTAGAAGGTCAACCTCCATGGACAGGTCAGTGTGGCAGTCAGAAGCAGTCAGGACAGGGACAATCCGATAAAGATCCTTTGCCATTTCCTCTAGGGCAAGAAGTGTGTTAGTGCCAGGTGAACCTTGTTGATGCAGCTTCCAAAAAAGGGGGAAGGAAAGCATGGGGAAAAACTGGGAAGGACCCTTCTTCCCTAGCACGGTGTCCCTCAGGTGGAGACATGTGTGCTTTCTCCTGTCCCGACCTCTGAACCAGGGTGCAACCGCCCTCAGGGTGCAGCTGGTAGAAGGGACCTTCTGCGTCTCCTTCCACCCTGCGGAAACCCCTGTGCTCACTTTGCTGCAAGTCCCTGCTAAAGGCCAAGGGACACACAAGCAACACCATCCAGAACCGCCACAGAGATATCCTGTCTTCTCCAACCCAGCGGGTGTTAAGATGCACGCGCGTTTCCCTAATAATGCCCATTCTTGGGTATTTTTCAGGCTCGGGGATTGCCAGCAGCCCCAGGCTTCGCCTGGTGGGTGGTTTGAGCGAATGTGCCGGCAGAGTCGAGGTGTTTTATAACAATGAGTGGGGGACAGTCTGTGACGACGGGTGGGACCCGAAGGATGCAGCGGTGGTCTGCCGGCAGCTGGGCTGTGGGGTGGCCCTCTCGGCCCCCGGCTTGGCTCGGTTTGGGTGGGGAGCCGGCCCCATCTGGCTGGATGATGTGAGCTGTACAGGGGAGGAAACCGATTTCTTTGAGTGTCGAGCCAAGATGTGGGGCATCCACAACTGCCATCATGGGGAGGATGCCGGTGTGGTGTGCACAGGTGAGATCCGGGATGAGGGTGGACAGAGGCAGAGCTCCTGCTGGTACCAAGGGGCAGGCAGGTGGCTCCCTTTGGAGAAGATGCTATGTACAGGCTTCTTGCAGTCTCGCCCTGGACCTTCACCTCAAGGCCAAGAGCAAGGTCCTGCACCTGGGTCGAGGCAATCCCCACTATCAATACAGACTGGGGGATGAAGGGATCGAAAGCAGCCCTGAGGAGAAGGACTTGGGGGTACTGGTGGAGGAAAAGCTGGACATGAGCCTGCAATGTGCACTCACAGCCCAGAAAGCCAACCGCATCCTGGGCTGCATCAAAAGCCACACGGCCAGCAGGGCGAGGGAGGGGATTCTGCCCCTCTGCTCCGCTCTGGTGAGACCCCACCTGGAGTACTGTGTCCAGCTCTGGGGTCCTCACAGCAAGAAAGACATGGACCTGTTGGAGCGCGTCCAGAGAAGGGACACAAAAATGGTCAGAGGGCTGGAGCACCTCTCCTATGAAGACAGGCTGAGAGAGTTGGGGTTGTTCAGCCTTGAGAAGAGAGGGATCCGGGAAGACCTTAGAGCAGCCTTTCATTATGTAAAGGGGACTTATAAGAACAGTGCGGACAGGCCTTTTACCAAGGCCTGTAGTAACAGGACAAGGGGCAGGGTTTTAAACTGAAAGAGTGTAAATTTAGATTGGACATAAAGAAGAAATTCTTTACTCTGAGGGTCGTGAGACACTGCAACGGGCTGCCCAGAGAAGCTGTGGATGCCCCATCCCTGGAGGTGTTCAGGTTGGACAGGGCTTTGAGCAACCTGGTCTAGTTGAAGATGTCCCTGCCCATGGAAGGGGAATTGGACTAGGTGCTCTTTAAAGGTCAACGTTGTCCCTGCCCTGCTCCTCCCTGTAGGCACGTGGGATGCTGCAAGTGGGGGGGTGGTCCAGGGATGCAGGCAGGAGGTGGTCCAGGGATGTGGAGGTGCCCTGCAACCGCACACTCACCTATTTCCCTCTCCACAAAAGGGGACAACTCCAGCTCAGCCAACCTGCGGCTGGTGAATGGGCCACACCGCTGTGCCGGGAGGGTGGAGGTGCTCCACGATGGGCAGTGGGGGACGGTCTGTGACGATGGCTGGGACCTGAACGACGCAGTGGTGGTGTGCAGGCAGCTGGGCTGCGGCAGGGCCACGGCAGCCTCTGGCCAGGCCCTCTTCGGGCAGGGGATGGGGCGCATCTGGCTGGATGACGTAGGCTGTGCCGGGAATGAGGATGCCCTCACCCAGTGCCGAGCTCGTCCCTGGGGACAGAGTAACTGCAACCATAGAGAAGACGCCAGCGTCGTGTGCTCAGGTACATCCCACTCCTGCAACATAGGGTGTCCCGGGGGGGCCAGGGTAGGATCCATCCTGCCACCTTCAAGGTGATGCCGCAGTGGGATGGCCAAGCCCTTCCTGGGGTGAGGGGTCCTTTTGCCTCGGTCCTGGGCATTATCACTGGCACGGTGTGTGTCCCCATCATGACATTTCTGCGGTGCTTCCAGACACTGGTGAAACCAACTCCTCGACTGTCCGGCTCGTGGATGGCCCGCATCGCTGCGCCGGGAGGGTGGAGGTCTTTCACAACCAGCAATGGGGGACAGTCTGCGACGACGGCTGGGACCTGTGGGATGCAGCGGTGGTGTGCCGGCAGCTGGGCTGCGGCGAGGCTGTCGCGGCCCCAGCAGGGGCTTCCTTCGGGAGGGGGCTGGATCCCATCTGGCTGGACAGGGTCGCCTGCACCGGGGGGGAGAAGGCCCTTGTGGAGTGTCAGACCAGGCCCTGGGGAATCAACGGCTGCAGCCACGAAGAGGATGCCAGCGTGGTCTGCTCAGGTGATGCTCATTCCTGCGGGGTCCTAAAAGCATAGCTTGGAGCTCTTTCCTCCTTTTTCCTCCCAAGCTTTTTCCTCTCCAACCTGACCTCAGGAGCACTGGCTGCAGAAAGGAGATTTGCAGAGCATGGGGGCTCGTCCCCTTGGCAGATGGTGTTGGTTCCCCGTCCCCACATCCCAGTATCTGCCCCAGTCCAACTGCCCTTTATGCAGCTAAGCAGGGAAAGGGGCAAAAAGGATGTTGACGCCTGGTTTGTGATGTGGGCTGCACCGAGACTCTGCTGGGTCCCAGTGAGACTCCAAGAAAGGGGATTTATTTCTCCCCTTCCCCATCAGGGACTGATTCCGGAGGCCAAATGTAGGTGCCTGGAGGTGCTTATGAAGCCCCAAGGGCCATGCGTGCCTGCACGTCTCTGCAGGCAGGGCTCGGGCCAGGATCTGATCTCCCATCCCACCATGGCTGGGCATCTGCCTTAGGTTTGCACCCCGGCTGCTGCCACCAGAAAGCCCCACTGGACACGCGATCCTCTTGTCCTCAACCCTACATCACCTGCTTCTCTGCCCGCAGACCTGGCCAGGGCAGAGGTACGCCTGGCAGAAGGCCCAAACCGCTGTGCCGGGAGGGTGGAGGTGCTCCACGATGGGCAGTGGGGGACGGTCTGTGATGACGGCTGGGACCTGAGAGAGGCAACGGTGGTGTGCAGGCATCTAGGCTGTGGCAGGGGCACGGTAGCCCCTGGCCGGGCTCGCTTTGGGCAGGGGACGGGGCGCATCTGGCTGGATGATGTCGTCTGTGTCGGGACTGAGGACAACCTCGCCCAGTGCCGAGCTCGTCCCTGGGGAGAGAGTAACTGCAATCACGGAGAAGATGCTGGTGTGGTGTGCTCAGGTACCTCTCCTCCTGCGATACAGAGCATCGGGGATGGGCACAGGAGGGCCTATCTGGCTGCCTCCAGGATGATACTAGCTCTGGAAAGGAGTGATTTTTGGGGAAGGGGGCTGGCAAAGGGTTGTAGTCTCTTGGCCAGGCTTGTCCCCAACCCAGCAACAGGTTCCCACCCCATTCACAACTAATATCTCATCGAAACCTTCACACCCCACCTCCTGGTGGCACTAAGCGAGCCAAGCCCTGTCTCGAGGGGAACCACCTGACCCAAAATCCCCTGCCTGGTCTCCATTGCCCAGTCCACACATTTGCACGGAGGAGACACCGCGATTTTAGGGTATGAAGGTGCAACTGAAGTCCATCCCTACAGACACGGTCCCTCTGGAAGGGTTTTGGGGTTGCATCCCTTGCTGAGGGGGAGGGACCAGAACGACTCTGTGTTTGCACTCTGGCTTCTGGTTTGGGGATTTTTTTGTCATGAGGTTATGGGTGTCCTGTTCTCCTTTCCTAACTGTTTTTCTCCTGGCAGATGCCAACGTCACGGAGGAGGTGCAGGTCCGCCTGGCTGACGGCCCAAACCACTGTGCTGGGAGAGTAGAGGTGCTTCACCAAGGGCGGTGGGGGACCATCTGCGACGACAGCTGGGATTTGAACGACGCCAAGGTGGTCTGCCGGCAGCTGAGCTGTGGGACAGCTGTGTCGGCCCCGGGCCAAGCTCACTTCGGTCAAGGGTTGGACCCCATCTGGCTGGATGACGCGGAGTGCACCGGCATGGAGACCACCTTCACCCAGTGCGGCCTTAGCGGCTGGGGAGTCCATAACTGCAACCATGAGGAAGACGCGGGAGTCGTGTGCTCAGGTGGTCCCCAGGGAGAATGCTCAGATGCCCCAAAAAAGGCTTTTATGCAGGACTGGGAGGCTGGCAGCGCTGGTGGGACATCAGTGATGGGAATCACTGGTTTCAAGACCAGGCTGGACCGGGCTTTGATCAGCCTGGTCTAGTGGGAGGTGTCCCTGCCCAGGGCAGGGGGGGTTGGAGCTAGATGATCTTTAAGATCCCTTCCAACCCAAACCATTCTATGAATGCCCTTGCAAGGGAGTGGGGGTGTGTGTGAATTGTGCAGCAGGTACAGGTGGCAAATGGCATGCATGCCCCTCTCCATCTACCTGCTGGGTCTTAGGGGACGTCTCACCCCCTCTGCTCCCTCTTGCAGGCACAAACCCCTTGCAGGTGCGGGTGCAGGACGGCCCCGGTCCCTGCGCCGGCCGGGTGGAGGTGCTCTACAACGCTACCTGGCACGGGGTGTGCAGCAGCGGCTGGAGCTTGCTGGAAGCCGGGGTGGTCTGCAGGCAACTGGGCTGCGGGCCAGCCCAGTCAGCGCCCATCGGAGCCCAGTTCAGGCTGGGTGACAGCCGTGCCTTGCTGGAGGGGCTGAGCTGCCGGGGGAGCGAGTCACTGCTCCTGGAGTGCCAGCAGAAAGGGACGGGCCTAGGGCCATGCAGGCAGGGCTCGGCAGCCGGTGTGGTGTGCACAAAGCCAAAGGGTGAGCGTTGGGATCCTCCGTGGTGCCCATGCTGGGTGGGGGGAAAAGGTCCCAAGGTGGGAGGAAAGGGGAAAGGTGGCACACGTTCATCCCAGGCAGCTCTTGAGGGCTTTTCCTGGGGGATGCACCTCATTTTCCATCACCCTCGGGAGTATCAGAGATGCCTTTGCCACTCAAAACAGACTCATCCCTCCCATTTCTCCTTGGAGCCCAAATTTCCTTATCCCCCCTCAAACCCCCTGGGCTCCCTCCAGGACCAGCCCTCATTTCTGATAGGTTGTGGTAGAGCTGAGAC
>VYZM01023777.1:1178-14286 GCA_013398915.1 Dromas ardeola | reverse complement strand
CTTGTCTGCCTACACCTTGAGGTGTAGCACCCCAAATCCAAAGCGGGACAACTCAACGGAGAGCTGATGGAGGCTGTAAGAGCAGCAGGAACATGGAAGGATGCTCTGACCCCTCCCCCATTGTCCACCCAGGGAAATGGGTCTTACTGTGAAGCCTAATTAAGGAAAGCCCATCTCTGCCACCAGCTGAGCTGCTGTGGGGTGGTCAGGCTGTGCTAGATGTTAGGTTTTCTTGTGCGCTGTTACTGGTCTTGGCTGGAAATGGGATCCCGAGTCCGCTCTCCCCCCGACTCCAGGTGCTCCACCCTCCTGCTCGGCGCTGATCGCGCTGCTGACCCTGGTGATGCTGCTGAGCGGGGTCCTGCTGTGGCTCAACCTGCAGAGGAGGTGCATGGCAGCAGCCCATGCTGGAGGTGACAGTCCCATCCCTCTGCATGTCCCCCTGACTTACAGTCCCCGCTCTGGCCACCCCAAAACCCAGGGGGACACAGACGGGGATCAGCTCAGTGGCTGCCACAGCCTGGTGACAGCCCGGTGTCCCCTCCACCTCACAGCCCGTCGGCACCCCAGGGTCCAGAGCCCTTCAGAGACGTCCTTCCAGCCCATGGGGGCCATCTACCTCCCCACCAAGGCAGAAGCCCCCGAGGACGCTGACACTGAGACCATGCAGCTCATGAAGGAAGACGTTGCCCCATGATGCCAGCCCCCACAAGCTCATGTCCTGGGGGTTGCACAAGGCTCCTGCTGCCCCTCGCTTTTCCCTAATCCGCTCTCCTGAAGACTCCAAAGCAGCAGCTGATGGGCAGAATATTTCAAAAACAGCTGGTACCAATGACTTATATGAGGAGCCCCGAAATAGCCAGCCCAGAAGGGTCTCCCAGTCTGGTGACGTTTATTTACCTGGCCTCGGCATCCTCCGGGCAGCCCCCACAGCTCAGGAGGAGCCCGAGGACCTGGCAGGCACTACAAGGCTGAGATAAAGGAGCAGAGAAGCAGAAGGAGGGGTGCAAACGAATTAAAAGGAGATCCCCAACCCTCCTGGCATGAAAGGTGTGAGTGCTGGGGGTGGGGGGACACGACACGAGTTGCTTTTGTGTTTCTCTGCCACAGCTTCCCCCAGACCTTGGATGGAATCAAGACCCCCAGCTCTTGACCATCCCAGCTGCCAGAGCTGCAAAGCATGTTACCCCACAACCACAAATACTCAGCTGTCCTCCCTGGATGCATTTTGGGGTGGCCACAGAGCCCCATTTTGCTTGCCCACTGCCCCCACCCTGCGACCATCCCTTGGGGATCCAACTATGAGGAATGCCCCTGATGAGGTTCATAGGGTACAAGTCGTGCTCTTGCACGGTAGCTTGCAGTTCTCTGCTGGCACTCCATGCCTAAAAGCACCCCAGTGCAGAAGAACCCCACTCTCAGCCTCGCCTCAGGATCCCATCAGACTCACCAACTGAGGGCTGTGCCCCCAAAGCACCTGGGATGATGGGAGGAGGGGCCGGGAGACCCAAAAAGCAGAGGTCCCAACAGCAGGAGATGGCCTTTGCCAAGACAGTCAATGCCTTCCTTGCCAGGGATCAAAGTAAACATGGATACGTTTTGCCCAGTCCTCTCTCCAGCTTCCCCAGGGATGAATGACGTCCCAAAACTGGGAAAGGCACAGAACCGGAGGTTTTTCCACTTCTCCTTTTTCCTATGATGCTCCAGATAGGCTGGAGAGTACTATCCCCAAATTAGGAGCAAAATCAGAGCCAGGGCAGCTTGGGGTCCACCACATCCAGAAATACACTGAAAGCCCTCCATGGTCCTCACCCCAGGTGAAGCTGTCCCCTAGATCCCGCCAGACAAACTCCAGGAGTTCACTAGGTGCTGAAGCAAACATCTGAAGATGGATTGGAAAAGCTGGGCAGCGCCAGCATGAGATCAGCCCCCTGGCCAGGGCTGAGAGGGGGCAGGGGGTCTGCAGGACATCCAAGCAGTGCGAAACCTGAAATAATTTCCTCCAGCAGTGAGGCCGTACCTTTCCTTGCCAACTACCAAGTTGGTGTTGGCCGTAAGGTCATCGCTTGGTGACCTTATCCATCGCTTGGTGATGACACAATGCATGATCCCAGCACACTGAGAAATGCCTTAATTCCGAGACATGCATCTCTGGGAGCAGCCACCCTGGGGCTTGAACCACCAGATATCATCCTCTCCCCCACCATGTGAAATGGGGATCATGAAGGTAAACCTCCCTTTGGCCTCCAGGATGCCAAAGGCTGGAGATCCCACAGGACATGATGACCATCAAAGGCTGGGGCTTGTCCAACCGTGACAGCACAGAGAGTCTAGCTACCACCCACCTAGTGCCACCTGAGATGCCCTCAATCACCCAGACACTCACAGGGAGGCTGGCATATAGGACACAGAGACTGTGAGAGATGCAAGCTCTCCTGGAGGAGGAGCTGAATGCCATCTAGGCACCCCAGATCATCTCTGATGGCCTCAGCAGTTGAATGCAACCCCAGATCTCCATCAATCATTTGGAGCGCTTGATTGGGCTGCTCCTACAACGGCAACATACACCTTTGGAGGTGCTTTCAGGTGGGTGAGACACCCACAGAGGCAAAAATGTGATGTGGAAGAGACCTGGAGTGACCTAAATGACCCTACATGGGCAGCCACCTCCTGCCACCAGCACCATCAGATGTCCTCCAAATCCCATGTCCCCAGGTTTTTCCCTTTTTTATGAGAATCTCCCCCTCTGCTCAGGACCATGAGTGAAAGGAGAGGGTGAGTTTGGGTGGGATATGGCCTAAGGGGAGCTGCCTCTGCTCTGGGGTTGGGGTGAAGGGGACCCTACCACTACAAAACACATCATGTAGGTGCTTCATGGCCAATACGACACCTTGGGAGTCTCATCAAGCCTTAAAGGGTGAAGGACCACCACCCCCCCCCAGGCAGCCTGCTCCCAGGGCTGCAAGTGCAAACCCCCTTCTCTGGAGACACATGGACACAGTAGATCCAAGGACGGGAACCTCTTGATATGTGTCCACCACCAGCTAAGCTACAGAGGATGTTCAGGGACAAGCTCAACCTTGAAATCAAATCACAACCTCATGATCCACATCCGGGAACAGCATTTGTTAGAGACCAGAGTTGCCCCAGTGCTGTCTCAAGGGCTGAAATGGGAGGAAGCTGGGAAGCTGTGGGGCAGGGGAAAAGACCATCACAACCAGGAAGCCCACAACCACCTTTGCAGGGTACAGGCTCAGCGGTGCTGCACAAGATCCACCTCACACCCAGGATTTGGTGGGTCTCTCCTTACCATGTCTGCCAGCAACATGCACGAGGTGACCTCCCACCCACGTCTGAAGGACTCTGGGAGAAGGTACTGGGTGGGAAGGAGGCAAGACCACCAAGGAGCAAAAGCCCATGTCAAGACCCAGCCAGACATGACCACGGGCTGGAGAAGGCGTCATCTCAAGGCATGTGGAGGAAAAGAGGGCTATCAGAAGTACTCGGCATGGATTCACCAAGGGGAAATCATGTCTGACTGATCTGATAGCCTTCTATGAAGGCGTGACTGGATGGATAGATGAGGGGAGAGCGGTAGATGTGGTCTACCTTGACTTCGGCAAGGCGTTTGACACGGTCTCCCACAGCATCCTCATAGGGAAGCTTAGGAAGAGTGGGTTAGATGAATGGACAGTAAGGTGGATAGAAAACTGGTTGAAAGACAGAGCTCAGAGGGTCATGATTAGGGGCACAGAGTCCAGTTGGAGATCAGTGACGAGTGGTGTTCCCCAGGGGTCAGTACTGGGCCCAGTCCTCTTCAATATCTTCATCAACGACTTGGATGAGGGGATAGAGAGCACCCTCAGCAAGTTTGCTGATGACACAAAGCTGGGGGGGGTGGCTGACACACCAGAAGGCTGTGCCGCCATACAGAGAGACCTGGACAGGCTGGAGAGTTGGGCGGAGAGAAACCTTATGAAATTCAATAAGGGCAAGTGTAGGGTGCTGCACCTGGGGAGGAATAACCCCATGCACCAGTACAGGTTGGGGGCTGACCTGCTGGAGAGCAGCTCGGTGGAAAGAGACCTGGGAGTCCTGGTGGACAACAGGATGACCATGAGCCAGCAATGTGCCCTTGTGGCCAAGAAGGCCAATGGCATCCTGGGGTGCATCAAGAAGAGTGTGGCCAGCAGGTCGAGGGAGGTCATCCTCCCCCTCTACTCTGCCTTGGTGAGGCCACACCTGGAGTACTGTGTCCAGTTCTGGGCTCCCCAGCTCAAGAAGGACAGGGAACTGCTGGAGAGGGTGCAGCATAGGGCTACCAAGATGATTAGGGGACTGGAACACCTCTCTTATGAGGAAAGGCTGAGGGAATTGGGTCTGTTTAGTCTGGAAAAGAGATGGCTGAGGGGTGACCTAATTAATGCTTACAAATACTTAAAAGGGTGGGTGTCAGGAGGATGGGGCCAGGCTCTTTTCAATGGTGCCCGGCAATAGGAGAAGAGGTAATGGGTACAAACTTGAGCGTAGGAAGTTCCATCTCAACATGAGGAGGAACTTCCTTACTTTGAGGGTGGCAGAGCACTGGAACAGGCTGCCCAGAGAGGTGGTGGAGTCTCCATCTCTGGAGACATTCAAAACCCGCCTGGACGCGTTCCTGTGCAACCTGCTCTAACGTGACCCTGCTCTGGCAGGGGGGTTGGACTAGATGATCTCCAGAGTTCCCTTCCAACCCTATGATTCTATGAAGGCAATGAGACAGAGCCATCGTTAAATAACCATCCTGTAATTAGTGCGCAGAGCGCTGAGGAACACGCACATCCCACCCTCTGCCCCGTTCCCAGTGCTACAGGGACCATAGGAAAAGTGGGGATGAGGTGGGACCTCTCCAGGAGTCCAAGGGATGGCACAAGGGCACTGGGCAAGGACAAGGCTCCTGTCTCACCCTCGCGAGCAAAGGTCCGTATGCCACCCTCTGCCCAGCAGCCATCAGGCAAGGCGAGACAAATCCAGGCTCCAGCGGTAGCATAGGGGTAGCTCTGGGAAGCAAGAGTGGAGGAGGAGGATGCGGAGAACTGGTTGTGTCTTGCTTCCCGTACCCCATCCAGGTTCCTGCCTGGAAAGTCCCAGGAGCGGCTGGAGGACTTATGGTGCTGGGCGTCCCTTGCTGAGGCTCCCAAAGTGGACGGCAACAGTGTCCCCCCCTCTTTCTTCTGCTCCCTACCAGTCCCGCTAGCGCCCTGGGGCAGAAAAAGAGGGGGCAATTAACCAGGTCATTAGCAGCAGCATGAGATATGGACGGGACATTTGGACCCCAAAAGGCTTCAGGGGTAAAGGGAGGTGCTCACTCTTCCCCGTGATCCTTTCCACCGCCTGTACCGTTGTCGTATCTCTCTCCCAAAACCCAGGCAGGTCTGTCCCCTCCTGCAGGCAACAGCGTGCCCCGAGTCCCTGGGAGCCTCCGGCCCAGGCTGAGCCACGCTCACTGGGATGACTGGAGAGGGGGTCTCGGCCCTCCTCTCCGCATGAGGGCAAAGAAGAGGGCTCCTGCCTGCCCACCAGTGGTGTGCCACGAGCCACGGCATGCCTGCCAGGAGCCCCATGGGCTCAGGGAGAGTCCTGCTGGTCCTGCGGGGGTCTGCGCCGGTGTTTGGGTGCACATATGGGGTCCCCCCGCCTGGGGCTCGTCTGCTACCTGTCAGCAGTGTGCTGATGGCCACCGCGGCTTGGCAACACTGGAGCTGCGCCTACCATGCCGGGGCTCAGCCGTCGCGGTGCACGCGCTGGTGTTGCAGCAGGTTGGAGGGGTGAGCGAAGCCCTTGTCGCAGACGCTGCACTTGTAGGGGGTCTCCCCCGTATGCACCTTCTCGTGCACGGCCAGGTAGGCCAGGTCCTTGAAGAACTTGTGGCAGAAGCTGCACTTGTAGGGCCGCTCCTGGCTGTGCACGCGGTGGTGCTGGAGGAGCAAGGAGGGCCGGGCGAAGGCCTTCCCGCACACCTCACACTTGTAAGGGCGTTCCCCCGTGTGCGCCCGCTCGTGGATCACCAGGTAGGACGACTGCTTGAAGGCCTTCCCGCAGGTTTTGCAGACAAAGGGGCGCTCGCCAGTGTGCACCCGCTCGTGGGAGGAGAGGGCGTTGGACTGCTTGAAGCCCTTGCCACAGAGCGGGCAGATGAAGGGGCGGTCACCCGTGTGCACCCGCTCGTGCACCTTGAGGCTGTGCCCGTAGGTGAACTTCTTCCCACAGACCCCGCAGACATGGGGTTTGTCGTCGCAGTGCTGGCGCTGGTGGAGGAGGAGGGCGTTGGAGGTGGGGAAGTCCTTCCCGCAGTCGGCGCACTTGAAGGGCTTCTCGGCGCAGTGGGTGAGTGCGTGGCGCTGGAGCTCGTAGGGGGTCTTGAAGCTCTTGGCACAGCGGGGGCAGCGGAAGGGACGCTCGCCGCTGTGGATGCGCCGGTGCTCTTGGAGGTTGGAGGAGCGCTTGAAGCGCTTGCCGCAGAGCTCACAGCGGAAGGGTCGTTCCTCTGTGTGGACCAGCCGGTGACTTTTGAAGTCCGAGTGGCGCTTGAAAGAGGCCTGGCAGAGGTCACAGCGGAAGGGACGCTCCTCATTGTGTACCACCTCATGGCTGAAGAGCTCCCAGGCCCGCTTGAAGGCCTTCTCACAGACGCCGCACTGGAAGGGCTTCTCATCCACGATCACCTCGCGGATCTCCAGCTCACCAACACCACCAGCTCCCCGCTTTGGGTGGGCAGGCAGCCCCACTGCTGCCTCCTCCAGCTCGCCCACTGCGCTCCCCAGCACCAGCTTGGCGGTGGAGTAGATGCCACGCTCATCAATCAGCTGTACAAAGTCCGGCTTGGGGCGGGCATCATCGGGAAGAAGCAGCTCAGGGGAGCAGGACCGAGACCGTCTCTCCTCCTCCTCTTCCTCACTGCTCCGTGGCACCTCCTCCAGCCCATTCTCCATCTTCCTCTGTCTGAAGTCACCTGTCCGGCCCCAGATCAACCGCAGCCTCTTCCCCCGGGAGGGTCCCGGCTCTTCAGCGCTCTCCCGCTGCCCCAGGGATGCAGGAACCCGGCTTGTCTCAGGCTTCAGGCACAGACGGTGCTTCCGCCGGCACGGCCACAGCTCCTCCGGTGCCTGGTGGCATGGGGAAGCCCCCTCGTCCTCACCAGTCTTCTGGCAAGGCCTGCCTGCACCCCGAGGAGTGAGAGAGCCCTGCCTGTGGCAGTACTGTCCCAAGTGGCGTGGAGAAGCTCGCCCCAGCCGCTCCGGGGAGCCTTCCCCCAGCTCTTCTTTTGGTTTCACCCCAGCTGTGTCCTCCTCCTGCTCTTCTTCACCTTCAGGCCCATCTCCTTCAGAAAGCAGAGAGAGCCTCTGTGAAAAGGGGAGCTCGCAGGCTGGAGGATCCGGCTGCCCTTCCATGGCAGTCCCTGCAAAAATGAAAAAGGAGAGAGCATGAGAGCGATGATGGGTCAGGGGCAGGACCATGAAAGGGAAAGGGCGTGAAGATGAAGAGGTGGGTGGCAGCAGCACAGAGGGAAGTCAGAGAAAGACTGAAATACATAGAGGGGGAGGAAGGGCAAAGGAGGCAGCAGGAGAAGGCAGAGAAACAGGCACTACAGAGAGTTTGTAAAACCTGGTGTCACCAACCCCTTTCCCCTTTGGGGACTGAGGTGATGGGCAGACCTAGCGCCAGAAAACCAGCCCAGATAGATTAGCACTTAAAAACCTGTTTACCCATGAGCCTGTTACTAGCACCCAAAAGCAGCAGCTACTCATAGCAGAGAGCAACTCACTTCCTTGCAGGACCTGCTCATGGTTAACTGGCTGGAGCAACAGCTGAGGGACTGGCCTCAACCGTGTTCCCAGCTGTCAAGGGCCATACTGGCTGGCCAGCAGCTTCCAGGCAGGGGTTTGAAAAGCTCCTCGGAGGGTGCTCAGTCTTCACAGTGACCTATGTGACCCCTTGTCTGCGACAAGGAGGTGCCAGTCCTGCTCTGGGTACAGGCGGTGGACGCACAAAGGGATTCAGCCCCCAGCTCCTGGGGATTCAACAACATGATTCAGCTCCAGAACGTATCAGGGTGGTTTTTCAGATCACCTTTTTAACAAATGCTCCTCTCGTGGGCCGGTGCTTTTCCAGGCTCCATCCAAGCCCACTGATACCTCCAGAGCCTGTTCAGTGCTGGCACAGCTCGACAAGAGATGTCAGGCTCTGATATCCACCTGGGAGATCCCCTGAGCTGGATTTGCTGTTCCCATTCGGGATACCATGCGTGGATCGGTTTAGCCAAGGGAGGGGAAGAAGGTTAAAGCACGACTGGTCTCCCAAAACCCCACATGAAATCACACCCCGCAAGGGCCTGGTGCACGGCCAAGAGCAACCAGGTATAACAAGGAGCTCTTCGTCGCAAACAGCTAAATTCAGGTGGTTCGGTCTAGCCTCCCATGTCCGGAGCCATCCTGGTGAGAGGCAGTGGGGTGGAGGGGACGTCAGGAGCAGCAGATGCTTTAAGAGCCTCCAAGCACCATGTTGCACAGAGAGCGCGACCACCGACCTGACACGGCGAGGGAGCTGCCACAAAGCCAGACATAAAACTGCCCTAAAGGCACCCGAGAAGAGACTCCCACGGGTGTGAGCAAGGAAAGAGCTGCCAGAGAACAAAAAGCAGAAGAGAGGAATGATATGGCTTGGGAAGGCAGCATGCCAAAGCCTCCCAAGGACTGGTAAGTGCTGGAGACCAGCAGTTGGACCCACAAGAACTGAGAAACTCTGGGCACAAAGATATCACTGCCTCTGCCCAAGGCCACTGGCCCACACTGGCATCTGCAATGGGGGCTGTAATTTGGTATAGCTCGATGGCTGCTATGAACAGATGGGAGTTTGTGGGATCACAGACAGATGGTGATGTGGCAGGGTCCTTCCGAGGGATTTTCCAAACCCTACAGCACACTGATACCAGGGGAGCCCGCTGGGGATGTGGGAGCCCGCTGGGGATGGAGCTTCAACCAGGCAACTGCAAGGGAAGGCAAGGGGGTGAGCTACAAGTGAATGAGCTTAATGTTATTAATAACCACTTTGATCCCATGAAAGCTTAACGAGTAAAAGGTGCTCCAAGAAATGCTTGCATCTCCCACTCCCGGACGGGTCTCGAAGCGCAGAGAAGGAAATTCACAGCCAAAGCGAGAAGGTTTCCAGGCGTGATTTCATCTCACCAGCAGAGCGAGTATCGTCAACCCAAAGCGTCAACCAGGATGGCTGAATAAGCGAAGCCGAGGAATCCCACATTGAAAAGGCAGATGAAGGTGATGGTCAAATATATTATGAACAGAAACGGGTGAAGGGGACAACAAGTTGAATAAAAGAGAGTTAGAAGTAAGAAAAGCCAATTAAAAAACCCCAAAGCAGCAGAACTCATTATTTAGCCAAACTGAGATGAACACTTTTGCCACCTGCTGAGGTGGGTACTCACAAGACTCTCGGCCCTGAGTCTTTACTGCAAAAGTAGCACTGGAAGCAGAGAAGAGGGCTCAGGATTACCCTCTCCAGGCCACGCTCACCTTTCTGGGATGGATTTGGACGATTTCTTGGCCAGGACTCTCACCCGGAGACTGCGTAGCCGTTCCCTTTGGGTTGAAACATCAGGGTGACACTGGGTGGGGGGATCAGAAAGCCCCCCAAAGTGGAGGGGAGAACAAAGCTGCCATCTCAGGTCCCCCTGCTCTCAAATCCAGGCATTAAAAGAGGGAAGTGCCTGCATGAGTGGAAAGGGACGGCACAGAATGGGTTCGGAGCGGAACACAGACACAGTGGGGCATAGCTCATGGGGGACACGAAGGAGGAGACTCGCACAGGTGAAGAGCCCTGTGCTGGGCCTTTCATTGGAAACATGCTTCCCTGACTCCAAAAAAGCCAATTATTAGGGCTGCCTTTGCTGCCATCCAGACATTCAGCACATCCTGACTGACTCACCGCAGTGAAATTGTGCAGGATGACAAATTTGGTGTTTTCTGGTGCTGTGTGATGGCCACAGTGAAGTCACCAGGGGATTTCAGGGTTTCCCTACCTGCCGCAGCACCAGGCATGGCTACATGGAATTCCCTCAAGGGCAGGGCGATGTTAAACATGAGAGGAGTGGAGCCAGACACTGGACTTACTGAGGGCCAGGAGGGAGCCACCACCGCTGTTTTGTTTAAACTGAGGGGTTTCAGAGGGCTCTGCTCTTGGGGAAGGGACCCAAGTGTACAGGCAGTGCCCACAGACCTCGTGAGCCAGAGGAACAGAAAGGGACGAAGCAAGAAAAGCACAAGGGTGGCAAGGCAACGTATCTGGGGGAAAAAAGCAGCAAGCATCTGCCAGAGTAGAGCTTCTATGTGCCAAAGCAGAGAAGATTTGGGGGGTTCAGCCCAAGACAGGTGACGAGGAGTGTCCCAAGAAAGCTTACGTGCTCTTAAAACACAGCAGGAGAGGTATTCCCCGGGCGGGCAGCACCACAGCAGAGCCAAACCCTGCTGAGAAGGGCTTTGGTGAAGATGGGGCGACGGCGAGTTGCCATTTCGGAGAGAGTCATGGGGTGCCCGGTCCGACCTGCGGAGCAAGAGCTGAGGGTATCGAGTGTAGCTGCCACAGAATTGCTGCCCACAGGCTCTAAATAAAAGCAAGAAAATACGTTGGGAAGGAAAAAAGACTAATTTCAGTGAAAGGATGGGGCTGGGGTGGGAGCAAAGAGACAGCGATGGAGGAATTGGCAGCAGCAGAAAAGGCTCCAACCACAGCTTCTGGGACAAAAATACATTATTTTTGTCACCCCCAGCGGTATCAGTGACACCCCCAACATCCCCAGTGCCTGTGGGATGAGGAGGACGGCCCCCCAGCCCGATCCTTCACCTTTCCCTTCACCTTTTCCACACCCCAGAACTTCCCAGGTACTCCAAGCATGGCCCAGTTTTCCCCCAGAATCAACAAGGATCCTCCCTGCATATCCCGATATCATCCCCCCAAGAACACCACAAGCCCCCCCAGCACATCCCAGTCTCCTCTGGTATCACCCAGACACTTCCATCGCATTCCCCTCCCAAAATGCATTACAACCTGAACCTCCCAGTATGCCCCAGCAGAAACCAGACTCTCTTATCTCATTCCCAATCCCCATTACAACCAGATCCGCCTCCAGTATGTCCCAATCCCCGCCAGTATAACTAGACCCTCTCATCTCACTGCCCACCCCACCTTGCTGTTACAACCAGACTCTCCCAGCACACCCCAGTCCCTCCCAGTATCAACCAGACACCCTCTGTGCTTCACCATCTCCATTACAACCACAACTTCCCAGTATGCCCCAGTCCCTCCCAGTATCAACCAGACGCTCTCATCTAACTGCCCTCCCCCCGCCATTACAGCCAGATCACCCCAGCATATCACCATCCCCCCCAGTATCAACCAGACCCTCTCATCTCACTACCCTCCCACCTACCATTACAGTCAGATGTCCCCAGTGTGCCCCAGTCACTTCCCAGTATCAACATGGGCCCTCACATCTCATCCTCTCCCCATTACTGATGTACTTTAAGGCAGAATGTACTTTTAAAAAGGTAAAATATACTTTAGAAGGTAGAATCTCTCATTAAGTAAGAATAAAGAGCTGTAAAAAGATCACAAGGCCCTGTGAAAGCAGACACTTGGTATAAAAAATAAATGGTATAAACAATATATCCTTGAAGAACAGGAGGCTGATAATAAGGAACATCCCACCACAGGAGGCACCAAAACCAGCTGAAAACCAGACAGCTGCTGGATAAGGCATAAAGTCAACAAAAATTTGCAGTAACTGGGGGAAAGGTAAAGGTGGCAGAGGGAGATCACGACCACCAACTCAACTGGAGACTGAATTGGACTCCTCCCCGACCTCCCCAGTGCTGGAGCATGCACACATCAATTAAAGGACCACGTAACTTTAAATGAAAGCAAAAGACTGTACTAACCAACAGAAATTGTTAAAATAAGGTACTAACGAATAATTATAATTAAGGCTGTGTATTTCTGTGTTTTGATACGTACAAATATTCCTAAGAGTTTGCAGGCCGGTGTGCCAGCTGTGTGGATCCCCACCTAGCACCCATCTCTGCAGAAATGAAATAAATGGATAGTACCTCTGCTCTGTGCGAACACTGGCGTCTGCACACCAGGTAAACGACCCCGCTTTGGGACAACACTACCATTACAACCAGTCCACTCCCAGTGTGTCCCAGCCTTCCCACTATCAACCAGACCTTCTCATCTCATCCCCCGCTCCCAGTACAACGTCTCCCCCCAGCACACCCCAGTCCCTCTCAGTATTAACCAGACCCCCTCCTCTCTCCGTGTTTCAGCACCTCCACTACCACAACCTCCCAATGTGCCCCAGTCCCCTTCCAGTATCAACCTGGGCCCTCCCATCTCATCCTCTCCCCCACTGCATTACAAACAGCCCCTGCCAGCACGTCCCAGTCTTCCCAGTATCAACCTGACTCTCCCATCTCATCCTCTGCTCCTGTTACAACCAGACCCCCCAGTATTCCCCAATCTGTGCCAGTATCAACCAGATCCCCTCATCTCTCTATGCTCCACCACCACCATTACAAGCACAACCTTGTACCATGTCCCAGTCTCCCCAGTATCACCCAGACCCTCTCATCTCACCACTCTCCCCCATCCCCATTACAAGCACACCCTCCAGCACCTCCCAGTCTTCCCAGTATTAACCAGAATGTCTCATCTCATCCCCTTCCCCCATTCCAACCAGACACCCCAGTCTCCCCCAGTCTCAACCAGACCCTCATCGCACTGCCCTCCCTCCTCCCATTAAAACCACATTCTCCCAGCAAACCCATGTCCCCCCAGTACCAACCAGACCCTCTTATCTCACTGCCCACCCCCTACCAGTACAACCAGACCCCAACAACAGCATGCCCCAATCTCCTCCCAGTATCAACATGCACCCTCCCATCTCATCCTCTCCCCCACCACATGAAAACCAGGCCCCTCCCAGCATGTCCCGGTCTTTCCAGTATCAACCAGACCCTCTTATCTCTCTGTGTTCTTCCACGTCCACTACGACCAC
>VYZM01023776.1:177293-187760 GCA_013398915.1 Dromas ardeola | reverse complement strand
GAGCATGGGTATGTAACTGCTCTGATTAAGTTGTTGATTAAGAAACCGTTTGTTACACAGTACCTCGTGGATGCCTTTTCTAGCTGTAGATGTGTAGCTGACCACTGTAAATGCTGCTTTGCTGTGAGCACTAATTTCACTGTTGATGTACATGGCTATTAGGGAGGTTTCCCTGTTTCCCAGCAGCAGGTGCTCCGCCACAAGTTTGTGAACAGTGTGAGCACTACCGGAATTCATCTTGCTGTGTGTGCCAGGCAGGCAGGAGGTGAGAATCTATTCTGTTTGCACTTCTTCATCTTTCTGAACCTCTGAAGTTAATTACAAGTTAGGGCAGAACTTGACCTACAACATCTTGCACTGGACAAATTAACATCCCCGCCTAGCCCACATCTTCTGTGTGGCTTTTGCAAATTAAAGATTCTAATCGTGTTTTAAAATATTCTTCTGTGTAGAGAATTCATAGAAGCACTGCTCAGCTGGAAGACGTGTTCAGGTGCTGTGTAGGGTAGATGAAGAGCTACAGCAGAATTTGATTTACAATTTGCAGGTAAAATTACCTGTAATTGCTACAGTTAATACAGTTAACCTCATCTGTGAAACTACAAACTAGACTGATAATGACGAGTTACTTCTATCTTGAGATGAAATTTTTGTTTCCATCTTCTGTCTAAATAGATCAGTTTGTTTTTTTTTTAAAAAAAAACAAAACAAAACAAAAACAAACGCAAAACCACAAACCCCAAAAAAACCCTAGGCCACTGTCAACTTTTTGTGAGCTATGGATGTTGAAACTCTTGTTAAGAGGTTGCTAGCAGCATGCTCCTGCAGTATGTATGGAACAGTTCCCTTTCCCCACATGGAAAATGAACTTTCATAATGTCTTTTGGTGCAAGTTGTAAGCTGTGTCTTCAGCCCATAAATTGACCTTCGGGTTTCTGGGAGCTGTTTGCTGATTTCCAACAAATTTCATCAAATGCAACTGCAAGAGGATGTACTTGCCTGAGAGTAGGGTGGATGGCAGCATTCTCCTGCAGCTGCGTAACAGCTGCCATCCCAAATGACCAAAATTTGTCCACACTGTAAGGCAAATACATGGAGAGCGGCAGGTCACTTAGTTCAGGAGTCCTCTGGACAGGTAACGCAACTGTTCAAAGACCATAATTTCACAAATGTGTCTTCAGTTATATTGCTTGTTTAAAGCAGTACAGCCTACCTGCCTCTTCTTTTCCTCCACAGCACCTTCATTTGTGCCATACCTCTCTTCAGAGCCACAATGCCAGTTAAAATAGCCTTTGAAACCTACTTCTGTGCAGCCAGAACTGTCAGGATCTGAAATTCAAGAGCAGCTGGAGTCTGTGTAAACTAAAAGAAATGTTCAAACTGTGTCCTGCAGTGTAATTCTCCATGGCCTAAGGCTTATCGGAACACACAGAGGGTTGCATTTATTTTTTATGCTGCAATAAGTTAATTACAAGTTAAGGCAGAGCTTGACCAATGCCGTCTTGTACTAGAGAAACTCATAAAAGGTCTACATCCTGGCCTAATCTGGATATTTATTTTATGCGTTTCTTTGGTAATACCAAGATTTTAAACATGGGACTCCCAAGTGTCCTCAAGTGTAGTAGAAACAGTGCAAAACCTGTGCTCAAGCTCACCTTTGCCAAAAAAGATCCTGTGAAACTGCAGATAGGCAGCAGAACAATTCTAAAGCTCACGAAGTGCAGTTAAAAATGAAAAGTCATGGCTTCTTCAGGGTTGGGAAATGATGCCATCATCCTATCCACATCTATGTCCCAAATATGGTTTTGCTGTCTCAGAGGTGTGAGTCCAAAGCATGTGATTTCCTTGAAGATAAAACAATTAAAAAGAGTCCATTGTATGCCCTGGAGTATTTTCCTGGAACTAGTATTTGCCTGGTAACCCCAGGGATTTTATTTTTAGAAGATCATGGGATAAAAAGTAATTAGCTAGATCTAGTTCCCCCCCCTCCTCTTTCCCCCCCTCCCTCCCTGTGATGCATCAGAAATCAAATCTTTTCTGCATTGAACCATACCAGCTTAATAGGCTTTCAAACAGGTCCAAAATATCCCAGGCTCAAGGTGTTAGAGACTGATTTTTCTCTTAAAGCTCATAGTAGGACTCTTTAATGCTGTTCTCCTTGGAACTGAAACATCCGCCATCGTGCCTGATGATGACGTGTGTTTGGAGCAGGATTTTAAGCATTCTTTATAATGGTGAAATGAAATTAGTCTGTTTTGCAGACCACTGTAACAAAATACCATAAATATTTGCCCATTGGATAACTCTATAAACATTAAGCAATTTGTCTGCTGAATATCCAGTGGCATTTGGATTCAAAAGGAGATCCAGATCTGCAAAAAGACTGAACCATGTTGATACAGCTTCAGTCGTGTTCTGAACAGCTAGGAAAAAAAATAAATGAAGCAATGTTTTTGTTAAATCTAATTAGACCTTTTAAAATAATAAAATACTTAGATTAACCTCAAGATATTTTTGCAGGCAAACAAATAATAACTGAAGTGTTTTCTTGTCTCCTTAACAAATCAGAAATGCTGCCCTGACTTGAATTGATTGGTACGTGCAATGAGGTGGGAGATTGAGTCGCTTCACAAGTTGAATGCAACTTGAAGTACGTTACAGATGATCTGGAAGTAGGGACTTACTGAAGTAGAAACTGCTGGTGTTTCTTACCAAAAAATATTTCATAATCCAATATAGAACACAATCTGTTTTGTCAGTTCTCTGATCCGGATCAAGAGGATGGTCTCCAATCAGATGGTGCCAATGAGGATACTTTTGCCCTGTGGCTCCTGCATTCAACGCAGACGTTACAGTGCATTTCAGAATTATTCTGCCACTTTCAGCGGTGCACAGCCAGTGAGGAGACTGACCATTCAGATCTGCTGGGAACACTTCACAACCTTTACTTGATTACCTTTAACCCTGTAGGAAGATCTGCTGTGGCTCACGTATTCAGTCTGGAGAAAAATCTCCAAAGTCTTATTACCTTAATGGAGTACTATTCCAAAGAAGCTTGCTGATCACTCACATTGAGTGTCCTTGTCTTCCCTCCGTCGCAACACTGTTTAAATCTTCTCTCCCTGCCTCAGCAGGAATTCCATAATGTGAGACTGAGTACAGCCAGAGTCAAATACTGTGTGATAACAGTGTTTATGCTACTTTTTTCTCTTCTCTTACTGGCACGTTTTCTGGCACTAGTGGAACGTGGAGTATACAAAGTATAGAACAAATTCTCTCCCTGTGCCAGGAGTGTGGTACTGCTGTCTGACGTTGTAGCGTCTAGTGCTTTCATTTTGAAATGCAAAATGTGGTTCACCCTTCAAAGAAAAATGGATTTGTGGTAACTTCTCAAGTAACAGGAGCCGAAAAGGACAGTAGGACTTGAGATCATGTGTTGGTTTATTTTTCCATTGGAAATTCAGATGTTGTTATCACTTTTGCTGATTAACTTTTGAGAAGTAAAGAATTGGAGATCAGCTACAAGTGTAAGACGCTGTAAAATATGAGCTATTAGATCCAGTACAAGACACAGGCTATGCTGTGGTGACTCAGGTGTTATAAATTAGCACTTATTCCAGTTGTTTGGATTTTGTCTTTCCTTTGAGCAGCTTAAGGAAATAATGTCCAAGTACATAGCATTAACTGCATCAGGTATTGTCCTTTTCTGATTTTCGCGTAGTGCTGGATACCGCATATTTCATGCTTAAAAACATGCTGTACAAGACCTACAATTATTGTCAGAATTGGAGATGGTTCTTTTTATTTTTGCTGTTGGCTAAAGTACTGGTGCAGATTTAAGTAACGCTACATTTGTTGCATGCAAGGCAATATCATCCAAATTTTAATTTTTTTTTTTCTAGTGTATTTACTGGAAAGTCTACAAGAATTCAGTTTAATCTCTTCAATCCAAGCCTATTAATGAATCTTATTTTCTTTTACAATAACAGTCTAGGAAAAGCAGCCTGGATAAGTATTTTAAAATGTATGTTTGAAGAGCATGCATTCAAACTACAAAATCCTGAACCAAACAAATTTTTGAAGAGTGTTTGAAAAGATGCAGTCCTGTTCCTGGAGAAGAGGGTGGCCCACACGTGGTTGTTTCCTGTTAGCGTTGGTCAGTAGTGGAATGGAAGATGCTGAGGGTGCAGAGAGGTCCATGCCTGTGTCTCGGGTTATATGGTGACTGAGCAGCTTCCCCATCTGCAGCGACTGAATTTGCCTCTAAATATTTTGACCTTCCTCTCAGCATGCAGTTAAGGTCTGAATGGTGCAAGCGTTGCTGTGCCATATCACGATTGCTTGGTCATGCAGATTTGTCCCTAATAACACTACAGTAACTTTAGACCAAATCATTTTGCTTGCTGTTGCTTTCAGTGGAAGTAAGACCCATCTTTCCTGCAGAAAATAGTCACGGGCCTATGGTATTTTGCAGATACTTAATCCTGACATTTTCAGCGCTGTGAAGATTGGAAGCCAGAGGAGCTGGCTATGCTTTCTGATCAGGTAATCGACTCCTGAGATGGCTGCCTACCTTGAAGACTTAAAAATGTATTTTCACTTTGCTGGATGATCTTTCCAATACTGAAAGAGTCGTCATTTCAAGGGATACAGATTCCTGGAGTATTATTAGCATATATTGTCCTATTATTTCAATTTTCTAGTTGCTAATACATAACAGAATTTTACTTCTCTTCCTTTAGTTCTCTAGCTGTCTTCTCTCCTGCAAAACTTAACAATGCATAAAGTGGGACAATGGGGTGTAATGTCTTTATGTGTAAACTTATTCAGATAACTGCAGTATAACCTACTTTCAGGAAGAAAAATTAATTTCTGTAAGTAATGAAGTTTTCATTTGGTTGTTACTGGATTTCAGATGGCATTTCTTAAATGAGTGCATGTTCTCATTTGAAAGTCCAGGGTCTTTAGAAATTTTTTCACGCTTTGGAGTAATTAATTCTGCAAGTGCATAGAACTAGTTTGTCGGCCACTACACAGAGGACAGAGCAAAGTTTTTGCTCTCTATAGCTGTATTTGGACATTTTAAGCCGTAATTGGTTTGATTCATCCTAACATTGGGTGTGTCTATAAGGCATTAGCCAGCTGTTCCTCTCTTTTGCAGAAGATTATCACGCATGTGCTTCTGATGGGGAAGCATTTGAAAATGTATGCTAGAACCTCAGGTTGTGCAAGTCGTGGTCTGGCAATTGAAACACCCCCACTCCCTCCTCTTCCAGCACTTTGTGTGGAAAATGTTAATGACATTAACATGTTTCAGTAAACAACAGTTGGTTTTTTCAGACCATCTGGGCTACAGGTGATGATTTATATGATGCTTCTTGTTGCTACCCTACCCTAGGGTATGTATTAAGGCTGATCTAATGGAAAAGCTGCTCCATCTACCCTCTCTTCTGAAGAACAGTAATAAGAAATGTCAAAAAGTAATTCTGAGTATAGATGTTTAAGGCTTTTTTTGTTTGTTTCATGAATTTTCTTACCTTTTTCTGGGCTTGAAAGCTGAGAATCACCAGGCTTGCTTATCTGCACATTGTTTCTTCCTTGAACTTCTGTCTTCTGAACTTCTGGAATAACTCCAGAAATAAAAGTAGGCCCAAGCTGAAAAAACATTGCCAGAAGAGCTGAAAATTAAAGCCAGCAGGCCAGAAAAAATTCTCAAACAAATATGTATGCATGGGGTAGGTCAGTCCCATCATTATTTCTTAAAGAAATAATTATATAAAAGTTAGATGACAAAGTATTTACAGTAGTATTGTTTAAAGGTTACATCATTCTTGCAAAAATTGGGTGTTATATTTCGGAAAGTTCCTTTAAAAAGGATAATGAGAGATTTGATTTTGAGTCTCCATTGTGTGTAATATCCTCTTTCAGCATGAAAACATTTTCCGTTCCCATCAGTTTTGTCGTTTTTCTGTTTGGCAAACATGAATATTTTTCCTGAACTTCAAGTAGAATGAAAAGTCATTATTTTTGTTGGCTTGCAGACATTATAGTTTCCCCTCCAGTGAGACTGGCAGATTTATTTTTAGAGATGTTGTACCAGTGTATATTACCCGGTTATTTAGTGAAAGCAGATTAGACGAGCCTACGGAAAAGGTTTAGTTTAGGGTTTGGTTGCAAGATTTGAGAGTGAGCTGTATGTGACAGAGAATACAGTTCTTTGCATCTGTGAATAGGCAGTAGGTTTTACTCCGTGATTACACAGCTATCTGCTTAGTGCACTTGGCTGCCTCCATCTCCCTCTAATCCAGCTCCAAAGGGACTACTTCTGACATTCCAAACTGCTGAGCAGCTTTCCGAGAGTTGCCATTGAAATCGGAATAAAAACAAAACTGTTTTCTTTGCCTTCCTCCCAAGTGTGGATCAGGTGAAAACAGCCAATTTCTCGTGGGTGCCAGCTCTACCCTACCGCTCCATCCCTGGGGTTGGGGTGGTCACCTCTCATGTGCAGCTCTCCCCTTAAGACAGCCAAAGACGGAGAGTTGGAGTTGTGCTTGGAGAGAGAAGGAACAATAAATCACGGGTTTTGCAGTTCTAAGGCCTGGAGACATAAGCCTCTGCGTATGGAGGGAACTACTTGGCATTTCTGGTGAGGTGGTCCAACGTACGCAGCAATCGTTCTTTACCACATCACCGTGGTGCTGGACCTTAACCTGTAGTATTCAGGCCTATAGAAAAGCTATCTCAGGTGCCTTTCAAGGGTGTAATTAACTCTATCCCAGCTGAAACCAGGACAATAACTTTCCTGTTTCTGGTAACTAAGTTAACTAAATAAAAAATTAAATCTGTTTTTTCTTAAAAAAAAAAAAAAAAAATTATTTAAAGAAAATACATGATAATAAAACTGCTGCTTCTTTGCCGTTCCGGGTATTTCCATCCATTTGGTCTGCATTATAATAGGTACAACGGTCTGGGCACACCTTCTGTAAAGATCTCGCTTCACTGTAGCTTCTCTGTTGATGAATCGACACTGCGCAGTGTGCTTCTGGCTCGCCTTTGTGAAGGTGACTGTGTTAATTGCTGAGATACTGCGTCAAGTTTATTGACAGAAAATTGCTATACATTCATGTGTCCTATCCCAGCTTCTGTTGTGGTAGAAGTTTCTTTAATGAGATTAACCTGAACGCAATAAGAATGAATTGACCGGAGAGGGATCATGAAGCAGGTTTTGTTGAAATCATAGTGATCTACGTGCTGTACGGCAAGGAGAGCCTGCACTTACCTCCCTCCTGCTGGTTTTGTATTTGGCCAACTCCAGCTATTTCAGTGGAAATTCCTCTGAATTTGTACTAACATCAGGGAAAGGAGATTACTACTGTGAAGGTATGTGGCTGGCTTTTGGTTTTTTCAGTAGATATTAATTTTTTGTAGATATAAATCTTTTGGTTTTCAGTAGATGTAAATTAATGAATATGTCATCATTTACACATGTGACATAATACTACCCGGAACGCTGAAATTTAACACTGTTGTGATGTGAAAGAAAATTATACTTTTAACTAAGGTGGAAAAGCAGAAAAATGAAAGACTGCAAGTTGAAGGAAAAGATTAGAAATTAGCAAATAGTCTTTTTTTAGGTTTTGGGTTTTTTTAATGAATTCTGGGAAGCAGCTATTTCCTTCCTAATAAAGCATGTGCTGAATGTTTATGATTCTTCTGGACTCCAACTTATTTTTTGTGCTTACTTATTGATATTTCTGGAAATGTCATTTATCTTCTCTCTGCATTCTTCAGTGGGGTTGTTTAAGGGAGACTTCTGTGACAACTAGGGGAAAAAAAAATATGTTTCTTAAGAAAGAACACATTGACCTATTGTTCCATCTCTCCAATTTATTGATTTGTACAGTGCAAGCTATGTAATGATGATGTTCTCTCAATTATCTGCTTGTAAAAATAGTTTCAATAATGTGTTTAGAAACTGTTACGGAAATTCTGGTTATACTTCATAACACTGGGACTGTTTGTATTTCCTCAGGAAGATGATGATATGCCAAAATTTTGGTCACACTTAACAAGAAGATTCCATTTCTAAGTTACAATGCTGTATAGCCATTTACTAATTTCATCAGATGTTTTTTTAATTCTATAAAAATACTCTTGTATAGGTAGAATTTTAATATACAATACGGGCAAAGAGATTTAAAAGGAGAAAAAGTGAGGGAGGAGGAGGGTAAATGTTTCATACTTCAGCATAGATTGGCAAATGAGCACAGGGAATGGCCTTGAACGTGCTGAATACATTTCAGCTGTTTAATTCTAGATTAAATGATCGTTCTCCTGTTCCGAAACTTTGCGTCTGTACGAATGCCATTGTCTTAGTATGGAAGAAATTTACCTCCTGTGCAACAGAATGGTATGGGTGGAAGTGGGCTGTTCAAGGACTTTGGACGTGAGCTGAGCTGTTTTGCAGAAAGGCTTCTAAGGGAGGCAAAGAAGTCATTGAACAATTTCACAGCTGGCTGCCGTTCGCGTTGTTGTTTAACTGTCTGGTTCTACAGCATGTGGATCTCAAACAACTGGCTTCCTGTTTGATTCGCTTTTTTTAATAAAAAAAAGTATACAAAGTATCTCAAGCTTGAAAAACACAATCCAGTATTACAGCCACGTCTTCATAAAGCTTCATATGTTCTAAAATTGGAAAACTCACTACTGAAGGTGCAGTTCTCGTGTCCAGATACTTGTGCACGTGATTTTTGGATAGAAGGTTAATTGGAAGATTCAAGGGAGAGTAAGTGTGGAATCTCTTACTTGCTTGGGGGAAGACAAGGAATTAGGGCTCGACCTTTCCTTATGGTGCTTCGCAGAATATTTCAGATTTTATTTTTCAAGTTGAAAAGAAATTCTTAAATACTTAGTTACGTTCGCTCTCTTTCATCGAAAAAGATGAGTAATCTGTGCAAGACTGCTGTTCAGGAGTGGTCATTCCAGAAGACAGACAAACAAAGGCAGCAGGTCCGTACCTACCATGGTCAATTGTATACTCACGGGAGACTGGTGACGGCGGGTGAGCAGGAGTGACCTGGTGATCGGATGGTAGATACCCGATAGGCTGCCGGGGAATGTGACAACAGGTTACAGTGACTGGCTTTCAGTAGGTTCACTTTGTGACAGGCGTCCCTTCAGCTTCTCAGACTTCATAACCCTTACATCCACCTGTATCTAAACCCATGCAAACTGGAAGATGCAACGACAAACAGAGATTAGTCTTTGCCTCTTATTATACAGTATGCTACCTGCAATGGTTTCTCATTAGAGAATCTATAAATTCAAACCAACTGGGACGTATTCCATTGTTAATGATTTTTTTTTTACGTGCTTATATAGTAAGGTGGATGTGTCTGTCCCAGGGCAACTGGTCATCTATTGGAGAAAAGTGTAGAAATGCTAAATAGTAATTATAACCTCTTCACTTCCTAAAGGTGAAAACATACTGAAGATGTGCGGGTAATCTTGTACAGTAACCTAGCAGTTGAAGTGCCATTTTGACTTTCATTCATTTTCTTTTACAGAATTTTAACTCCGCGCACTTTGCATGTAACTACAGTGTCATCCTGGAGGGAGAGTGTTTCAGGCAGAAAAGAGAGTTAAGTTTTCCTTCAGGGTTTTGTTTGCTCAGAAAAAGCACTTAAAAGAGCAGCTGCTGGAGAGAGGCAGAAGGTGGAGAGACTTCTGGAAGGCAAGTATCTATGTGAGTAGGGAAGTTGTTGCACAGTTCCTGTTATGGTGACTTGTTTGTGGTGATAAGCGCATTCTTCTATTTTAATAACAAATATAGGGAACAATAGGTTTTTGTTCTCCAGGTGTAGAGGAGATTCTTTTTGTTTGGTTTTGTTTGGTGAGGCCACTTGTGAGATACAATAGGCATCAGTAGCTAAAAAATGTACTAAGATGACATGTCTTTGCCTCCGCTCAAATCATGGTGAACTTGTTGGCAACCAATCCTTCTTCTAGTGTAGATGGTACTTGCATGGATGAGTGAAAGCTTACTTTTTTGAATTCCCCACTTCGCTTGCAGTTGTCAGGATACAGCTCCTTGCATCATCTTTGACCCACAGTGATACTCCTCTCTATTCCATACAGGCTTGCTCTGGAGACTATCGGATATTGTAGTTTTATGGCTGAGCATTGGTAGTTCCTGCCAAGGAGACAAGGGCCAATCTGAAGGTAAAAGCGATAAAATTAGTAAAATCATAGAATCATAGGGTTGGAAGGGACCTCTGGAGATCATCTAGTCCAACCTCCCTACCAGAGCAGGGTCACCTTAGAGCAGGTTGCACAGGAACGCGTCCAGGCGGGTTTTGAATGTCTCCAGAGATGGAGGCTCCACCACCTCTCTGGGCAGCCTGTTCCAGTGCTCTGCCACCCTCAAAGTAAAGAAGTTCCTCCTCGTGTTTAGGTGGAACTTCCTAT
>VYZM01023776.1:155613-168520 GCA_013398915.1 Dromas ardeola | reverse complement strand
TTTTTTTTTTTTAAAGAAACATGTTTAGGATCACACAATCTTGGAAATAACTTTGTAGACTCCATTAATTCACTGTGATGAGTAAAAACGTTAAAAATTCTGAAATTCTTAAACTTCTAAAACTGATATCCACATTTAGGTAACAAGTTGATAATTGATAGGGCTTATACTCTTAAGAAAATATGTATTTTTCCTGTGGGAAGTATCTGCATATGCCTATCTATTGCTTTCTGTTGTGGAAATGTCATAGAAAATGCAGGAAAAAAAAAAAAACTTGTATCTCAGGAGTTTTCATGAAAAGTGTATTCCTTTTTCTACATAAGTTTTTCTTTCCAAGCTCTGTGAAATATTTTTGTTTGAATTGGAGAAGTCATTTTAGGTGTACGTAGTCACATCTCCTTAACATACATGTGCTGAAATCCAGGGAAGTACGGTGAGTTTATATTGGAGATTTGTCAGCCTATACAAAACTCGCTTAAATTTCTTATTAGTCTCTCTTTAAGGAAAAAGCCTCACCACCAGGCTACGTGCTGTATGTTGAAAGGAGTACTGGAGATCTGCATCCTTGTCCCAAACTCATCAAAAATGAAGCTTAAGCAAGCCGGGGTCTCCTTGTCAGCCTGTCCTCTCCTTTCCAGAGCGTATGGTCACTCCTCAGCAGCTCATGCTCAGGGAAAGAGGGTCCACGAGCAAAGCATTTGACGAGGAAGGAGGGAGCTGAGGTGAGTTTTGGGGGTCTCAAAGCCCTGACGGGCACGTAGGTCGAGGCTGCCGTCCACAGAGCTGCGGGTGAGCTGATGTGCCGTCCCTGGTGGGAGGGTCTGCGTGCTTTACGGAAGAGCTGGTGACCCTGTGGGTGGTACCACAGCGAATGGCATTACCCACACGTGCCGATTTCGGTTGTGTCCAGTGTTTCATTGGAATGTTTACAGTTTCCTTCCCCCTCCCCTTGTTTCTAATTCAGTCTCCTAGCTGAGAGAAGGCTGAGAAATTAAAGATTAAAAAAACCAAACGAAATGCCAGCAAGAGAGGGAAAAGCCAGTGCTCTGCCAGGGCTGGCTGTAGGAAAGCGACGGCAATCACCCAGCAGCGAAGATGAGTCTCAAAGCAAGAAAGAAGCTGAAAGAACCAGCTGGGGAAAAGCAACCACGTGAACAGAAAACGCAAGCGTGGCACTAAACTAAGGCCCACGCAGGTGAGCCCTGGTTCAACGGACGCCTAATGTGTGTCTTAACACATAACGTTGTTTCAACCATATTTAGGGGCAGCGGATGTGTGCTGGCAAAGTTAACAGTTTATGCCAGGTGTCAGTGCAGAATGAAAAGTTAAATAGAGCAATTAATGGCACAGCCTCTCAAATACAAACCCACCCCCATGGCTATTGATACAGAAAATGAGTAAAGCTTGCAGTAGTTGACTATTGTCTCTATTCCCCTCACTTGTAGTATCATTTTAAGGAAAAGCAGCTGTTAGTAGTTCAGTCCTATAGAACAGTTCTCTACTGTTCTGTATTATGCTACCAGGGCACTACAAATATGTAGAGATATTTTTTGTTTGGTTTTGGGTTTTTTTGAGGGGAGAAAAAAAAGTATTTTTGTGTGTAGAATCACTGTCGGCATCTTGGTTCTGGAAAAAGAAGTTTGTTTTTGCCTCAGTTCTTTTGCAGTTTTGAAATCAACTCATGCTGGATGTTATAATTTCACATCATTACTTTAAATGAAAGAACTGCATGTTTGGAGCTCAACAAATACTCTTATTAAAATATTTTAATTAAGATTGCAGATTATCCAAAGAACTGTCAGTCAGCCAAATCTAAAAAGTATTTTTGTATGTTCTGGGATACTTTGTATCAGCGGTAACATATTTATATCAGCGGTTATACAGATGCATTTAAAAAAATATGTTGTGCTTATGCTGGCACCACTTTATAACGTTAATATGGTTTACTTAGTTGCTTCTTTCTGTGTCTGACACAGAACTCTTTCTAATAAGAGAACCCAAGGTGAGAGAAGAGTGTAAAAACCCTCCCGCTCCTGAAGTGCAGCCCACCAAAACCTACCTTTCTAGTTACGCTCTGTGTATTTACTACAGCGACAAATGTAGTAGATCTAATGGATTCAGTGTTTGAAGCGGGAACAATTAATGCCAGCTGGGATTTCTGAGGTCTAAATAATAATGTTTCTAAGCTGACAGTCCAAGCGACGACCTTTTTTAAAAGTATTTTTTTAAATCTTTCTGGGAAGACAGGAGAACTGTATTAGGGTTATCTATCTTGCATTCATGAGTCTTTACACATATGCATATGAGAACGCACTTATTTTTATCAACTACTTGATTGGCTGGAGGTGCCTCACAGCTGTCTGACTGTAAAATACCACAGTAATTCAAAAGCTATGCTCAAGCATCATTTATCTGAAAGAAAAACTGAAGAGTAATAAAAAGGATGTATCTTATAATACAAAAAATAGCTCAAGACTTTAGATAAAATGGTCACAGGGTCTTGAAGGGAAATGAAACAAACTAGTTTTCAAACTTCCTTCCCTGTCTTGCTTTCCATTAAAAATCCAAAGTTTTCCAAACTTTACTTGGTTAAGACCTCCAAACTCAGGTACACTGGATTAAGGATTTCCTAAGAAGGATATTACTCAGTTTTTTAGTATGAAAACAGAACAATTGAGATTTTTTTTAAAAAAACTTTTGTGACTTATTAGGCCAACAATTGCTCGAACAGATTGGCATATCCACAAATGTTCACATGACACTATACAAATTTGTAATAGTGGGGAGGAAGGAATGCTGCATGCTCCAGCACATACTAAATTCCTGCTCAAAAATGCTTTGTATTTGTGGTAGGTTTACAAAACAAAATAAGATATGCTGTAGGTCGTGAATACACACCACGTTTGCAAGTTCCAGGTTGTGGAACAAATAGAAGGCAATGTTTTAAAGGAATAGTTTAACAGAAAAAAACCCTGTAATTTGTTGCTATTTTAAGGTATGAATAGTGTATACTCCTTTAGAAAGGATGAAGAACATATTATCCGTGTGCACATTCTTAACAGGATGACGGCAAGACAAGTAATTCCTTGTAAGCAGCATTTGTAAATAAAGGTTAGTCTATTAGTTGTGGTACACTACTTGCAGAGCCAAGGGATCAGAGATCTCTCCCTTGTACCCTTGCTGTTTTCTCCATAGTTTTGCTGTTTTGGTATTTCTTAAACTGCTTACTCAGAACATGTCCATATTGTAAACATGGAGGTGAGAGTTTTCACCCTCAGAATTATTAGCCTTATACTTTAAGGATTTGACTTGATTGTGCTGTACAGGTCTTACATTTATTGAAAGCTAAGACAGTAGTGAGGATATTCAAGCTTGGTTTCCACATTGTTAAACTATGTGCTGATTTAACATCGCATATATAGCATCTAACATACTGACATAATAACTTTTTTCAATTAAAAGCTGCATTTAAAAGCAAGACCACCAGCAGAGAAACTGAGCGTGTTTGGATAGTACTTACCCTCTTATCAACCTAAAAGCTATTGCAACTTTTTGTATCCATTCTTTCTAGGAACAAATTAATTTTTCTTGTGCCTTCTCTGTGTGAGCCTCCACTTGTTTCTATACATCTGCTGCTTTTTAGGAGTAAGATACCACAGTAGTTGTACTGCAACATAACGTACTGTGGCACAAGGCAGGCATATTCTTCTATAGTAATTTACAGCCCTAACTTATGAGCAAGAAAAAAATGGACTATTTCATCTGCCAGTAAATCTGTCAAGTTCCTTTGTATCGTACCATTTGCACTGCAAACACATGTCTTCACCCCAAAAAGAAGAGTAGTTTCATCAACTAAGGACCTAATCTTAAGAACTGCCAACAGTTATACTGAAAGGAGAGTTGAAATCTCATTTTTATTTGAAGTGAGGCACTAAACCGACGAACTGTAGGTAAAAGCTTTTTTTTTTTTTTGAAGGGAAAGCAGGTAAAATAAAAAAAATAATTTAGTCCAGAGTAATTTTTTCTCTAAGTATCAGGAACAGCTTACTCCTTATTAAAAGGGCTACACAAATAGCCATTTAAAAGATGTTAAATCAAAGCCATCAAAAAGGGAGGAAATACCCCTTCCTTTGTTTCGCACCAATCATATTCGTAACTGCTTGTTGCCATTTTTCTGTGACAAATATAGATATAGGTTACCCATACAAAAAAACCCAGGAACAACAGTGCTCTGAGCAACACAAACTCCTTTCTTCAGGTGTTGGTTGTGTAGGGATGGTAACAGAGAGCAACTGCTGCAAAAATATTTAAAAAAAAAAAAAAATCTTCTGGCTGTTGACTTTCATGCTCCAACATCAGAGGCTGTAGCTGGGTATCTGTAGCAATAGAGTTTGTTGTCTGCACCTCCACTCAGTAGCAACTGATGAGAGGAAAAGAAAACTGTGATTAATATCAGAACTAAGAAAAAAAACTACATCAAAGTTGAGGACTCTGATTTTCTTTCCTTTGAAGAAATAAACAGAAGTAATGAATAATGAACTGTTAAGGCAGGACTAAAACCCAGAATCAAAGTGCATAAGCAGCCTTGTCTCTTACCCGCCTCCTAAAATTAGAAGCAAAGTTTTTGTGGGAAAATTGGTAAAACTTTTCCAGCCTTTTACTGAGAATGGAAGCCACACTGAGAATATTGAACGCTAACAAAATGGATTTTTTCCATTTTATACATGTGTGTACCTCTACAGTAGCAGAACAGCTTGCTATAGAGGATTATATAGTTTCCCCCTTCTACATGTACTGCCATGCCCCAGCTGTCAGTTCTTGCCGCTGCTTTAAGTCTCCATGGCAGCAAATGGTACCTTGGAACGTGTATTTTCTCAGTGAGGTGCGTGGTGCTGTTCTCGTGTCTCTCCTTGTTTGGAGTATCAGTGTAACGCCCACTTAATGCTACAGAGCTTAAACTCCCATCCTACACCTTTGCACAGCAGCATGGGAAGTGCTGCAGTGCGTATGACAGTAACACCTTCTCTTTCACCCAGTATCAACCACAGCACAACTAAAACTTCCTGTTCTATTCTATCTTTAAGCATAAAGGAAAAAACAACTCCTTGACTGCTTTTAGCCCTCTTCCTTATCACCATGCATATAAATTGAGTAACTTGCTCTTCAGATTCTTACCCCTGCTTCTGTCCAGTCCACGCACAAAACCTTGTCTTCATGAGCAGCCAAGTCGTACAGAGGAGCCTTGCAACTGGTAAAACACAGGTATTTACAGTCACATGCTTGAAGTTACATGAGCAATCACAGAAAACAAAATTGGTCCCTGGAAGAAATACTATCACGATGCTATCAAATAGATCTGGTCTAGCAGTTATAAACACTTCCAGAGACTATAAATATCTACCATCTGTGACATTTTCTCTGCTTTATCCAGAGATGATTACATCAGTTTTAATCTTTCCTACACCCCCAAAGAGAAAAACAGCAAAAATTTTCACCTACTTGCAAACTACCTTGAGACTGAAATTTAATCAATCTGCTTTTTAGGAACAGTTTATTATATAGTTTCCTACTTCCATATGTGGATGCTTCTTGACTGTGTATGTTTTCCAGAAAAGCCATTTATGCCTTTGGAATAGAAAACATTCATTGCTTGGAAACTTGTAATGAAAGGTCTGAAAAGAGTACCAAGTGAAACTTCACACTGTTAGGCTCATTCCTTAGAAAAAGAACGTATTTTGTTCCTTAAAATAGAGGAGTGGATCACAGACCTTCCGCTGTTCCTAATCCCAGTAGCAGCAATGTTATGATTGCTGCGTTTTGCATTTTGATCAATGCTGCTGTTAATGTCAGGTGAGTCCTGTGCTGGAACACCTTACAGCTCTCAGATGTTAAGCCACAAGCCCTCTGGTAGACTACAAGTGTTTTCCTCACTTTTGTTATATGCTTGACTCCTAAAACCTAGAGAATTTTCACAAATGCCACAGGATTTTCCAATAAATGTCTTAGACTTTTGCTGCTTCATTAGGTTAAGTGACCCTGTAAGCTCTACATGCCTTTGAACAATGAAGAACACATGCTTTTTACCTCCTTGTGTCCCAGAGTTTCACAATGTTGTCCAGAGAACCAGAAATCAGCTGATGTTCATGGGTAGGTGACCACTTCACAGATGTCACCCAGCCTGTGTGAGATGTCAGAGACAGAAGAACCAAGGAGCCATCTGAACAGAAAAAGAGAAAAAACAACCATCAATAGATGCCAGCTGAAACCAGCACTTTTAAGATGCATATAAGATACAGTGAGAAAAGCAGTCAGCAACATGTTTGTGTTCAAGAGAAGTGTTTCTCCCACCAGTAATTCTCATTTCAAAAATCAAAATGAACTTTAAAGAAAGCAAAAAAAAATATAAGCCATACAAGTTCTGGGTGAAAAAAAAAACAAACCACAAATCAATCTGGCAGCCTCAGTCATAAGTTATCGGCAATCCTGTCAGACATGGCATCACTGTGTCGTAACAAAGTGACTACTATTTCACTTTCATGATGGTCTGACCAACTTAGATGTGAACCTGACCAAAAAAGTTCAGGTGTGCAACTGAACAGTTGAACATTCATTACTAAGTTTAAAAAAAGAAAACAGGAAAAAACCTAAGATGAGTTCGTTCTCTAAATTATTAAGTAAGAAATCAAAAGAAGTCTTGCACCAGATTACTAAAAATAGAGATAATTTTTGTATTTAATAAAAGCCCCCAAGTGGCTTTTTTGAAGCACAGGGACCAGATTTATGAGATGTCTTCCAACAGGGAGAAGTTCTGATTTTGAAAAAAACAACTTTGCAAACATGCATATTTTAGCGCACCTTTGCTGCGAGGATCCCATAGTCTTATATGTCTGTCGGTGCTCCCGGATGCGAGTCGTCGACACAGTGGTGAGTAGGAGACAGAATTAAACACTTTGTTTCCTGTCTGTCAGAAAAGAAAATAGTAACTAAGAGAGGAGCTACTGTTTTTCCACAACCTTTTTATTTGAGCTGGGCTTTAGCTGAACCTACAAAGTACAGTGATCTCACCAAAGTTGATTTGAGATCTCCAGTCTCAGCGTCCCAGAGTTTGATGGTGTGGTCCCATGAGGCACTGCAGATTTCTTCAGCGTCTGACCACAGCACAGAGGAGACAGCTTCTGTGTGGCCAGAGAGGGTTGCCAGGGGAGTCTAGAATTTAAAGGTGGCAGGAGATGACATTGAATATTGTCGACAAATCTATTCTTTCAACAAATAAAAACATGTGTCTGATCAGCCTCAAACATATATCATCAGAAATTTTCATATAGTCACTTTAACCAAAGAAATTATAGTCTGTGGCCACACTTTTAACTGTTGTGGACAAACATGGAGCTCATCTTACCCTTGTTAGTCCCAACTGTTCAGTTTTCTGCTTCTTCCGTGGTCTGTTAGCTGCTTCTTCCATTTCATCCTCTTCATCTGTGGGTACTGTGATGGAAGACAGTCAGACTTGATCTGGAGGCTTTTGAATTGCATTTCCATATAAGCAATTAAGCAAACCTCCATATTTAGGGTACCTCACCTGTCTATGATGCATGAATATTTTAACCTTACACCTCTGATCAGATCACTACTATCTCCATTTTGAGCGTGACGAAACTGAATACAAATTGTTATCTTCTTCAGATCACGCAATTTTAAAATAAAGTCTCAAGGAACTTTTAAGACTATCCTTACTCATGGAAAATCCCAACAGTAATCCAAGTGCGTGATAAAACACAATCATTCTTTTATCTATACTCCCAGACTGAAAGAATATGAGTTGTAACAGTGAAAGAAAGCCTTCAGACCAAATGGAATTAGTCTACGTTTCTAGAAAAGACCTGGTTGTCTTACTGTCCTCCATATTATGGGTTAATAATAGAACAGGAATATAACCCACAAACTTCTGGTTTGTAAGAGGTCTACATGCAAACCTGCATATTTATATAAATTTATTAAAAATAAATGCAAGAGATAAAGTCCTGTATTCTGAATAAAATAAACATCAGCAGGCAGTTGCTAATCATACCTGAAATTAAGTATGGCCTTTGTTATCAACCAAAACAGTAACTTAAGACAGTGATGGATAGTTGTGATTTTGCAAGGAAAACAAAGAAGAGTTTTATTTTGCTTTTAATATTACAAATTCAAACTTTCTTAAAGAAAAAAGTCTTCAGGTATCCATCTTTCAGGTTGTCGTGAGGCAGGATTTTTTTGAAGACAGCCTTATCTTACCTGCAGACCAGATCTTTAACATCTTATCCCAAGATCCACTGCAGAACTGCACGAACAGAAACATTTTGTTAGAAGTTGATCCAGGCATTGTAAGCGACACGAAGTATACTTCCTGCTTGAAAAATTAACCAATGAGTGGGAACACGTGAAAAACAGTGCTGGGCTCCTCAAATTAATATATTAAAAAAAAAAGTTTGGTATAGATCAAATTATTCTTTTTCCTTTCTTAGCAGGAAAAAATATCTACGAAATATCTTTTTATTTCCTTCAGCACTAAAAGTTTTTATTTTAACCTGTCTGATATTAAGTCAAGCTGTGAGGGATGAGATGACCGCACCTTTGGGATGTGTGTGCTTTTAATTGTTGAATTCCTGGATAAAGGGAAAGGATCTCTTCTATCACCTGCTTTTTCTTAGTATCACTCTGGATTTATTTTTTTTTTCCCCTACTAAAACTACTGTTAAAATTTAGGTCAAATTTGAAAATAGTTTATTATAACGCAAAGTTCACATGCATTAAAAAAAAAATTTACTTAAAAATAAACATCCAACTTCAGTCAAAAGCAGTGGTATAATGGCTTGTGCTATCTTAAGTCACCTTTAGCTTTTTGTTCTACTAGAGGTTAACCACATCGCTTTTTTGAAAAGAGGGCCTAGTGTTGATGTGTTGCACTCTTAATCCTCAGTAACCAACATTTATAACAAGATTGGAAATCTATCAGTATGTCAGTCATAATAACATGATGACTAATATCTATGCAGGGACAAAAAGATGATTTTTGAGGTAAGGGCTGCTAACATCCCAAAAGACAAAGATTTCTTTCCAGGAGTCACTCACTTTAGTTCCTGTGCAATCAACAGCTATGGAGTCCACGCTCCCAGCGTGTCCCCTGCAGCAGTGGAGGGCTTTCACTTTATTTTTCTCCACATTCCACTCCCACAGCAGGATAGTTTGGTCCATGGATGCACTGAGTAACAGGCATGATAAACTATCTGAGGAAGAAAAAAAAAAGTCACACTCGCACCCAACTCAGCTTTCCACAGTCTTTATAGTAATTATTCTAGTCGAAGAAGAAATAGCAGATAGATTGAAACCGATACGTATCTCAGTTTACGTCGTGTTACCCTGCAAGTACAATTAATATAAAAATACACACCGGTGTTTGCTAACGAAGACTGCAAGGTGGATAGCCAACATACATATTAAACTAACTATATTCGTTACTTTTAGTGGACTGTTTTACTTGCACCATTATTTCATTTCTAACACCACTAACAGAGATTGAAGTAACTGTAGCACTTAGATTATTAAATATTCATGATTGAGGAACGCTGGTATTTCTCCACCAGTAATTCAAACTATTATTACTCCCCTAATAGAAATACTGACCTTGCTTCACCCATGCCACGTCCTTCACTACTTCTGTATGCCCAGCTATTGTCATGATGGATTTTCCTTCCAAAGACCAGATTCGAGCAGTCTGATCGTAGCAGCCAGTTAATATCCTACAAGGTACAGAATTTGAAACATTCTTGTCTTTAAAACCAACAATGTTTTTATGGAAAAAACGCTTCAACCAGAAACTTAGAAAAATACCATCATAGTAACTGGTTAGTTGAAATGAATTCAAAGTTTGGTTACTTTGTGTTTGAAAAAACGGTAATTTATTTTGGAAAAGTAAAAAACCTTTTTGTTACAGAGTAAAGCTTCATTAAGGCCTATAACTATAAGGCTAGGAGAATAGGACAAAAAGAAAAGCAGTGAGAGTACTGCATATTCTGGTAGGTGAGACTTAAAGATTGCTTACATCATTTAAAATAAAAGATCATTTGTTGTTCACGGTATGTTACTAGAGGATCTCAACGCATTTTCAAACCATTACTTAATATAGGAACATTGCTGACTTGATTGCAAAATTTATGAGAAAAAACTGTAGAAAAGGACAATTTAGTTGTTGTTTTTAAAAGAAAAGCCCTACATAAAAGTACACTGTTATATTTGTTGCTAATGAGTATCACATTTGAAGTCAAGGGTTTAAGTTAAAAATGAGATAAGGAAATCCTACTGTCCTTTAAGAGATAGGGTAGTAAACAGCATTTGTACTATCCATTTGTATTAACAGTATCTCATGTTCAGTGACTGTAGCTCCATAGCTGTTTTCTACTTGTGTTAAAGTCACTGTCAGCATAGAACAGAGGTGTTAAAATGGAACTGCTTACAAAAGCAAGTAGCTGACTGATTTGATGATTTAAAAAAAAAAAACCCACCACCACCATCAAGCAAAGAGGGAAAAAAGAAAATTATTAAAGAGACAGAATACGACTCCATTTGACACCACAGAGTCCTCTGCGCACAACAGGAATATGCAAGACAAAACTAGAACTGGCTTAGTGCGGTACCATTCTTCAGTGGCTTGAACAGAACTGATCCAGTCATCGTGGAAGATGCATTCCTCTGGCTGAGGGGCCATGTATTTCTCCACATATTCTATTTCCACCACTTCTTCCTGAGCTCACGGACAAAATACTTATTTAGTGTGGTTTTAGTTTTTAAAAATCAGTAACAGTCGTATTTAACTATACTGCAGTGCAAATATACAAGTTTATTGGGCAAAGATCTTGGTATCCAAGTCCTTTGCCACATTAGTGGAATTAAAGTCTTTAGAAAGAAGTGCCTGAATTACATTGCTTTCCATATTTTTATCCAATTACTATTAATAGCAATCTGGAAGCAAAAGCAAGTAATTTCACTCTTCTCAGGTTCCTCTTATTTTATATTTACCCATATAAAACTAGTGTCTAAAATACTTCACAGTGTTTTCTAGAGGTAATCCCCTAACTCACCCGTTATTCCTCAACGTAACTAATACAGTAGGAACCAAAAATATATTAATGACAAACTGAATAAGACCAGAATTTATCCTCTGAACTGTATACAGACAACAGATTGGATAATGACGTTCCCTGCACTGCTCAGTGCCATACTCTTTATTCACTCTGCAGTTCAGAATGGATTTACGCATCCAGGAAATGCATGCAGGGGGGTGGAATGAGATGATCTTTAAGGTCCCCTCTAACCCAAACCATTCTATGAAATTCGCCTGGCAAAGTCAGAAAAGAAATAAAACTGAGCAAGGAAACCTACCTAGTTAGGATGACAGTGCAATACCTAAATCACATTGAAGTAAACTGCCAAGTCTGTTCTACTGTCCAAGGTGGGGAGAAATTGAGTATGACTTACTGTGGAGATATTTTCTGTTTCCATATGCGTGACCAGCGGCATACGCAAGAACTGGCCATTGATAAGGAAGTCAAATTCCACATATTTGTGATCCGCTGAAACAAATCAGGAAAAACCCGTGTTCAGGTGTCGCTATTTATTTTGATACCATTAAGAACAGCATCAGTCTGTGGCCAGTTCAGGAGAACGGAGCCAGCAAGAGGTTAAAAAAGACAAAAAACAAACAAAAAACCCCCAGCAAAACAGTTGGTTTCTTCTCCCAGTTATAAGTGGGCAGGCCACGAATTCCACAGGATCATGTGAGTTAAGAGGGAAGGAAAGTTTTCTGTTGGGGTCCAAAGAGTTAAGTTTGCCTCATTGTTAATGCATTCTTTTCTAAGTCATTTTCTCTGTAGCTACATCTAATCAAACCTCAGTGATGCTTCATCACTGTTGTGTATGGAGCTTGTCGCTGACAGCCCACATCTTTATCATCGCCAGCTAGAACCCTGTATTTGAGGCAGCAACAGGAAAGTCCTAAGAATTTTTGGCTTGTATTTCTTCTGATGGCATAGTGGCCAAAGGCCCAACATTTTGACAGGAGGACTGAGCACTAATTTTTGTATTCCAGGTTACTTGCGATTTCAAGGGTTAAAAGCAGCTTACAGAAGCCTCAGTAGGTTAAGATACAATTAGTCTAGTTTCTTAAAGAAAACGTGACTTTTCAACAACATTGCACAGGTGTCTTTCGCCTGCAAATCTTTCAAGTCATTCCAGCCCATTTCGGCTAGCATTGAGAGATCGGTTGAGCTCTTCTCAAAGGCTCTCGTAAAACCCAAACCTTTGGTTTCTTTTACCAGGTTTGGGGGAACTCTTGTGCTCTGGTTTGCCGGGGCAGCTCGCTCTGTTGGCGCTGGGCACGCGCCAATCCAGCCTTCAGAGCGTTTCTCCCACCGCACTGAGATTCCGAGCGATTCAGACTGAAAGAGAAGGGCAGGCCGGGCCCAGGCTGAAGCCTGACCTCGCCGAGGGGTCCCTGGGTGCCCGGCTGCCTCTTCTGGCTTTGACAGCACCGTCCCTCGGCCGGGCCGGCCCTGAGCCTGCGCCACCGCCGGCTGACACCGCTGGGGCACGGCCACAGCGCGGGCCCGACCCGGCCGCGGCTGGGGCGGGACGTGTCACCTACCGTCTGCGGCCGCCAGCAGCTTGTTGATGAGGTGGCTGAGGTCGGTGGTCTCGGAGGCCGCGGGCACCGAGAAGGGCACATCCTCCACGGCGTACCTGCGGGCACACAGCGCCGTTACCACCCCTGCCCAGGGGTCTCCCCGCTACCGCCTCTCCCTCCCCCGCTCCGCCGGGTGCCCCCTCACCTGCGGTTCTCCGTGCGGAACCGCGCCGTGAGCTGCGCCATGTT
>VYZM01023776.1:97477-155391 GCA_013398915.1 Dromas ardeola | reverse complement strand
CGCGGCGGCGCGCGTGCGCCGAGGGGCGGTGTGCATGGCGGCGCCGGCGGGAGGCGAGGCCAGGTTGAGTAGGCTCCTCCGGGATCCTCCGCCGCTCCCCTTCCACCCTGCCTCTGGGCCGGGCCGCCCGCTTCACCCGGGGCGCGGCCGGCGAGGGTGGCCCGCGCTCCTGTGGCCCGCTTCCCGCCGCGGGACTGTGGTGTGAGCGCGTTTTGGGGAGGGGGGGCGCGCCGGGCGGTGGGATGAGGCGATCCCCCCCGTTCCCCTCAGGGCTGGGGGTGCGTTCCCTGGGGCGGCAGCAGGCCCTGGCGGTGCTGGAGGGGAGTCCTCTGGCTCCCCCTCGCCGGGGCGGTGCGGGGCAACCGGCGGTACCGGCTTTGCCCCCGTGGCCGTGGCGGTGAGTGGTTCCCGCCGTGGGGGAGCCGGCGAGGTGGCGTGAGGGGCTGTTGGTGGTGCCGGTGGTGTCTTCTTGGGGGTAACTTGGGTTGTGTTCCTTTGCATGGCAAGCGACACATCAACGATAAACTTCCCGCTAAAAGTAATAAACCCGGCACGCAGCGGACTCTAAAAGGAGCTGTAAGTGAATTCGCTTCTTTTGGGGAGAAGGCCGGTTGTGCGAGTACCTGCTGGGTGCTTGGTTTATGTGTCTTTTTTCCCCGCCTTTTTGACAGTTACTCGTGGCCTCTCGGGGAAGAGCTGAGCTTTCCCTGTGTGGTGATTCAGGTTGGGTCAACTTGTTGGAGAGGGCAGGTGTTGAGCCTTGGTGTTTTGTGAGGCTCTGAAATCTCATCTGTTTCTTAAATGTGCTTAGAAGATCTAACGTTGTTTGCCAGTCTAATTGACACAGGTGCATTTTCCAGATGCTTGTGCTAGCTACGCAAAAGTGATGTACTTGGGAAACCTTTTAAGCAGCAGTCCCCAGATCTTCCGTGTGTTCTTAACAGTATCTGCCTGCTCTTCCATGACAGAGATAAGCTAAATCTCAAACCTGGTGCAAGTTAATATAAAGCTAATTGTAACTCATTTACTTGAGGCTATCACTATGCCCTAATTTCCTCCCTGTTATGTTTTACTGTAATTTGTGCCCTTCATAATGGTACTAGAGAAATATCATCAGAGGAGGCTTTTTCAGAGAGAGTGTTTATATGTTGTAAGCTGTGCAAGTATGTTAAATCTTTTTATAAAACCTCTGAAACATTTCATGGAAAACCCAAAAAAGATTACTGGTGAGGCATTTGACTGTGTGTATTTCCTGCCATGAAGTATAAATTAAAACCAGAATGGGGAATATTGCTGTCAGAAATGCTAAAAACATGAACTTGCGCAGTCAAGCTTTTATCTCTTTTTTTTTTTTTTTTTTAATGAGCATGCATTGAAAACTTGAAGCTTGAAAAATGTAAGAGAATTCCCTCCCTCCTGCCTCAACAGAGTACTCCTAGGTAGAATGTGCTTATTATCACAATGGACTTACCCATTTTTTACAGTTTAGGTTTCTTCTTATGACTAAAGTCTTGCACTGATGACTTAGTGTTAAAATACCTGGCTCTGGGCTTTTGAAAGGCAGTGTTTCCTTTTGGAATCTGGCTGCATGTTGCCTTCACAAGGAGGCCTTGTAACTGAGGGAGGCAGAAGCACGCATTCATATGAAGCCTTAAAATTGTGTCTGTCTAGACATGTATTTTTAGGGACCACTGCTTGCAGTTGGTACATACAGGTATTGCCATAGAATAAAGAATCAGAGGCAAGAAAATATAGAAATCTAATGCTCTGCCTTAAGGCAGAACAGAGGTGTGACTAATCAATATATGATTTTAAAGTAACGATGGTTTGACTTTTCTGTTAGTGTCTTTAAAAGTTTATGTATTAAGAGGCAGCATGTGTGCTTCTGGATTAGAGCGGAGATTGCAACTGTTATGAGAAAGGTTCACTTCAGAGTGGGCATTGAAGTCCTGTTCGTGTTGAGAGTTCCTGACCTTATACAAGTTGTCCCTGTGGGTGACAGTCCGTGAGAACCTAGCGTTGCAAGAGATGCCCCTGGCTTTGACAGCTTTGTTATCTTAGGAGTTCTTGATGGCTAAATGAATTGAGATCTCACTGCCTTTTGTGTTCTGCTAAATGATCTTGAACTGTCAGTGCGTTTGTTTTTGGAATTAAATGACTGATGGTAAGGTGTAGGCTAGATTGCAGTGTATAATGTTTGCTCTCTTGAAGATCATGTCTGTAAGACCCTGCATGAAATTCTCACGATGCTTATCGTGTTTGCCTGTGCTCGCAGTCTCTGTGGCTGGTTGCTTTCTTTGTAGAGTTGAACCAAGGATAGCAACGGCTATAGGTTTCCCTTTATTTTGAGCAAAGTGCTTCCCGAGTGAAGGGAGCAGTCCTATGGCATTAAAACGTGTGAACCGTCAAGTTGGAAACAGCCTTTGGGTTTGATAGATTTCGCAGAGAGCAGTCTGTAGAGTGGTTTGGCATTAAGGCTGAAGCTGAGGCATGGAGAGCTGCCTGTTTGATACGTGCACTGAGGATACAGCTGTTGATCCCATTTTACACTAACATTAAACTCCCACATTACTCCTTCAGCCCATTGTTAAATGTGGGATACAGTGGTGTTACATTGGAAACTTTTGTGGCATTTAAGTAAAGTGTTTATGAAAAGAAGAGATACTTCTATGGTATTTACTCATTCATGATAAAATACCCATATATATATGTATACAGAATTTAACTGTCTTGTTTGGTGAATTTTTTAGTAATATTTATACAACTATAAAATGTATTAACTATATACGTACTTGAATGTATCTGTAAAAGTATATTTATTTAAGACCAAAAAAGCCCCACAGTCTTTTTTGTTTGGGGTTGTACAGCACTTAGGTTAATGAAACCTGGATGGTTAAACCCTGTAGTTCATTGTCCAGGGTGATGTGTGTGCCAACGGTTTGCCTGGGTTCGAACAGTGATTAGGCAAAGTTACAGGGCAAAAACGTACCAAGGGCATTTTTTAAACACAAAGGTAAATCTTAAGGTGTTTCTGTGCTGCTTATAAGAGGAAGCTGGATAAATATCACTTTATATTTACCCTACTGCTGTCATTTTTCCTCTGAGCTTTAACATTAACCAGTGTTAGATACAGGATATTGGGCTGCTTGGACGGTTGGTTTGTCCTGATACAGCCGTCCTTGTGTTCCATAGTCGAGTTCCAGCATGGTCAGGGTATGCGCCATCGGTATCCCTGGAACAAACTTCTGCAGTTTATCTCAAAGAATTAAATGTGCTGCTTTGGCAAAACTGACATATCTTCTTTACATCTTTTAACCAAGGGGAAATGGTTGAGTGATGATGAAATCTAGTTTTCTGTCTTTTTTTCATTTGTTGCTAACATGCTTCAGGCGTCTTAAGTGAAACATCTCATAATTGTTCTCAGATCCAAAGCTCCAAAATATTTGGTAGACGTGAGGTAACTTCATTTGGAACTTGATTTGAAGTGTCATCACTTGAAAATTGAATGGAAAAATAAATCTGCTTTAGATTAAAGTATTTAGTATATTGAGCATCTGAGCAGCTTAACTTCACAATGTTGTTTGTATCAGCAGGATGCTTTATTCAGCTTCAAAAGCCAAGGAGATGTGGATTTACTTTGCCTGTGGTTCTTTATATCTTTGCAAAGCAAAATAAATTTGTGCTTCCAGGGTTGTACAGTCCTTTTCAAGTGACTCTCTAGACTTTTACATTCTCCTTACTAAAGCTGTAAGCAGTTGAAATACCACAGCCAAGAAGGTCCATCTCAAGGAATTTACTATGTGGTGTGGTGAAGAAGATGAAGCTGGTAGGAGTCGTGCTCGTATCGCGCTGCCTGTCTTTAAAATAAATACTGAAGGGAAAAATCCTGAACACCTTTCCCCCTCCTTCACCCCAAACTGTAGAAATTAAGTTTTCTTCTATTCAGTTTGGCATATTATGTGTTTAGTCTAGTATATATGCGCTCTGGTAACGTAGGGGCCAAGTTAATTTGTCATTTTGTCTTGTTGCTTATGAGTATTTGTGATTGGTCACAGCTTTAAAGGGCGTACTGTCTGGGTGAAAGCCTTATCCTGTGGATGTGGCAGTTCACCGTCTGGTATTATCTGTTTGCTTGAAGGTTTATAGTGGGCAGCTGAGTTCCCTGAAGTACTTTTCTTTGGGATAGAGGTAGATCTCCAAAGTGTCGTGAGCTCTGTCTTTCTGTGTTTCATCGCATGATTCATGCCAAATTTTGTTTCAGATATCTGGTGTTTTTCCTGCCCAAAGCTTACTGCTGTAGACTAACAGCAGTAATTTTATTTCATTTATATGCTGTTTTGTAACCCTTTAAAACAAATGTAATTTACTTCAAGATGGCTACATGAGAGAGTTGGGTAACACAAGTCCTGTCTGTTGATTAGGGAAGCAGGTGACTAATATTTTTGTAAAGCAGTGCTGGCATATCTTTAAATATCAAGTGTTCTCTAGATGCGTATGGTTGTTAGTTGAGTGCTTGTGGACATACTTAGATGAAAATCATGAGAGCGTGTATGTGTGTTTCGTATCTGTGTGTGCAATGACAGGTCAAGCAAATTGTCTTATACAAGATGTTAAACTATATATACTCCTGGAGCAGCACACTGAAGTGTTTCTGCAGTGAGTAATAAAGTGATAAAGAGGCAAGGATTTCTTGAGGACTTTGCTGTTATCTTGCAATGGTCTTAGAACTTGTAAGGCTAAATTTGTAAGAAAAAAAAACAAACAAACAAACCACACAACCCTGCAGCGATGTTTTGGTTGAGGCTAAAGTATGAAAGGCTGAAATAAACTTTTGTAACTTTTCCAGGTCATCTTGTAATGGAAAAAATGGAGCTACCCATGACGTTGCTATGGAAGGATCTAATGATTTGTTCATAGGCAACTGTAATACTACAGGAGAGACTGAAACAAATGATCGGGGTTTTCAGGTGAGGTATGAATGTCCTGTCTTTGTAGATGCTTTCTTTACATTCTCTCTGATGAATTTACAGTATGATATTTTATCAATGTGTTTTTTTCTTGCCTTTATAGTAATACATTGTGTCTTTTAAACAAGTACAAAAGTTGGATTCTTGTGTCATTCGGTGTTGAACTGATGAATATCCAGATGATACATGTAATGACGATCTTTAGTAATTATATTAACAGATCCTGTTATGGCGCTGAAGAAATATATGTTTTATTGCATTAACAAAATTCTTTAATAGAAGAATACTTGATGGCATGCCTTGGAGTAGGAGGGGTTCAGAACACTTGAAAATCTGGTCAAATTGCTTAGTGACCAAATGTGGCAAATAAGAATCCAGGGACACAAGACACCTGTGTAGGTATTGGGTAAGGGGAGTCTTTAATGTAATTTTTATCAAATATTGCCAGATATTCCTAGTCGGAGAGATTTCTGTGCTTAAATGTTCTTCTGCAGATTACTTCAGCTAACATAAAATATCATTCAGGTAGTGATTTATTAATGTGCTTATGGTCTCTAAACAATGTCTGTGACACAACTAGTGCCATTTATTTGTTGCTGCTTTTCTGGCGTAGTTCACAGTAGGCAGTTTCAGTATAGAAGATTTATACCTGGAGAATTTTTGAGAAGGTTATTTGGCCCAGGTCTGACTTTACTATAAAATTTAGATACATTTTTCCTCACTCTTTGGATTTGTAGCTTACAAATTTTTGTAGCGCAAATGTCAGAGTTGTTTGTGTGATTGCTGCAAGAGATATAACAAATTGCACTCCTCCTTGCATTGGCCAAATGACAGGCAGCCTGACCTGACATTTTACACAGGGGCTGCCTGTTTTCCGTTATTTTTACATGTTTAATGTTTGTGTTGTCAGAGTTTCAACAAGACACAGATATTTGTGCTTAAACATTTAAATTTAATGAAAATGGGATGTGCTGCAAGACCTTGATTCTGCAAGCTTGATGAGAGTAAGCTCTGAGTACCTATTTTTTGAGACATGCAAAATCTGATTCTTTGTCTTGCACTGTATAATTCTTGGACTTGAATTGGTGGGTTTGAGTTGCTTGTGTTTGTTTCTTCTGTGGTAAAGAATTAAGAAAGGATTTAGAGATTTTTGTCGTCATAGCTAAATGCATGTATCTAAAGGCTGAGTAGAATAGTATCTAGGATTTCTTTTGAAGTCAAATCAAGATGGTGGGTGTTTTACAGTTTTGTTTTTGGTATAAGTTCTCTCAGTTTCTGGGTAGACTTGAGATGTTTTAAAGTGATGAGTGGTTTTGGGGAACAGGTTTTGGACACAAGGGATTTTCTTTCCCCTTAGTAGAGAGAGTTTGTTCTAAGAAGCAGAAATACGAATGTGTTTTCAGTATGGAAATGGGAAAGAAAAATAGAACTGCTGGTGTTAGCTAGCAGCCCGTTGATCAGAAGGACAAGAGCTCTCTCAGAGTGTACAGTAGAGCGCACGGGTTTTAAATGTTCTCTTATTTTTCTTTCTTTCTTTTTTTTTTTTTTTTAATAGGAATTGCTACTCAAATTAAAGTACCTTTTACTGGTTTTCCTCTGTGAAAGCATCTAACCTGCATGGATTCCAGGGATCCATTGTTCGGACAGAGTGACTCTCCTGCAGCCTTGCCCATCGCAGTACACCTCTCGGGCAGTTCTCTATCATCGGCTGCGCCCGCGCGGCCACCCCAGCCACAGCCTCACTCTGCAGAGGAGTTCCAGCTGGTAGACCAAAGCGGGCAGCCTCTCTATGAGCTGCAGCCCCTCGGAGGGCCCAGTGCGCAGATGGTGAGTGTGTCTGAAACAGGGCAGGTGGTGTGTTCAGAGACAAGGGAGCTCTTTGAAGAACTCTTTTACGTGATGCATGTTTGTCGTAACAACAGCTGATTCAGACTTTATCTCTAGCAACAAGGCGAAACTTTTCAGTGGTTCAGTTCATGCTCCAGTTGCCCTTCCTCAGGTAGGCAAATTCTGTCTCCAACCATTACTAATTTTATTAAACAACAACTTATGTCTTTTGTCATTATCAAGCCTGGATGTTATTGTGTGATGAGATCTCATACTTCTGCCACTGCTGCTTTCTCTATATTCCCTGGATAAGTCTCTCTGTTTTTTTGGGGGGATTGGAACATTAGCAATAAGCTAACACATTATGTCTCTCCTCCCCCCCCAATTAATTTGCTTAAAACGTGGCTTTGAAATTCTTAACACTTCATTTGTAAAAAGGTAACCCTCTTACCCAGAGGTTTTGGTTGGCATGTCTTGTACTGGCACCAAAGACACTTCGCTCATTAAAAGTGTAATAAATCAGAAACAAGATTATATTATATGTTATTATAGGTTGTATAACATTGTTGGGAACAAGTCCTTGCTAATTATAGGAAAATTTACCGTAACAAGTTTAAGTTTTCCAGAATTCTAGGAGATTTAATTCATTAATTTTTTTAAAGTATTGGAGCTTTTCTTCTATCTGCTTTTGCATAAAGACTGCCCATAGAGGTCAGTTTCTTAGAAGTAAAGGTAAAACATTTTATAGGTTGTGATTAATTATGCTTGTCCATGAAAGAGGTTACAGTGAACCAACTATGAATGGTTTTTGATAGCTTTAATAATAGCATCGTAAGTTTCAAATAAATGTGTAATTCATTGTAGAATCCTGTACGTTTTGGGTTTTCTCTCTCCTTTAATCAATTAAAGGACTATTTTAAAGGGTGAAAGTAATTTTAAGAAATTGATGGCAAATAGACAGTTTCTTTATTATGTGAAATCAAGTTAATTTACACGCCCTAATTGCAACCAGAATATTTCCTGTTAAAGTAATAAGCGAGCCCGGTCATGCTGCGTGATGATCACCGTACAAATTAGTGCCATACATGGTTTTGTGTGATTGCCTTACAGATGATTGTTGCCAGCCAGTCAGAAAATGGACAGGTGCTGCATGTCATTCCTTCTGCCCAGCCAGGAATGGCCCAAGTGATTATTCCTCAAGGTCAGCTGCTCGATGTGACCAGCACACAGGGTGAGTTTGACCTGTGGGACTTGAGGGTGTGTGTTTCTGTGACTACGCATAGCCTGCATGATTTCTTTTTTAAGAGCCTTGTTTGTATGTGTTTCCTTTCCTTAGTTATAAAACAAAAATACATACTTATTGAATCTGCTTTCTGATTATGAATCTGGTGCCCCACACACGATATTTGCTGTTGAACAAAAGCCTTATGAAATAAGAGCTATTATGCTCACTTCAGATATGTGATGGATAAATTGAGATACCAAGCACGGAGCTGCTTCTTGCCTTATTTACCATTAATAATGATATTTCTGCCAAGTCAGACGACTGTGCTATCAGCTTCAAATTTTCACTGTCTACTTCATTTTGAGTGAAGTAGTTGATTCATGTAAAGCAGATAGAAGAATTAATGTTCTTCTGGTCTGTTCCAGAGATCACTGGTTTTGATGCATCTTTTGTGAAGCCAGGAATGAAGTACCTAGGTAGAAATTCAATTCTCAGTGAAGAAAATGAGATGTGTCTTTCACTCCATTGCTAAGTTTTTTTCCCCTCAGTGTGTTAAATGTCACATTTTAGGTATATGGTGAGATGCACAGCTAGAAGCCTGAATTTTAAGCTTTTCTGTAGGAAAGGGACATACTGAAATCTGAAAGCATTGATTATTTATCTGCAAGCCTTGCTGGGTGGCAAAATGCTATGTACTAGTTTACGTTCACAGAATAAGACTGAGAACTAGGTTGGCACATTTTGTTAAACTCTCCAAGGTTTTTTAAACTGTTTTTGCATTTTTTGTATAAAATTCTCAAAATCTGAGCAAATTCTCAAAATCTGAGTACTAGGTAAGTGCTTTTGTGGAATGAGAGCTCAAAAGTAAGACTGGAGTCCTGATGCTGTGTGGATACGAAAAAGAGTTGGGATTCAAGTCACGATCCAGCCTTTTTCCCTTGCAGTTGGGATATGGTTTCATTGACCTTGCTTTGAAAGGCTTGCGCCTGCCCTGATGCTTATCCTTCCATCCCTCTCCACCTCCTCTTGCAGGGGTAAAAACAGCATTTGGTTACAGTGTAGTCTTAGGTGACTTTAACCTGAGCCTTCAGTTACTAAAAAATTGCTGCTACTTTTTGTAGGCAATAAGTTGTAATGCTGAATAATATTTTGGTATTCCCATTTTTCATCCTACTTGGGGCTCCCTGTTTGCAAACAGCTCAGTTTCGCAGTATTTGAATATATGTTCTGCAACAAGTGTTTTTTGTGTGTTTTTTTTGTTGTTTGGGTTTTTTTCTAGAGACTTGCTGTGTAAAAGACTTCGTAGTTATTTGATCTTTAAAAGACAGTTAGGAAGACTTGTCAGTGGTTTACTATGGAAATTAAAGGGGAAGGAGAAGGGACTATCAGCCCTTGAGTTTCACTTGCCTGCAGGTGGTGGTAATACATGAAATGGCACAGGCTTCTGAATAGACCTTGGTGTCTTAAGGGCACATCTATGTAGAAGGAACCAGCGCTCTGAGCTTTGAGCCGGAGTGGTGTTACGCTGAGGTGCACACTTATGGATCTTCTGGCAGAAGCTTTAAAGTGGAGTGATTTCTTTACTGAGTCAATAGGTTATCATTCTCTCTTGGGATGGGATGGGGGAAAGAAGCTTTCTGAAACTGAAGGGCAAAAAATCCCACATCTAAAGAAAGGTCCCTTTTCTTTATGTTGAGACCAAAGTATTAAATGTCTGCTTTCACAGTTTTCCATTATGTTTTTGTTTAACTATACACACAGGCTTCAATCTAACAGTATTTTTTGGCTTATGGATTTCTCCCTGTTATCAAGAATGGCTAAAATATTTGTTCTAACAGCATGTCAGATTCAATTACAGGAGGCCTGGTTTTTCTTGTTTCGGTGTTCTTTTCTAAGTACAAAGCAGTATTATAATCTCCTTTTTTCATATTTTTAAAAGTAACCAGTATGTGATTTGCAGCTGAACAAAATAATTGTATAATCCTATATGGATTTGTGGAAATGTAAAGCAGAGTAATTTATGAGTTCTTCTGATTATTTGCTTTGTTGTGGAAGGATTCATTAGCAGTAACATGATTACGAAAGTGCTTGAGTACAACTTATCAAGTATATCTTCATATGTGTGCCTAGAATTTGAGTATTGATTCACAACTATTAAGCTACTTTGTCACCTAGAAATCTTATCTCATATGTCAAAAAGCTTGCTTTTCCAACACACAAAGTTTAATCATAGCTTGCCATTTCCCTATTCTGAGTTCCGTTATTAACCAGGAGGATGTTTTATTTTTGCAAAGATGTTTCAGAAGAGAAGTGTGGTGATGGGAACTTGCAGACTGTGGCCGTGGCTGCTATAGCAGACAATGCAAGCAGTTACATTCTACATCCACAGGCATCTCTCACCGTATCGAAAAAAACCACCACCAGGTAGGTCAGAAGTTAAAAGGGTGAACAATTGCTTTGATCTGCTGTTAGTAGTGTCTTTTTTTCTTGCAGTTCGTTTTTGCAATGGTTATCACAAAATTACCATAGAATAGAGGATATGAATCCTTAGTGTTAGTGAATGATGTGTAGCTAACTCTGTAGGCAGCTTTTGTATGTGCCAGAGCAGTGGAAAAAGTGATTAAAGTACCTGTATTCCAGAGACAGTTGGATATATTCTGACCAGAGCAATAGGTGGGCATTTAAAATAGCACAATGTGAATTACTGAAATTACTCCAAATAGACACTGATATTGCCAACCAAGAGTTGAAAGTGATCCAGTGAAGAAACTGCAGGGAAGGCTGAAGTGTGGGGGAGCAGAGTTTCTTGTATGAGTACGTTAAAAGCTATATAAACTATCCTCCCACAAGAAGAGATTGATTTTTTTAGATAGAGATTTCAGGAGTTGGCATTAACACTCTTAACAATAGTTGACATTTAGGTAACAATTAACAATAGTTGGCATTAAATCTTTGTTCTCTGTGTAACTTCTTCAGCTTTTTTTGATAAGCTGAGGAAGTAGCTGCTAACAGTGTGTTTCTGTGGAACACACAGACAGATTGGTTAGCAAAGTTTCTGAAGTTAAAATAGTTGTTACGTCTTTCTTCTCTTGATATCCACCTGATTGTGTCCCTGTGCTAAGTAATGCCTACTATTTTAATTCCTGAATACTCTGGGATTCTTTTTTGCTTAAAAAAACCAATCCAAACAAACAAAACAAAAATACCAACAAAAAAAAAAACCAAAGGCAGTGTTTACTCTGTGGACTGCAGGCTGGATTTGCATTGATTTGTGCGCTTTTGAAATTGAGACATGGAAGAGATTAGAATAATCTCACTACAGCACTACAGCAAATGTTCAAGAAACATTTAAAATGAAGAGAAACAGTTTGTGAGTGGATTTTGTGAACACAGTCTGTACATGTTAGAAAAATAATCCTGGAAAATAGACAGATTTGCATGGGCAGGAGGTGATGCACTTAAGTTTTGTGGTAGCGAACATCGAGCAAGTGTTGTTTCTGCCCTAGGTTTTTGGGGAATGGAGAAACTACTTAGTTAAAATAGTTATTGGAGCTTGTTTTTAGTAATTTAAAGTATGCTAAAATGTGCAGCATTTAACAAGTGTTTGATACTGGTTTTAATCATTAGTATTTTAACATGGGTCTGCATAAGAAAATTATCAAGACAGTCAACTCGTCTTTTTCACTATGTTTTGTCTATTGTGTCAGGCAACAATACTGAGAATACTGAATGCCCAGGGTCTCCCTGAATGTAGAAAACAGTGGGCTTTTTAAATACTTATATGTACTGTGGATTATTTTAACAGTGATATGGAATATGGGGAAAATGAACCCCAGGTTTTTAAGGCAAGTTGATACAATATCTAAAGTTTGATCATATGCTGTAGAGTTATACATAATGCACTGATTTGATATGTTATCTGTAGTTTACATTAAATTGTTGCTTTTCTGGATGTCTGTATAGACTTTTACTATATTTTTTTATTTTTCAGGGTAGTGGAAGATCCCTTTCCCATCCCTCTCCAGCCATTGCCGCCAAATACACCTGCATGGGCACATCGGCTCAGGAGCTGTGAGGTGGGCTGTCAAGAATTCTGATGTGATGTTTTATCATCTAGATCTAAGATATTGATCCTATTCCATGAAAGGAAAAATGTTCATAGTTGTAGAAGTTGTGTTCAAGCTTCCTGGTATTACGAAATAGTGCTGGTACTACTAGCACATTTAAACACATCAAATGCTATGGAATCTCTTCCTTTTTGTGGAATACTAGAATAACTGGCCATTAACAGCTCCTGAAGTAAAAAATGTGCTTCTGAAATCTTGATGCCATACAGCACTGAGAAAAGCCGCTGATCTACACTTTGTATGCCATGTTAGAGTTCACTGTTGAACTACAGTGCAAGTTCTGCTGTCTCCTGCTGAGCAAACTGGTTTTTTGTTGCCCTTAGTGATCCATTAATTAAAGAATAAAATTGCTTTTGTGTGGCCTAAGCTTGCAATGGTTCATATTAGTTTGTGTTGACAATTAGAAATCAAAATCCATGTGACTCACCAGGGTCAAGTCTGGGACTTAACAGAGCACCTTAATGTCAATGTTTTACTGAGGATTTCTATTTTAGGTATTCTCACGGATTTTTGGTTGTTTTTTTTTTTTTGTTTGAGTTTTGGGGTTTTTTTGTACCAGCATGGTTACCTGTGCGTGTTTTCTCTGTTGTTAGAAAATGCTCTGTCTTTATTGCCTGTAACGGCTTTTGACCTAAACAGAACTCTCTATTTATTTGCATATTGTTAGATGCCTGCAGAACTGCCCTGATGACTGGATGATATTAACAGCTAGAATGCATCATAAATCATTTAAAAGGAAGGAAGGGGAGACAGGAAGATTCCTGAGAGATCACCTACCCCTTCCTCATGCTACCAGACTCTTCCTGATAGATGTTTATTTTACTTTCTCTTCATACCTTTTTAAAGGAAAACTACTACTATCTCTATCTGGTTCACTTCTTTAGGTATCTCTACCATTTGAGGTTTTTCCTATTGGCTTGGACACTGATAACTGGAAATTGCAGTTGCAGGGACTTAGAAATTGAATTTATTTCTGTATCCACTTAAAATATTTTTTTAAATTAACTAGATATATTAATCTATTTCTCTTTTTGTTATATGGCTTTTATATCATATAAGTGGTCATAAAATTAATAACACTAATTCTTCCATGGTGGAGATACTGTTTTCACAGAATAAATGAGTCCCTTAGTTCAAAAGCTAGTTGTTAGAAGTCCAGTAAGATGTATAGCGCCTGTTACTGTGCTTTTAGCACTACGTGGCACATACTTCCCTGTCATAACATCGATGTAACTTATCTGAATCCTTATTGTTTTCATTTTGAAGGAGGACTTGTATTGTGGTCGGCTTGGTCTATCTGAATCTATTACAAGAAATTTCACCTGCTGTGTTTAAAATTCACAGCAGCAGCATTTATAGAAGAGTTCTTATTTTTGAAGAAAAGAAAGTCAAAATACTGTGTGTTTGAATGTGTTCTGAGAATATAAAGATCTGCCTCTGCTGTTCAGCAGAACTATTGTCTGTATGCATTAATCCTGCCTGTTCCTTTAAAAAAGAAGTATTATTTTGTTGCTGTTCTCCCTGCAGAGTCAGCCCATCCAAGGAGGAATAACCCAAATTCACTTCATCCTTGTGTGTTATCAGCAGACTTGCTTTGCTGAATTTTGTCAGTTACACAGTGTAAATCTGCTGGAGATTGCTAGGATACATGTGCTTTTTCATGGGCACAGACTAGAGACAGTGGCATTCGGAGGTGTCATTTGTCTTTCAGGTGTAACTGTCTTGCAGAATGTTTTGTTACTAACAACAGGATAGAAGAGTCCAACTGGAATTGTTGCAGATAAACGTGGCACCTCACAATTCTGCTCTTTCAGACGCTTGCCAGATTAGAAACAAACAGTGCTGAGGTCTGCGTGAATTTCACAGAAGATGCCAGCAGTTGAAGCCATGGCATAGCCTCGGTACATGCTGCCAATCTGTTTGAAGAGACTTAACTAAAAACTAAAATTACTGAAAATAATATTGGTTCTGTATTAGCTCAAAACGGGACACAATTGTATATCCCAGGGAGCTGGCCAAGACTGAACTTCAAAGGGCAATGACTCCTCTGGCAGTTAGTACCGCGGGCAAACACAGAGCAGTAAAAGCTGCAGCTGTCCAAAATTAGCACTAAGCTCTGTGTTTGGTGTTGATTCCCTGACTGCCGTGAAATGTTCAGCTTACACTTGCTGTGTCTAGACAGCGTGATGCCTCTGGTATCCTGCTGCCAGCTCACTCAAAGAAAACTGCGGTCTTGATATGTGTGCTTCAGTGTAAGCTTTTATGTACACTTGCTGAGATGAGGCCGGGGACTCAATTCCTTCCAGAGAAGGAATTGCCCGTGTTTTTGGCTTGGAGCTTGGCTGGAGTTAAAGGGTTGGAAAGTATCAGATTACTTCAGGGTAATTACATTGTTAATAAAAAGTAGAATTTAAATTCATTTAAGTTCATTTATTTGTGTGGTGCAGATGGTCTCATTTGTCCACTTGTTCCTACTTGGGAAGCTCCTAGAGAGCAAGGATCCTTTGTGCTATATGGCTTTCTTCTTCTCATCTCCCCTTCCACCCATTTTGGAAAAATGATCTATCTTGTGCAGAATAGCAAACAGTACCTTAACTGTTATCACTGCTTTTCTGGCACAACAGTTTCAGTCTTCTCTCGTCTCCCTAGAATAAGGTCAATGACCTGTTTTTAGTGACAGGTATAAGATGTGGAAAGAAAAATGCTGGTCACGCAGTATTCACTGTGTGGAGTGGTACTGTAATCCCTCTTGCAAAAGGGGGCATCCCAGGTTTTTGTAAAGAAGGCACTTCTGGTACTTCTCAGGCTGCTTTGCTTCTCCTGGATATTTTTCAGAGCAAGTTTTGGACAGAAGTGTTATTTATAATTTCTGGCTGAACAATTGCCAGCTTTTCTTTCTCACCACAACTGTGTGAGTGCAGCCTACGTAGCCTTTCTTAACTGCTGAAGCAGTGCAGTGAGCTGCTGAAGTGTAAGCAACTGGGATCTCAGAATGACTCGTGCAGCCGGTACATACACAACCCTCTGCTTTTGGGCTTGCCCTAGCAGCAACACTCTGCTGGCCCAGTTCATTCACAAGGTGTGCATTTGTTTTTTGTTGACTTTAGGTCTTGCTAACCACAGACATTTTGTTTCTCTTGGGTGACTATGAGGCAGGTTTTATGCAGTTGTCACTAAAGTATTTGTGCGATAATAATTTTGGAGAGAGACTGTTGCTGCTTTTGTCGTCAGTATTATTTAAACATCTGGCTGCTTTGTCATGGAAGGTGGTTAAATAGATCCATTAGACTTTAGTACTTATTCACCATGCATTTGCCCCACAGATATGCTGTAAGGCTGAGCTGGCAATCTACTCTGGGTGTTACTTCCAGCTGCTCGGTCAGCTTGATCCTGAGCTGCATATGAACAGAAGGGAGCATGGCATTCTGAATTCAGATGGAAAGCTCGTCGTTCTCCCAGTGCTTTCAGTGCTTACTGGCTGGCCCTGATAGGCCAGCACTGAACCAGCTGTGATGACTCTGGGTAACTTAACAGCTGTCACAGGGGATGTTGCAAAGTTGCCAAGTCAGCAAATTGTTTGTGGTTTGGAGTTTTTTTTTGCGGGGGTGTGTGTGTGTGTGTGTTTGTGTGTGTGTTGTTTTTTGTTTTGGTGGGTTTTTTTGTTTTTGTTTTTTTTACTTTGAGTCAGGTTAGATACAATTTTTCTGGAGTTGCCCAGAGCTTAGCAGAGTTCATTGAAACCGTCATCACTTTGCACATGGCAAATCTGGTATATTATGGTTTTGTGTAATGTTGGGACTGAAGAGTGCCTTGAAGATTGGAGGGGGGTTTACATGAGACATTCAATTCGAAGTCAGTGCACTGAATGAGTGAGGTGGTTACTGGTGGTAGAAGCAGGTTTAGTCTGCTCAAGCTCAGTGCAGCTGAAGTAGATGCATAGACATTTTTTAGTGCTTCAGAGATTTTCTGTGGGAGTCAATGAAAAACCTTCACCGAAGACAAATTTATCTAGGAGGTGACCACAACTGAAGTGTGTGGTGGGGGAAATGACAGGAGTGAAGTTGTCCCATGGAGTTGGCAGCAACTGTAATCTTTTCAGGGGTTCTTGGTGTACTTAGCGTCTTGAAGGGCTGACAAACTCCTGACCTTGGTGGGGACTGCTCTGTTGTTAGGTCCTGTGGTAAATCTATTTGTGAGGATGCTAGTGTTGGGGGAAAAAAACATGAAATGCCAAAAATTTGAGCCTGTGTCCTCACCTGCCAGAGTCCCTGACTGCTTTTGTTTTCTTGTGTAATGTTCAGCAGTCAGCTGGGTGAATAATCCTATTATTTCACCTCCTTTCCATGCAGAAAATTGGGGACTCGTACCGCGGCTATTGTGTGAGCGAGACAGAATTAGAGAGTGTTCTAACGCTACACAAGCAGCAAACACAAAGTGTGTGGGGGACGCGCCAGTCTCCAAGCCCAGCCAAACCCGCCACACGGTTGATGTGGAAATCTCAGTATGTCCCATATGATGGGATCCCCTTTGTCAATGCAGGTAACTAACTTTTCTTTTAATAACTACTTTCAAAATTTCAACGTCAATTGCCAATTGGCCATAAAGAAGGATCTTCATGGTGTTCCTTAGTGTTGATAAAGTTGAGGCAGAAACATAAAAAAAGAGCAGCTTGGATGACACAGTCTGATGGAGCTTATTTCCCTGAAACCACAGGCTTTTTTTTGTTGTGATTAATTCCTTTTGTTCTTTAGAAATAAATTAGCTAAGTACCATTTGGTGGGGGTTCTTGTGATGAGATCTTTAGAGGGAGGTCCCATCTGCTCTATCAGGATGTGAAAGTTTTCATAAGGGTAGGAGCTTGTTTGAGTATTCTTGCCTAACTTGGAGATTCTTTGAAGAGTTTGTTCCACAGGAGCCAATAAGCTATTTAAATGGCACACTTTAAAAAAAAAAAAAAAAAATTGAAAAACAAAACAAAAAACAACATACCTCAGTATACAGGGTTTTTTAAAAAAAAAAAAGTGCAGACTTCACAGGTTGGTAATTACATACTTAGCTCATTCAAAGCGGCAAGCAAAATTACTAAGAGTTCATTCGGATATGAAATTAATAGGTTTTAATTGTAACACAGAGATCATGAATGACTGGAATGTAGATTATGTGCTTGGTTTTTTCTTTTTCTTTTTTTTTCTGAAAGTAACTGAAGAAGTGAAATGTTAGCACCAGTTTTAAAGCCTCGGCTGTAAACTGTGAGGTGTAAGAAAGCTAAGAACAAAGTCAAAACAACTTACGCTTTTATTTTTTCCCCAAAATGCGTATGAGACACCTTTAGTTTTCTGGAAGATCTGCCTGAAGAATGAGTTGCTCCACAGTAAGATATTTAAAACAAAACCACACGTAGATTTTTTTTTTTCTTTAAAGTGTTGTAGGCTAATAGAGACTCAGATAATTAAGTTGTAATATTTTTTTGCTTTGCTCAGATCCCCAAACAAGCATTATATATGTTTCTAATGTGTTCCCTTTCCAACATGTTTAGTTTTAGTTTATAACTCTTCTATGAAATTCATTAAAATCCTTTACACCTGTAGGCTGTAAGTATGATTTACTGAAGTGCAGCTTAAATTCCAGGTAACTGAATTCTAAACTGTGCAGGACAAGGAATTTATTCCTTCTGCGTAAGTGGAACCAATCTGTAATACCTTCCCTGCTGTGCTTCAGCTGTGGGGAAATATAGAGAAGCCAGGTAACTCCCTATAGTGTAAAACATGCACTAATCATCAAAATCTTGATTGTTATTTTTAATAATTTTGGATAGTTGATACTGCTGTAAAACAAGGGCCCCATCAAAGTGCTTTTGAGAGTCTCTTTAGCAAGGACTAGTTTAAAGCTGTTGAGGTCTTTTCAATCCTAGAACTTTGATTTTGTTTTTAAAAAAGAGACAAGATGTCTGTACGTTATACATAATTCTCTTTTAAATTTCATATCTATTTATTTGCATTGATTTTTTTTTTATTTTTTTAATATATTTTTTTAATGTCACACTCTAAGGCAATAAATCATTGGGTATCTTATGGAAACACATGATGTTGCTGTTGTGATACTTAAAAGGTCTTGGTTACATTACTTGTGGTATAGGCAGCTCCTTGCCTGCATACTGGAGTATATGAATTATAAATAAAAGATAATTAAACATGATGTGGAAGAAATGTGGAAGAAGTTCCTTTCTTGACCACTTTAATGCTATGCCTGTTACCCCTTTTGTTAGAGGTCTGACTGGAAGAAGTCACGTCAAGTTTAGAGCTAAGCAATTTTTCTTTAAGCCTGTCTGTCTTTGTGTGGGTATGGCATGCTGAAACAGTGTTATTTAGCAGATAAGATAGGTCAGACTTGCAACTAAGAATTTATGGGACAGCATGGTCTGCAGTATTTTCTAGAAGGCTGGAAATAGTTGCTGACCTTTGATTTTAGCTGTGGATTTTCTCACTTATTTTGAGGATTCTGCTTCTGTTATGTTTATTACTAGCATTGTGCTCCTTTGATAACTTGCAAGGCTGCTCATCTTGGAACGTATTGGTGTTTGTCAGGGCAGAATCCAATATTTTTCCTTCATATATATGGCAGGAGTGTTGTGAGGTGTAATAAGTTTGGGAAATGCTTTGAAAATGCTCTGTATTCTTTACATGCTGTGAGAGAAGCATTTGCACTGTATTTGAATGCTTGCTACACTGAAGTGTTCTGCCTTCTGAAGAGTCTGATGGTAAACAGAAGTAACTGTTCCGGAGCTCTCATCTTTTCTGTAGTTACTGTGTTACTGTAATGGCTTCAATGGTTGCTTGAAAATAAGAGTGCATTGCTTTCTCTTCCCAGGAAGCAGAGCCATTGTAATGGAATGCCAATACGGGCCAAGGAGGAAAGGGTTCCAGCCCAAAAAAGCTGGTGAGCAGGAAAACACCTCTGGCCATCTGTACAAAGCTACTTGTCCAGCAAGGTAAGAATTGTCTATAAAGCTGGAAGAGCTACTCAGCGTCTTAAGAAAGCATTCTTTCTGTGAGCCCTAACAGAGCACTGTTTTGGGGGGTGGTAGCTGATACACACTGTAGCTCTTAGCTTCATCTCCTTGATAGCTTGAGGTTGATAATCATTTAGAGGGAAGGAGGAAATGCTGTCCTGTTAAACTGAATAAGGCTGAGATTTGATAGGTTGCCTGGATGCAAAGTAGCGGTAGATCAGGATATGAAATACAAGTGGGAATCATTCTCTACCTGAGCATTAGTTAGTTATGATGGTCCCCATTTTTGGTCACGTTTGTTGTTTTTCCTTCAGGCTTTTAATTGCACCCATATCAGTCAATCATCCTAATCTCGCAGATGTCCTATTTGCTGAAGGAGTTACAGTTCTTCCTGTTCACTGGGGACTTTCTCCTTATCCAACACTAATGCTTTTGTTCCTTGTCCTTGAGCATCTTCCTGTGTGCTTTTTCAGTTTTTACTGAGCTAAGAGTGTGTTTACCTGGACAGTTGCACCTAAGTATGTATGTGCTCAATTCTGGCTTCAAGCTGGGTGAACTACAGCCTGTCCAGCAATGGTGGTGTGCTTTTATGATACTGAGGGGCAGAGGATTTTTGCTCAGCTGCAAAGTCACTCTAACTGCGTGGCTTCCAGACTGGAACAGAAGTACGTCTGTCTATCAACGTGCATCCATCTCTGTTGATGTGTCCTTAACAATTCTACGGTTCTCTTAGAGACTCCTCAGCCCCTGCAACACTCTGCTTGAACTTTTTCTCTGCTAATATCTGAGATGAAGTAGGTGTGGGGTTTTTGCCTTCCCCCCTGAGGGCAAAGTGTACTGAAGGAGAATTATTCTTTTTTTATTCCCCCTGTCCCTTGGAAGGATCTATATTAAAAAGGTTCAAAAGTTTCCAGAATACAGAGTTCCTACTGACCCTAAAATCGACAAGAAAATCATAAGAATGGAGCAGGAGAAAGCATTCAACATGCTGAAGAAGAACTTGATAGATGCTGGTGGTGTCCTCAGGTGAAACTTCCACTTTTTTCTTTATCTTGACAAACAAAGCAAAAAAGAGCAATAATTCAATTGGTTTGCTTTATTTTTTACTTAGTCACTTTATTAAGGCTCTTTCTTTAAAAAATCCCACAGTGTCAGTAAGACTTGTATGGCTCTGGAATATTTAGTTTGGTAAATGTGTTAAGCACCAAGCTGTGGAACTTCAGCAGATGTTTTCATGCAGGGAACAGATAGAAGTAGTTGTTGTATTTGGGGGGTTGAGCTTGTTTATTTTGCATTGAAAGATGTGAGGGCCCTGAGTTCTGAAAGGCAGTATTTTCCGGTTCAGGGGCTGTAAAAAATTAAGTCGCTCTAATTAGGTGTTTGTGATTGTTAGACTGTTCCCCCAATAGACTTATTTTTTTGCCTTTGCTTGAGAATTGTGTGTAGAAACTTTTCCTTCTTGCCAGGTGGTATGTACAGTTACCCACTCAGCAAGCCCACCAGTATCATGAAATGGAGACTTCCTGCCTCGCTTCTTCACCATCCCATTTTTCTATATCTTCTCCTGAGGAGGAGGAGGAAGTTGTTCGAGATGAGGGCTGTGCTCTGCCTTCCCGACTTCATCCTCAAGTGGCAGACAAGATCCGAGAACTGGTGTCTCAGGGAATAGAGCAAGTCTATGCAGTGAGGAAGCAACTAAGGTACAGAACTGTCTGACATGCTCTCAGTCTGTAGTGCTGTATCTACTTTTGCATTTGATTAATTTGGTTTGCAACTAAATGACAGTGCCGATGCATTTCTGAATATATTTCCCATATGTCATGGGAATCTGTTTTTCCCAGCTTTTGTCTTCTCTTTCCATTTTGTTATAGGTAGCCATTAAGAGCTGCTGTCCTCTTTAAAGTTAGTTGAATAAATGGGGATTTTTACTTCTAAACTCTGTAGCAGATGCACAAAGAACTGGGTCAGAAGTTCATCTAGCTTGTTCTTGTCTTGTCATTGCAGCAAGGGGACAGAAAGGGTAGCAGTGTCTATAACAGAGGGAAATAGCACAATATATTTTAAATACACATATTTTAATGTCCTTTAACATGTGACAGAAAGTATGTGGAAAGAGAATTATTCAAGCCTGATGAAGTGCCAGAAAGACATAACCTGTCCTTCTTCCCCACTGTGAATGACATCAAGAACCATATTCATGAAGTGCAGAAATCCCTGAGGAATGGTGAGATGGTGTATAATTCAGAAAGTATCCCAGCAACGGTACGTTGATCTCTGTGTTTCTTTTTGATTTTTGGAGTTAAATACTGGAAATCTTATTTTTAATTTTTACTGCTTAGCTGTGGTTCATCCAAAATTCTCTATGATTTCCAGCAGCAATGTTTTCAGTGGAATCTCTGGATGAGCAAGATTGGATTAAATGTGGATAAAACCTGTTGACCTGCTGACCTTATTCAATATTTCTCATGAGTGTTAGATTGCTATTAGTTGATTCACAAATCATACAATACTAGCACTTTATAATCACTGCGTGAACTGGAAGCCATGTGGCGTATAAAAATCGGTACACGTCGGAAAATTCTGTTCATGGCTTTGTCATTGTCTGTGTTTTGGAGAAGTTACTACTACTTTTCCATATCTGAAAAAGGGGGCTGAAGTATGTCTCAGGTGCAGTGTTAATTAGGGCTTGCAAAACATTTTGAATGTATAAATATTAATAAATGTACTTTATAGGAAGTGAAGTAAGCATGAAGGTAGATACTTCAGAATGCTCAGTAACTCTTAAGGGTTGTTTCTTGATTTTCTTCCACCTATTGAGTAATAAGGGATGCACAATGATCCTAATTTTCCCAGTTATGAGGCTGACTGCTAAGGAGTTGCTAATTTAAGATTAGCTTTGACAAACTGTACTGTTAAATCATGCTGTGTCATCAGTCTTTTCCCTCTCCTGACGCTGCTCTCGGCCCAAGTGTGTGGGTGATACTTGTTAGTTAGACAAATGTTTTAACTATTTTCTATTTTAAAGTCTTTGAACTGTCATGAGTAGACTTTAGCCTTCCTGGTATATATACTGCATGTTAAAAAATCACTTACGATATTATTTTTTTTGTAAACCAAAATGCATAGTTATAAGAAAATAAGAAAGTGTAGTTTTAGATACTGTTTTCCTACGGGTCCTGTATTGAGCCTATGTTCCTGTAGTAGACAAACTTGCACCCTTTCTGAGAACTGAGGTCTTTTTCATTTCAGCTGCAGTGGACAACAGACAGTGGGAATGTTCTCACAGAAACAGTGACTGTTACGTTTGCGTCGCCACCTTCAGATGGTAGGACTGCGTTAATAACTTAGCTGTCTCCAAATGTGATTTGTTTTATTAGCTATGTCATGGAAGTTCAGTTTTCTTCCAGAGAGGTTTCTGTTATGTTCTGTCACTCAGCTGAACTTAAGAAGAATCCTTTTGACATGTCTGTTTTGGCATACTTTTTTTAAACTATTTGACTGCATGTATGGAAAGATATGCATAGTTGTGATGGGGTTGGCAGAAGTATGAAAACTATAAATTTGGCTTTTAATTAGCATCCTCAAGCAACTGAAGATTTTAACGGGGTGGTTATGTGGAAAGAATGTTTTGCCTTGGATGAAGGTGCTCATAACATCCGTGTAGACAGAATTAAATTCCTAATGAACAGATATATCTGTCAGGGCACACAATACCCAGGAGCCAACTGGGTACTTGAGTTCCTTGATGGTTTGTGCTTCACACATGCTTAAACATCTTGCTAAAAAGGACTTGAATGTGTATTGGGATTCCTGCTTCTCACAGAATCATTAGCTTGATGAGTTCCACTGTTAGGATCAGGCCCTGAACAACAAATGCTGTATTTCTGTTGTCAGAATTGAGAGCACTCTTTTCCGTTTTTCGTAATGCTTAGAATAGAAATAGAAACACAGGTGTTCAGTGCAACAGGGCTGTGAGATGTTCCTTCAGTGCTTTGTGTGGTGTAACTTCTTTGTTAATGTGTGAAGGTAAAGTAGCATCTCTTCCGAGCAATTGCTGAGCCACTTAACGAAGTACTAAACTTCCTCCCACTCTAGTGCAAAATCAGAGTGTAGATTTCTGTAGAAACTTGAGTTTGTGTGTGCATGATTGAAGGTTTAGTTTTTTTGAAGATGCTAGTTACGTGATTTTTTCTTTGTTGAAAGTGCGTTCCTGCTACTATTACTTCAACTTCAAAACATGTACTAATGCAAAATACAGGAGTTTGTAACTAGATCTACTTGCTACCCACATAGTTAGGATTGCACACAGGCTGAGGTGCTCCACTGGATCATGGTGGCTGATAATAAATTTAAAATGAGATTATTCTGCCCTTTTCCCCAGGTTTCGAGAATATTTTGTCTAGTGTAACACCAAAAAACTTTCCTTCGTGTTTGTGGGTGCTTTCCCCACCCCTTGTTTAATGGGCTTGATATGATACTCATCAGAAAAGTTGTTGGCTTTTAGCAGGGATCTGATTGCAGTAAGGTGGAAGAGCCTAATTGTTTGCATCCGTTAAGATAATACTGCAGACTTCTTAGATGTTTTTAATCCCAGTGGCACTGCGAGTTTGTTTCCTCATTTAATTGGAACATGGTGGTGTGTACTTTTTGTTCCAGACAACCGATAGAGAAGTCGACAGGGACCCAAGCGGCACTGCCACAGTTGTCATGTTTAAAGATTTACTCATGTTGGCAGTTTTTTCCACTGTGGTTCTTGCCAGAAGAAGTCCTGATGTGTTTGTGTTTCTTTCCTCTTTGGCACCTGTCACTCCCTTATCTTTCTTGTCTTGGTTGTAGCAGGAAAAAAACCCCTCATAGGTTTGGCTCACAATGTGATTTCTCTGAAATGACTTGGTGAACCTGATTTACATGGAGAAGTTCCATGTACACCAGTGTGTTTATGGTTAATAAAAAGGCCAATGTTGGGCTTTGTTTTGTTTGGGATTTTTTTAACTCTTATTTTAGCTGTTGCTGCAATGTATTGATTTAATCTGAAAAGCATCATGTGTGCTTGGTGTGCTTAGGGTAAGAGTTTCAGTGTTGACAACTGTCAGAGGACAAGAGGTAAATTTTTAGGCTCAGTTTGAATAGTGTATCCCTTTTTTTTAAGGAAGTCTTGTTTATTAGGAAAAAAAAAGGAATTTGCAATATGAGAACACTTACTGTGCTTAAGATTGCACATCTATGTTACTATTTCCATTACTGCACATTTACGGAGAGACACAGAGTGGTTGTGCCTTCAACAGCTGTGATTGAGCTCAGCAGGGATGACTTTTGGAATGAACTGTCTGAATGCTGGAAAAGGTTCAGGAAGACCAATTCTTGTTTTCTTTGTCTTTCACAGATAATTTTCTAAGGCAGAGTAGCCTATCAAATGTGTAAACATCCATCCAGTGATACACTGAGTTTTAAAAGAAGCTAGAGAATTGTATTTGGTTAGTTTTCTGCACATGCACGCCAATTCAGTGAATATAAGCAGATACTCTAATTCCAGCATATCTCGTCTCCACTTAAGTATGTGGGTATGTGTTTGTACACAATGCAAACACATATTTGTAATTGTATTACAAGTCTAAGCAAAAAAAGAAGCCTGACTTTGAAAAAATCAACTCTCATTAATGTATGTGAAGTCGTCGCAAGGAAAAACAACATTGGCTTTTCAAACTACTGTTTGTATACATGTTTTTCATTTCAACTTGTGCCCAATGGGGGCAAATTTACACTTAAGAAATCAAACAATAACAGAACTAAACCCAGCTGATTGTTTTCTTGTTGTGCAGAACTCCATATCTCCATGTGATACAGCTTTCTCTGTCCTCTCCTATGTGTAAGAATCACTGTAACTATCAAACTTAAGTGTGTTCCCTTTTACATCTTCTATGAAGTGTAATGACAAGTGAGATAAAGTACCTGTATTTTATTTTTTTTTTTTAACTTCTGGCATTCATACTGAATGCCCATGCAGCGTAAGGTGTGGGTAGATTAGGAGGTTGATTGCTAAGCAAGTTGGTGTAGAATACAACCTTAAGGAAAGAGCTGCCATCTCTTCCTATGTGTGAATATTCACATAAGCATACAGGATCTCTGTGTAGTATTAAAAAGAGCCTAAATATTTTAAGTAGTTGTGTTCAAGGAGATTTATAGAGTGTATCTTATGGTCAGTTATGATAAAGAGTTAGAGTTTTCAAATCAGTACCAATGTTGAAAAATGTATCTCCACTCACTGAGATTGCTGGAAAGTTTTGTATGATTTCCTGATAGAAAGCTTTTTGTGGTTGACCATTCTGAACTTTTTTCCATTCACTAGGCTAATCTGCATGCACAGGGCAAGCTCTTCTTTTACAGTTAAAGCAGTGAAACTGCAAAATAAGAGGCTAAGTAATATCTACTTGTGTCTGGATAAATCTTATCCAAAATGTTCTGGGTGGCTCAAACAGGAAACGGAATGATCCCATGGAAAGTTTTCTTGCAGAAATTGCTACAAGTGAATCTCAATTTTCATAAGTCTTCAGGAAATTCATTCCGTCATTCTTGCATTAAATAAGAATTTTGAGGATATGATGTAATCTGTAGGCTGAAAGACCTCCAGATAAATGGACTTTTGGTGTGATATTGCACGGAAGTTATCCTAATTCCACAAAGATGTTTGAAAGGGAGTGGTTAGACTTAGAGGATTTCCTGTGTAGATTTTTATTTTGGAAAACAAAACTTTCTTTTGAGGTCTGTCTGTTATTGAGCCCTTACTGAGGTGTATCTATTGTCAAATTATTTCATTGCTGCTTTGATAGAAATGTTTCAGCTTTTATGTTATAACTAGAAATTCAAAGCACAGGGTAAGTTGCAATTACTTTGCTCTCCAAAATGGGTTTTTTGGTGCTTGTCTTTCGCGCTGTACCCGCACATACAGTATTGTACAATACATACAATATTCCTACAGTATTGTCTTTTTCTCATACTCAGCCTTTTTTCTGTAGCATCCAAGTTGTTCTGCAAAGAGAACAACATATGTGTATATACGTGTCTTTTATATGTCTATATTGAGATCGAAGGGGTTTGTTCAGTTTGCAGGGGAGGCTTTTAAATGGGAAGAAGAAATTTGTCATAACTGTGTGCTTCCTCTCTGTGGCACTGTAGGGAGCTCAGCAGGGGAGTCAGTCGTCACCAAAGCAGAATCCAACCAGAGCGGGGAGTCCTTGCTACCAGAAACAGCGCAGCTGTTGTCTTCACTCTCTTCGCTTCAGCCCAAGATATTTGCACAACTCCAGGTACAGTTAAATGGTTTACAGAAGGTCAGACGTTCTGCGCTGGGAATGCTGAAGGCAAGCTGAGAACAGCAAGTTCCCTGCCAGCTAATGATCCCAAACACTGGCTAGGTAACACGGACTTTGAAATAGCTGTCAGTTCTTACTTTGGCCTCTCTTGCATGTCACATTTAGCATATAGCTGTGATGCAGGGGATCCCACTACCATCTTTTGACACACTGAAGTTAGGGTCTCTTGTGAAGGCAAAACCAAGAAGTTCAAGGTAGTGGGCTTCTGCCTCAAACCAACCACCTATTAGTTTTCCAAGAGGTCCAGTAATTTCATAATGAAAATGTTGCAAAACTGAGGGGGGATAAGTCAATCCTACTTACTCCTTTTAAATCCTTCTCCAGCCTCATAAGAAAATCTGTTAAAATCCTAAAACTGCTCCCAGCTCAGATCTGTAGACTTCAAGGTTGAAAGGCTGAAGAGTGGGGAGAAGAATGTCGTACTAAAACAGCTTCTTCTAAAGCTCATCTCTCTTCGAAGCTGGCTCTCTTAGCCTTCTTCCCTAAATACTACTTTGAAAAGCTGCCTTCATGCTTCCTGAACCCCAATGAAATGTGTGATCCCTTCCCTAGAAATACAGTTTGCAGTAAGGTGCTGTTCTACTTAGTTTCCCTCTCTTTCTGAAGACAGCCGGGGTCCACCTCACTCTCTTTTTTTGAAGCAATATGCTTAGGTTTTAGTGCCCACCTCTTGTGGGAATGGGCAGTATTGGGGAATGATTTGAAACTGAGTATCAATCCAAAATTAGACCTTTATGGTCATTAAGTAGTATTCTAGATGCTGCTGGATACCATTGTCCCAATTGTTTTCTGATACAGCTTTAGCCTAGGGTTGCTGGGATTGACTGTTCAAAAGAGATGATGTATAGGAAGTCAGAAGTTCCATCATTGCAAAAGACATGCCATTAAATGCAAATTCTTCCTGCTGCAGATACTGGTATGTTAGTACTTGTGTCTTCTCTTTCACAGGGATTACAGCTGCAGTCAACTTTTACCTCCACGAATGGATCAACAGCCCTGATAGCTGTAAATAACCATTCCCCTCCCAGCCCTGCAAGTCTCCTGGATTCCATAGGCAGTGCAATAACCAACCATTCTCTAGTACTTAGTCAGGGACACAGTCTGCAAGCAGGTGCTGGCCTAACACAGCATAGCGCTGCTCCCTCTGCTTTTGGGACTCCGCCTGACTCTGATCAGAGTCTGGTCACCGTGGGCCAGCTGGTAGCAGTTGGAGGGGTAGATGACTCCGGAAGCCTAGAAGGAGGAGTCCATCAGCTTCTCTTAGGAGATGTACAGACTATTCCGGTACGGATTGTGGACAGCCATCCAGCACTCAGTAAGTCGCAGTCTTCCCAATACTATGTAAATATAGAAAATACGGTGGATTTTATGCTGTGTGTCTTGAAGAAAGGAGAGAAATTTGTTAATAATAGGGAACTCCAGCATAGACTTCTTTCAGCTGATCCTAATTAGTTTATTAGTTTTTTCCATGAAAACATGCAGACTGTAAACAAAAAAAAACAAAACAAAACAAACACCAACCCAAACACCGAAACTTAGTTTTTGCTGTAAAAAGATGACTTCTTAGTTAAACTGCGTATCACTTTCTTTGTCCAAATACCAACTTATTTCATGGAAACAATATTTTTGCCAAAAATCCTTGTATTTAGCTAAAATTCTCATCTTCAAAATAATTTTTTAAAAGGAAAAATAAGAATATAAAATAATCATTACTGAATCTAATTAGGACTCTTCAGAAAGAAATGTGGATTTTTTCATTAATTCTTTCTTTGCACCATTCCAGCAGATTTCTGACATTTTTTAATAAACTTCTACTCAGATAGTGTGGTCATCAATATGCTTTAGCAGTGATCAGTTGGAGTTGTATGTAATTGCTTTGGTTTGAAAATACTTTTAAAAAATTACAAAATAAACACCATAAATAACTTTATCTGTATCAAAATAGAAGGCTCCTTAAAACCATTGTTATCAAATATAGATGCAGTCTTTGAATTCTCAACCATGGAACCTGATTGAGAATGAAAGCTTGCATTCTCAAAGAATGATTTCTAATTCTTGCTGAAGAAAACCTGTTAGATGTGGAGCGTATGTAAATCACTGCAACATATCCTTTTGACTTTCCAGAGAGTCTGAAATGTTACCTGTGCAATACTTTATTATTTCTATATTATCTTTTCTTGTTGTCTATGACTTCTAAAAAGACGACTCTTGAGTAGTTTTGCAGGAACATCTAGGTAAAGATGTGCTAGACCATAACCTACACCTTCGTAATGCCATAGCGATAATTATCTCCATATGTCCTGATGACCTTTACAGGTCAGCAAAATGTAATTTGTACTAAATTCTGTAGTATTTTGAAAATGGAATTATAAGACTACATGAAGAAATAAAAAGAAAATAAAGAGTACACGAGGAAATATACTGACATTCATACGTGTTAAAGTAGCATTGGGAAAAGTAGCATTAAAGTAGCTGGAACATAGGAAGTTCCGATCAAATGAGGAAAAACTTCTTTACGGTGAGGGTGAACAGAGCACTGGAACAGGCTGCCCAGGGAGGTTGTGGAGTCCCCTTTCCTGGAGGCTTTCAAGACCCGCCTGGATGCAGTCCTGAGTGATGTGCTCTAGGCAATCCTGCTTTAGCAGGGGAGTTGGACTAGATGATCTCTAGAGGTCCCTTCCAACTCTGAAATTCCATGATTCCGTGATTTTACTGTGGCAGTATTGTCAAAGTTAAATTTAAGGAGTTTTCTGTCTGCTGTACTCAAACGTTTGTGTAACTGGTTGTTTTCCCTTTTATAACTGAATTTGACTTATCTCCTGAGAAATTCTGTTTTCATTCAGGGTAAAAGAATTTCAGAGAAATTACAGAATTTCAGTAAAATTTAATTTTACTGCAGTAAACCCATGTCAACTTGTGATGTCTTATAGCACAGTAGATGACATAACTGACTGTCAAACTAAATGGCAGTTGACTTCACAAATGCTTTACCTATTAGCTTGGGTTCCTGAAACATTTTTCTTTTAAAAGCTTAAATAACTTTAAAAGTTATTGGTGCTGAAGTATTATCAGTGGAGTGTGAACTTCAATGTGTGATTTTTTTATTTTGTTTTTAAGCTGAAGAAAATACAGAGGGCGTTATCTGTGTGAGCCAAGTTAAACAAGAGCCAAGAGAAAAAGCATTGTCTGTGGAGCCAGATAAAATCAGAGACTGCCAAAGTTCCTCACCTATTTAAATCCGTGAAGCCTGGAAGGATTTTTCAAATCGACAAACTCTTAAGTGTCTTGGAAGGAAAGGCAGGTGCTCTCAAAGTAATGCCATTCTTCTTAAGTTGTATTGTGACATTCAGACTAGGCATATTTTATACTAGTTCTGACAGACAGCTCTTTTGATTTATGACTGATGTGGCTCACTGACAATTCCAGGTCATTCAGTTGCCCTGCGGAACACCACTTCTCTCTACTGTTTCAAGCTTTGAGTAAATTGGATGCTATCCAAATGGCCCATTTTTGTTGACATTTCCAAAGGTCTTCCACAATTTAATTCCTTAGCTTTAGAATGTGTATCACAATGCTGGGTTTGCCTTTCTCCTTGAGACCCTCGACTGTTACAGCGCTACAGAGACCATAGAATCTGCCAGCTCCAAAACCACAGAATCCAAGAAGCGTATTAATACAGCAATGTTTTTGTGACAAAACAAAGGTCCAGGATGCTAAATTTCGAAGTGATGAAGGACATGGATGTTCAAGAAAATGCAACTTTGACCTGATCATAATGGTAATGGTGTGAAGATCAAGGAGAGGAGAAAGGTGAGGTTCCCAGGTGAACGTAAAGTTGTCTGATGAAGAAAAGTGTGAATTATAATGGTGCTTGTTTTCAACTTTGACATCTTTAAACTTATGTTCTGTCTTTATAATGATGTTCATTGCTGCATGCAGCCTTTGCAGTGGTACTGTATTAGCAGTTGGTCATAACAACTAAAAGCAGGAGGCTTGTCTCATCGAAAATGGTTGATGCTGCCATTTCAGCTCATCTGCCTTTTGCTTTATGCACTTGTGCTATCGGCTCAGATAAATATGGTTTAACCTGCTGCTGTTTGTGATGTAGGGCTTATGGATACATTACTAACGAAGAGAGGCCCAAGAAAACAAAGCAACTAATATAAATCCAGGCAATATGTGCAAGTGTGCTGTCACTATAACAGTCAGAAAACAAACTCATCTCTCAGCAGTGGCAGCTTCAAGACTAAAGTGGTCTGTATTACTTAAAATAATTACCAGGAATCTTTAAAAAAATGAATATGGTAAAAGATATGAAAATCTTTTAGCAATATTTAAGCCAAAGCCATAATAAGTGACAAGCACCGACAAGCACCTGTGACAGACATGTTTCTTTAAGAAAAGAAATACACCTACAAATAACTTGGAATCCCTTGAAAGCAGTAAATGAAACGAAACGGATGCCAATGTAGATAGCAAGTTAAACAATGACATTGTTTGCTTCAGATGTTGAATTCTTAGAGCAACATTCAGAGTATTTTGTATACAGCAATATCTGCAGTTCTGTTATTAGTTGCTAAGTGTTTGAGAACTTGATAAAATTAGATATTTTTTCTGCATGCTGTACAAGAATGCAATCTGAGGACTTCCTCTTTTTCAGACACTAAAACCAAAACAAACAAACAAAAAACCCAAATAACCAAAACCATGGAAAAGATTGGTTCATTTATATAGAGGAGGAAGTGTTAGGAATATTCTATGAACATGAAGATTACCATTTTAAAATTGTTAAATTTGTTAATATACATTCAAGGCATTCACAAACATCATATAAATAGTGGCCATTTAAAATTAATTTTTAATTTTCTCCTGAGTATTTAAAGCTAAAACTTTCAAAAGTCTCACGTTGAACTTGGGTTCCTAATATCTTTATATGCAGCATCTGTTAGGTAGGTGCAGTATCTTTGTCTTATGTTAAAATTTATTAACTTCTGTGAGGTTAACTAGCACTGTTAATGCTGTTCATTTAAAGCTAATGTTTATGGATTAGCTTAAATTACAATTTTCCAACAGGGTCATGCTCTTATCAAGTGAGAGTCAGTATTTTATCTTGCAAGTGCATAGAGAATCTCCAGTTCTTTGGAGTCTCTCATATTTAGTTTCTACACTGACTTGTTTTGAGGTGTGCCTTACTCATTTCTGGGTAGGTAAAAATCCCACAAGGTTCACCCTTATGGGTTGTTTTTGTTGTTGTTGTTGTTAATTGTTAAATGGATGTTCTCTGCTGCAGTCATAGTTCTGGAGCGCACAGGCAGCAACCTTCTCTTTTCCAACTCAGTAACTATATACCAGAATGGGTATCTCCTACTCTGCTGTATTTAGTGATTCCATCACCTTTGGTTTTTCTTAGAGTTTAAACTAATGCATTCCATCCAAAGTATGTCGCCTTCCTCAATATTACTCATTTTTTGAGAGTGCGTATTCTCAAAAGAATAAATTACAGCTAAAGATTACCAGCAAGAGGTTATTTCAGTTTTAGTTTTCTTCAAAGCAGACGATACATTTGTGGTTGGAGTAAAAGCTTAAGGAAAAAAAAGTTACGTTTCTATCAGTTTTTGCTTAGTTTCCTCATTAGCAGATCTGTTCTTTAACAGTCACCGTTCTCACCATGAGCTACAGTCTCATCTTGTGCTGAACTATTTTTCTGTTGGTACTTCTATTTTTGGTTTACTGCTCACACCTGGAGGAAATACTCTTCTAGTCCATCTTGAATTGTAGGCTGTGAAATGAATTTTATAATCTGCTCTGAAAACAATAGAACAAAAAGTTGCGAGAAATTTAAAGAAGCAGTAAATAATTAGTTGTTTTTAAAAGCTGGGGATGAGAGTTGCAATTCTGTTCATTGAAAAATTTTATTTTAAATGCCTCTTCAGCCAATACTCACAATTTTGGTTTCAGTTTCCTTCTTTTTCACAGAATTTCAGCTCTTTGTCTTCCAAATGCATATTCCAATTTATTACTGTGTTGTGTTTTAATTTAGTGTAATCTTTCCTCGTTAAAGAGTATGTTTATATTTGTTTTGTGCATGTTGCTAATGGAGGAACGCAAACTCATCACCCATATCCAGTCTCTATATTCAGGTTAACACCTTAGTTCACTAATTTCCACCTAAATTTTACAGAAAAGGCTCTATTATGTATATGAAAAAGTCACATGTAAACAATACCACTTTCAATGCACTTAAATTTGTTTGCATAGAGTACTCAAGGCTGATTTTTCAGAGAAAGCTGTGTAGCTTGGTGCAAAGTAGTTGGTTATTACTTTGTGTTGGAATTGTAGATGTTTTTCTGATGTTTACTTTGTTTTCTTGTGGCTGTTATGTTCAAGCATTTATTTTGCAAACCTAGAAATCCTGAGCTTCCACAGGACTGTAAATGAAGAAATTATTCTCCAATTTATCCTCATTGTTGGTTACCCATAACAGTGATTGGTTGGCTTGACAAGAATGGGCTGCGCTTATGTATGTGCATGCAAAAATAATTTTTTGCTGAAATATAGAGAGGACATAAAAGGGCACACATCCAAAGCTCTCATTCAGGGCTGGCAACCTCTTGGATGGAGACCAGTAGTGGTATTGAGTGCTTTTCACACAGTTCAAAAATCCAGACTTGTTCATGTGGTATGAAGATTGTTGCAGTTTGTACAAAATTTAGAGCAAATGTCTGTATATGTATGTGTGTATATATATATTTATATAGTAACTTAATGTATAATATTCCTATTCAAATGTAAACTACTTTTTCTTTTAAAGTAATGGTCTATGTTGTGGTTATGGGGGCTCATGGGGAGAAATACAACAGCTACTTGAGGGCAGTGGTTTGTGGGGATGAAGGAGAACAAGTAGGACGGCTCCAGAGAGACCATGTGGAAGAAGGTTCTGAAGATGTGTGAAAGGCAAGGGTCCTGCAGGGAGGGCTGGAGGGGGCTGCACTGGGGGGGAGTCTGGGGCCCTGGAAAGGGATTGGGAGCCCATTGCAAAGGCTCAGTGCAGCTCCTGAATCTATGCCAGTAGTGGACAGGGTGAGTTCATGGTAGGAATTTTAAGGTATGGAAGAAAAGGAAAGTCTGTCCTGACCTCAAAACCGAAAGAGCTGCTTGAGTTTTGGTGAATACCAGAGGCAGCTAAATGACTTCGAAGTCTGGTCTGAGACACCCATTCTTATCTTCTAATAAGAAGAAACTCCTCTTGGACCTTCAGCCCAGGAGCGTAGACTCCTTTCCTTTATGTGTTACCAAGGAAAATAACCTTTTCTTACCACTGAATTAACTTGCTGCACTCCTCATCCCTCTGACTGCAGCTCTGTCTGGCTCAAGCATGCTCAGTATCCACCCAAGCCTCTCTTCCTTCACACTTATTAGGGCTTTCACTCAAGTCCCATGCCCTCAGGTCCTCCAGTTCTCAATGTTTTGCTGTTACACTCTTGAAGCAACTGGTGAGTTCACTGCACAAGTAAATGCTAGTGAGATGCGCTCCTGACAGTTTTTCTTATTGTTTCCCCAGGATCCTAAGTCCATATGTTCCGTTTAATTTCATTAAGTTTTTTCCATGCTTGCTTTGCGGCATTTCATCCTTACCTAGATGAATATTAGGCAGCCACATTTCACAGCACACTTGTTACATTCACAGCATCTGAGAAGAGTTGAGAAAACAAGGAGAAAAGGATAATTTCTGCCAGCTGTTAGGGCTTTATATTGAGAAATTGGCCTCTTTTCTTTCATAGCCGTTGAGTTCCTGATTCTGGCTTTGGAAAGTAGCTGGCTGTTGACTTGTCTGTCTGTTGGCAAACTTACAATTTGTTCCCTTAAGCCTATTCAAACAGATCTGTTCTCAGAAGGTTAGGCAGGAAGAATCTGTTCTATTAGGGAAAGAAAGTGTGATATAGCTGAGGATGATGCTGTGAGAAGTTACTGTCCTTCATGGATCTCATGAGAAAATTCTCCATGATCTGCCCTTCCCTTCTGAACAAAGCTTTTGTAGAAATAAACTTCAGAGCCTGTCCCATCAGTAATGATTAACTTCTCCCAGCAACAGTGCACCTCATTAATGAATGAAAAAAGCATTGTGTAAAACAGGCTGTGTTGATTTTTTAGGTCAGAAGCTATCCAGCAGGTCTGTCCAACAAGCATCAAATAAGGTATGATCTGGGGGAAGAAGGAGGGGAAGGCAAAAATCTTGTTACATGACAGGAGTGCATGTGCCTTTGCTTGTGGGTTTTTTTTCCAATGTAAGCTGTTACACCTTAGTATCTCACTCCATTTCTAATGCATGCGACAAATGATGTGTTTATTTTCTGAAGTGATTTGATGTGTTTTCTGGAGAGTCTTCAAAGGAGTGATCATAAACAGTACTGGGGTATCGTAGAAAGTATTAGTGGGTGTTTGTCATCTAGGGCCTCATCCTACTCTAATACAGAAGGGATTTTAAGAGCATGGAATGCTTTCTGAGGGCAACTACTGAGTGTCCTTGTCCTAAGGAGTCTTTCCTGAACAGAAAATAAGGAGCATTGGATGCTGTGAGAGTAATTCTCATCAGTAATCCATTAGCCTGCACTAAATAGAAGAAAACTTGCAAAAGGCACCCATATGAAAACTTCTTTATGGAAAAACTTACCTTTGGATGCTTAATAGTTCTAAGTGATATATGCATAAGGGATTGATTGTATGTTGAAAAAAAAAAGGGGGGGGAGGGGGGAGAAAATGGAGACATGAATATAGTTGTTTGTATGTAGTTCTTTAATACAGTTTTAATTACACTTAACTGTGGTTAAATGATGCAGATATTTTAGGGCACATATAATCAGATCTTTTAATGTGGATAATTGGAATTCATGTTTTTACTACCATCCTTAGGTCTCTGCAGTGCAGCTCAGTTGGTCATTTGGCGTGTACTGGGCTTCTGCTAATGACAGTCTGCTTGTTTAAACAAGAGCATGCTGTTCTAAGCAAATTAAATTTCTCGCTCTTCCTGATCTTTTTTCTAATAGAGATTGATAAGGCTCATAGGAGGATGAAAATCTGTTTTTCTCAGTATAGTGATTTCATAAGAGTTAATTTCTGGGTCTTCACTATGAAGGAACTAGAGACCAAAAGCTTACACACTATTGGATCTGCCATTTGGTCATTTTTCTAATGTGCTTAGATTTCTACAGTGGGACAGTCAATAGAGCATAAGCTACCACTAAAATACTCTTAAAATTTTAGCTCTATCTTTTGGTTAAACATTGATAGTTCAGTGGCTCCAGGAAAGATCAGAGACCTGCTCTTTGTAGAATAGTCTTTGTCTCTAGATACCGATTAAAATGTAATTAGGTATGGCAATCAAATGGCACGAGAGCCAGAAACAGAGAGGTGTGTGGTGGCAGACCAGTGGGAGAGGGAGGAGTTCAGTCCAAGTGTGCTTATTCCAGACTAACGTTCTCTGTGCTAGTCCTGAATGCTCCCCTTGAGCAACAGCGATGATTTGTCTTTGTGTTCTGACATAGCTATTCTTCCTGCTTGACCATTCAAGAAGTTGTACAAGCCTGCAAAGGACATGGAGATCACGAAGAGAGTGCGTAAGATCTTGTGGGAGGACCTGCAGGAATGGAACGGAGATTAAAGGTTGATGACTTCTATAAAGCCCACATTCTTTGGTGGGAGAAAGAGGATTTTTCAATAGAGAACAAAAGTAAATCTTCCTTTTCCAAAGTATTAGAATTACTGTGTCTCTCTGATTTGCTTGACAGGATGCCTATTGTTCGGACAGATTTCAATGTTTTTATGAGTATGTATGAACATGTTAGTGAATACTTACCCATGCATTGCTGTCTTTGCATGTCATACTGAAACTGTAGGCCAGTGGAGCCTCTTGGTCTTTGTATTGTCTGTATATGTTTTCTTAAAGTAAATGAAAGCTTGTTTTATAAAGAAACAGTGGAGAACTTTTGTCTGAAGTCCTTTCAGATACATGTTTTTACAGAGTAAGCTTTAACTTAAAGTCAATAATGTTGTATTTCTGCAGAAGTTTCTTATGAGGAAATAATACTAGTGTATACTTCTAACCCTGTGACAACCTAAAAACAACCAAAGCCTTTTCCATTTTTTTTTTCTTTCTATCCAGAACAGGAAGCATATCAAACTGTCCTTCAAAACCACCATGTTCAGAGCCTCAAAGGTTTGGCACTTTCGTTCCTGTTTGTAGGTGATCTTCCATCTATACTGCAAATCACTGTGTTCAGGGTCTTCCACAAAAAAGGAAGAGCAATTATAGAGCCAAACTCGCACGGGTGGGGTGGGATGGGAAACAGGGATGATATCAGAATCTGTACTTACCACCTCTCCCATCACAAGATGGTACTTCCTTTTCATTTGCGTAATCTGACCTGGTCAGTTGACAGCATGTCAATAACAATATCTGAAAACCATAGTTTGTTTATAAACATCCGTGTCACATCAAGTCTGGATGTGACAAATTTTCTTTGTGCTTGGAGTTTGCATTGATTTAGTGAAAACAATGGTGTCATAAATGGTCCAGTCTCAAGAACTGACAGAACCTTCAGCTGTGAACTTGGTCATAGTCTGAGCTTTAACTGAGCTAGGGAGAAATTCTGAGGCTGTACCCATGTGTTCTGCAGTATTTGTTGAGCAGAAGAAAAGCCTTCAGTTTCTTTCAGCTCCCAAGAGCTGCATTTGTGTTTCTGCCTGATACAGAGCTGCTCGTATTTATCTCCTCAAGGATGGCTCATGGAATTCTGCTTTCCAGCTTAAGGGAAGATAGAGATCTCCCTGTATGAAAACTTGATGACCCGTGTACATAGTCCAAGTCAGTTGGAAGCACCTAGAACAGTCACCCTCAGGCATGCTGTAATTGAAGCTGTGTTAGGAATGGGAGCTGGTAGAAGGAACAAGCAACTGAAGAATGAATAGTAAAATTAGGCATTCATGCTCTTCCTTTAGTACCCTCCTCACACAGTACCTTTTCTTAAACATCTTAAGAAAAACACTGGTCAGCAGTGGGAGGAAAAAAAATCTCAATTTCTCCGCCCCTTTTCCCCAGACTTACCATTTAACAATAGTTTTGATAATTAGCCACAAATTTGGCCTGAAAAAAAAAAATCTTCTATCCTAGATCTAAGTGTATAGTGTTTAATTCCTAAAGGACCATGCTAAAAATTCAGTTGGGCTTTGTCAGGTCACTGTTCTTTTAGACATGAATTTAACTTTTTTTTGTAGATGTTTCTCTTAAAGCTAAAATTAAATGGGAGAGGGAATTGGAAATTAATTATTTATGTTTCTTACAGATGATACTTCAGTTTTCTGAAGTGTGCAGGTGTTTCCTTTTTGGCTTCTACTTACAGCTCTTAGTTCACTATGTGTTGGATGTTTTCTCAGGATCACTTACCTCTGAGAGTACTCCAGATAACCAGCAAGAAATCAGAATGGAGAACAGAAGAGGAAGTCAAGTTTGTAAAAAGCTGCTTGCAGGAGATAGAAAGCTCTCGGAGTCAGAGCTCAAGATTGCAGTTTCTTCTGGCTAAAGTGGTTCACTTTAAATGGTAAATGTGGGGTTTTTTTTAATATACAACTTTTTTATTGTGGACTTCGGTGCTATTTATGCTCTGAGCTCATATCTAATAAAAGCTGGAGTGGTAATTGTGTATATTTGCTTTTATCTTCAGTGCACCAGTTATCTTCTGAATGCAAACTGGTGTAACAACTCCATGTTCTTCTTGGCTGTTGACAAAGCTGTTATCACATCTGAGGTGTTTTGTACGTGAAAGGAGATGAAGAAAGTGGGAACCTTCTTGACCTTCTTACTTCTACTGAGAACAGATGATCTGTGGAAAGAGAGCTTTACCAGTTTTAAATCAGTATCTTCACAATAATTTGGTGGGTGCTTAGGTTTTTCATGTCAGGTTCTAGTGCATGTCTAACTTTGAATATAATACAAGCCATAAAATTACCTCTCCTTGGCCTCCTGTATTTTTTTTTTTTGTCTCCTACCACTGTACTCATACTCAGCACTTTCTGGGAGCGGGGGAATTGTTTTAACACATTTTCATCTACCACTTGTCTGCTTTTCTCCTGTTGCCTTTTTCTCCCATCCAGAGCAGCACAGAAACAAAAATTTCTCGTTTAAAAAAAACCTGCTCTATCATTCTCAGTTTCCCATGTTTGTGGATGAATTTCCTTTCTGCCAGCACAACTGCCAAGCCATGCTGATGACAGCAGCATCTTGCACTACGTGTACCAGCAAATTATCAGCACAAATAACTGTCCTTCTCCCCCTTATATTGTTGTGAATCCAGATCAGTCTGTGGGTCTGGACCATTGTGCACCCCACAAGTGACTCTTTTGGTACAACTAGAAGGGGAGCACAGGACAGGGTCAAGAAGTTCTTAATCTCCAGCTTTTTTGTTATGCTTCTGTACTGGGTGCGGGTGCCCAGTTATGCAGGACACAGCTGGTTGCAGCCAGCTCTGCAGTGGACCCACTGCAGGACACGGCTGAGGTCATCAGTGAAGCTGGTGGCACCTCTTTGAAAGTGTATTTAAGAAAGTGTATTTAAGCAGAGTGAGGAAGAAAGTGAGAGAATCAGTCCTCTGAACACCAAGGTCAGAGAAGGAGAGTGAGAAATTGCTTCCAGTGCTGGAGCAGGTATTTCTCTGCAGCTCATGGAGGACCCTATGCTGGAGCAGGTGGAGATTTCCTGAAGGAACTGCAGTCCACGGAGAGGAGCCATGGAAGAGCAGACTTATGCTGAAGGACTGCAGCCTGTGGAGAGGACCTGTGGTGGAGCAGGAGAAAAGCATGAGGAAGATGGAGCAATAGAAAGGAGCTGTTACAGACTGACTGCAACCCCCTCATTCCTCTTTGCCCTGCACTGTTTTGAGGGGGGGTGGGGGGAGGTAGAGGAGTTGGGGTGAAGGTATGAAGTTGAGCCTGGGGAAAGAGGGAAGCATGAGGAGAAGGTGCTGTTTTAATTTGTATTTGTTTCTCGCTATTTTAATCGGCAATAAATTAAATTAATTTTCCTCACACCGAATCAAGTACTTGAAATTTATATCTGGACTCAAGTCACAGTGGAAAATACTTACTGATTTCTCTTTGACCACTGCATTCCATTATTGTCTTTAATTTTTTAAGTAGGACACAAAATGGATGAAATTTTAATTTCTAAGAAGTCGTCCTGTACAGGAAGGAGTACACCTTGTTTGAATCAGTAGTTGCATTTTTGGATGTATTGGTTAGGCCTTTCAAGTTCTGCATTTTCTCTTTCTCACTAGAGTAAATCTTAGGCTGCAGAGTCAACTCAGGAACAGCTCTAAACTGTTTCATTTCTGCTGGAGAAGAATACCAGCCATATTTTTACTGGTTTGAGTGTGGGAGAATCCTTCTGGGGAAAGGATGCTGCAGCAGTTGATTCTACTTTATCTACTTTGGTAGTGTTGTTCATACAGATGTTACGGATGCAGCATCTTCACAGCATTATATCTACCTGTGCTTCAGAAGGGGGCAAAGTTTGGGGTGAGTAGCATCTTTTGTGAAAGTACTATAAATCTTGGAAAAAGCAATAAGCAGAGTTTGGGAATGAGATTTATATTTCTGTGCTTTTCAGAGATTATTTTCCTGAATGAGAAGGGAACTTCCTTGGAAGGTAAGTTTTGTATGTGAGTTGTTACACAACCTACCAAAAATACCTGGCACTGGCCACCCAGGGTATCTAGACAAGATAGAGGTGACATTACGCACTTAATGGTTTCTAATAGGGGCACTATTTGGAATACAAAAATTGGTGGATAGTTTCCTAGTATTAGCTAAGTCAATCTTTTAATTTTTTGCTGTCTCTTCACATCTCACTCCGAAGGGAAAATTCTCTGTTAAAAGGAATATTGTGAATTGTTAGCTGTCTGTATGGAGGACACAAAGCTATTTGTGGTGAATAAAGAAGATAATAAGATGAGCTTCAGAAAGGATTGCACCATTGTTATGATTTCATCAAGTAATTTCTTCCAATGATATCACTCACTTTTGATTATTGTCTTACTGTTTACTTACTCAATAATCTATTCCATAAGCTTTCCTGGCTATGTCAAGGCCATAGAAGAAATGCATGTAACAATTCTCCTTTCTCTTGAAGTTCTATGAAAGGGAAAGAATTCCCCATTTTGCAGCTCTCAGGGACAGCCATGCTTGCTTAGCCACCAGCTGCTCCGGACGAATACCTGATTATCCATGTTCCGTATCTACCAAAAAATCTTGGATCAGGCAAAGTGAACTTGGCATCTAAAAAGGCAGGCAGACTGCTCTGGAACCAAATTTAGCATCTTCAGGAGCTGCAGCCTCGGGTTTATCAGTGCAATTGTAAAAAGATCGATGTTTTCATAGCAAAATGTATTTTTATTCAGCCAGATCAATCTATGAAAAAATGTCTCCATTCCTTTTATTTCAGACTTACGGACTTCTTTGCAAAATGATCTGAGAGATCACTAGTGAGATTAGCTAATAACTGCAAAATGAAAAAGTTTCACTGTGGACAGGTGGTAACAAAAGGTACAATAAAGTCAGCCAGCATAATTGTTGTTAGTGAGGTAAGATCTTCCAGACATTAACCACAGGTTAATACTTTTGGTGGTATGCTGACATTTATTCTGATCCAAAGGTTAACCGATTCATTCTAAAAGAGCAAGAAGGAATCCAAGTGCTGGTCAAGTAGCCAATAATGCTATTACTTATTAACTACACTTACTACTCTTTGGGCAAAGATGATAAACACTTGCTGACCTGTGCAAAAGGAGTTGTGCTTCAGGTATCAGCCCTTGGTGAACGCTACGATTCAACAATGACAACATCAATAAATTGTTTCCCTCCAATTCCTCAACGTGTCAGTACTCACTCACCATCTTAAGCCAGCGTTGCCTTCTCAGCAGCCTTAATTCCATCTCTGGAAAACTAATTTTTATCTAGACAGCAAACTGTACTACCTTCTCTGTAAATCATCAAAGCAAGGGTACACAAATCTCTGACCAAATTAGTAAACAAAGCTACAATACTTCACATCCCGGAGGCAGCATGACCGCTAGAATGAATTAGTTAACCTTTGGCTACATGAGAAGTGAAATTTTCCAAACAAATATTTTGGTGGTCGTCTTGGTGATAATGAGCTGTGTCAGAGATTTCTAGAAGAGAAGCAGTGGAAAATACTGAAGGCAACCTAACAAAGTCTGTATCACAAAGAAAATATGCACCAAAAGTAACTCTTGCTTTTGAAAAGCCCATAGAACATGTTCTTAAATCCTGGAGCATGATCCAAGCTGGCATGGTGGACCTGGATATACTATCACAAATTTTCAAAACGCCCTCAGCAGCACCCACACAAGTTTGTTCCCCTGTTCAACCCGAGCAAGGAGAGGAGCCTCTAGTTAAGCCACATACTGAGTTAAAGTTAATTTATGATGTCATTTTACCATATCCCAGTTCAAATGGGTTGCTTGAGAAAGCAGTTTAAAAGCACTGATGCAGCTGAAAATTGAAACTCGATTTTTAAAAGAATAAGTTGGAATAATAAATCTGTGTTCAAATTTGTAGTTCACCCGGTTTTGCATTAGAAGGACGACAGAGGGGAAATAATATTTTCTTGACTGTTGCTACTTTCTTATGCCTGTCACCCCTCCAGGACTGCTGCTATGAACTTGGGCGTACATACTGGGTTTTTTCCAGTAGTAATTTTTTTTTTTCATTATGATAAGGAAATGTGTCTATGTCCTCAGCCATTTTCACCTGTGTTTTCTTCTGTGGAATACACCTTTCAAATGAAATATTGAGAGTCTTTTTAAGATTCCAAGATACTTTCATGTTTGTATATCCCTTGAGTATAACTAGAAGTAAAATAAAACTCTTGTCCCCCTTTCAGTTCAGGTGATAATTTGTGTGATGTAATTACTATGATATTTAAAGTATGTTGATTGATTACAGCTGTAATAAATGCTGTAATCTTTATAAAATTTATGCTTCTGTGTATCTGATACCATTGAAACGTGGTAATGAGAACTATAGCACTATGTTCTGAACGTTACCAGGGAAAGCTGATTAAAGTTTTCGGTGAAACATGAAATAGGGAGTAGGCATTTCTGACAAGGCCTTGGTTGGTCTCAAGGGTTATTTTTGTAGCACTGAACTTAAAGATAAGTAATCAAACCATAAATACATGCTCTTCCATTACATTAAATCTCTTGAGAAATGTTGAGACCTACTTAGACTTGCAACAAGTTTATGCTAGAGAAATGTCTGTCTGGTACCTTAGTGATATTCCAGAAGCATAATGATCCTGTAAAAAGTGGCCTTATGGAAAGCAAGACAGCTTGAAAAAGACGACTAGTGGAGATTTTCCTGAACTATGTATCTGTGTAAACTACTTGTGGAGAAGTCTTATGCATGAAGAATACAGGGCTGGAGTTTTCCTGTGCTTAGATGGGAATCTGTTCATGACCTTAGCCAAGATTGGGCCACTTGACCTGTGGAGGCCCCCTCCAGCGTAAATGACTCTGTTTAGTCAATCTGTGCTAGCAAGAGCTTATAGAAAATAATCTGTATGTGTATAGAGTGCACTAGCAAGATGGACACAGTAACTGTAGCTTCTGATTATTCCACATCTTTATCCTCCCATTAATGTAAAAGTCATTTATTGCAGAGTGTAAACTGCAAGGAGTGTGCTGTATTGTGCGAGATACCTTGATGTAGGCTATTTTATTTGACCCAATTCTGTGCTTGAGCAATTAACGCACTTCTAACATGCTGCTGTTTGAGGAGAAAAAACTTATCCTGAGAGATGTCTATTAAAATGTACCCAGAGAGATGCTGAAGTCTCTTACCTAGTACTTTGAAAGAAAAATGAGGTAATGAGGTGATGAACTTTAAGTGTCTGGAATGTATAAATTGACATGAGATTTGGCAAGAAACTGGGGACCTAATTATTCACAAATGCTGGGCATTTGTAATGTAGGTGCTTAAAGCAGCAAAAGCACCAAACTGATCTGACCTGTTTTCATCTGTTGTGAATTTAGCTTCTGCTGTAATAGGTAAATTTGACAATTTTCATTCTACAGTACTTGTCCTTTAACAGAAAAATATTCCATTAATTTCTCAATAGATGCTTAGCATGTCTAGATATAGGCCAGGTTATTGCTTCAAATCTAAGCTGAACTGGTAATGATCTAGCGATTTGTTTACCCCTGCGATGACAAAACCTAGTTTTAGGTTGGTGCCCCGAAGTAACAATGCCTGAGAACAAAAACTGGCATTAACTGATACATCCTTCTTGAAAGTTTCGCTTCTAAAGACAACTTCCTGAATTGCTTTAAAGCATGCTAATAGGAAATGTGAGGAAGTTTTTCTTGCTGCATTTGTTCTCAGCATGATAAAGGTACACACAACAGTGTGTGTACTACACAGAAGATAAACCGAGAGTTCCTCTGTTCCTTTTGAAAAAGGGACTTCCAATAAAAAATTAGAACAATTATTGACAGTGGAAAAAAAGTCTTTCTTTCCAAATACATTGTTAATCTGCAAAGGACGGGTCCACAAAGTAGTACCGAAATCAAACATTTAGAATGATAATTTAGAATATCCATAATTAGGTTACTGTTTTTATGTTGAAGCCATCTAAACCTTTAGCACAGAGAGTACAAGCTAACCATGAACTCGTGGGGATACAGAATAACAGGATATTCTTTGGGGATCTGGGGAGGGTAATATCCCTTGCACTTCATCCTGAAATAATCCGGTACTGGCAACTTTCAGTGACAGTTTATTTGACTAAATAGGCCAGCAGCCTGATGCATTTGTGCCAGAAAGGAGTGTTAACATTGACTTAAACTACTAGGACAAAAAGTAGCATTCTTTTTGTTTTTTTTTTTTATTTTTTTTTTTAATTTTAATTTTATAGCTTTATCTGTATTTACTTGACTTGGTGTTTTAATATATTGTATGAGGAAAGCAGGCAATATTTTGATTTTTGGATGGTGGGTTCTCATTGCTGATTCACATCTTGAAGCTCTAATCCTCGTTTATGACACTATCACTTATACAGGGACAAGCACTGTCAGACAGGATTAGAGAATTAGCACAGAGTGAGGAATCCAAAACCATTTCTGTGTCTTTTATTAGAGTTTTGTTTGTTTTCAGTGGCAGTAGGTAACTGACTTAATAATAATCATAGGGTCTTTAAGACCTCACTCTTTCTTTGGAAGGTCTATGCCCTGCTGAAAATTTTTTGTCGTTTACAGGGTCAAGCAACAGAGACAGGCTGAAGGTGCTGCTGTGTGGAAAAGAATAGCTACAGAGCTATTGAGTGTTGGCAGGGGATGCAACCATCACCCCTATATCCAGCAGATGAGAGAACAAGGAAGGAAACAGAAGACTGATATGACCCCTGTTTTTCTTCTGTTTGTACCCATATTAGATCAAAAGACTTCTAGGAGAATTAGTGAGCAATGCTGCAAGAGAAAACAGGGGCGGGAGCTTGGTGATGGCAGCTGGTTGAACTCCTTTAAGTCATCCAGCTATTTCTGTAGCATTTGGAGTGAGAAGGTACTTTCCCAGTCCTCCTTCAGGCTGTTTCGAAAAAATATGTTTTATCTCAGACTGTCCATTCTCTAGTTCTTGGCTTTGGGCAGGGGGGGCGATGGCCACTTAGGCCAACAGCTTACGAAAGGAGGTGGCTATTGGACAAATGCTCTCTGCTCAGCCAGCATTAATAGTAGTTCTTCTAAATGTTGCCAGTTCTTTGTGCAGCAGGTTGTTCTGTATGCATCAAGACATAGCAAATTTAGAAAGCAGATATACTTCTGGAGGCTGCAGAAAACCTGCAATTTGTATGTGTATGTATAGTCTCACAGAACGCACACACACACACATGTAATTATGTATATAATTTTTTTTATCAGACTCAGTCATTTGTTGATAACAACATGCTATAAACAACTGTTGGCATGAAGCCATTTTCAGTCTTCCTATAAAAAGCAAATAGCTCGTTTTCATGTGACAGCTTGATGAGACAAGAACCTTAGAAACTGTTTATAGTAGGTACAGTTGTTTCACAAAGACAGTTGTTTAAAGAAACATATTTCCTGGAGTGTTAGCTAACTTGCTTGTGTCTTGAAGGAACTTTTAGCGTGGCTGTTACCTTGGATTGCTGCTTCTGTGCCGAGCAGTCAGTCATTGAAATCTACATTGTAAATTAGTCACATACTCAGAAATTTGATTATTTTTTATTACCTTTGAGTAGAGAATATAGAATCCAAGCTGTTTTCAATCTGACGTGCATTATAGAAGAATTAGAGGTTTTGTTCTAATTAAATATTTAAATTTAAGAAATATTAATAAAATCAGTAACGGCGGTGGTCAATGACAGTCTTACTTTTACTTCAGTGAATGTAAAATCAGACCCCAGGAAAGGGTCTGAATGGTTTGTGAATCATTAGTGATACTGCTGCTTTCTCCAGCCAACATCAAAAAGACTTTTTTAGCTTGTATCAGCTGGTATCCAGGCATTGCATGTTTGTCTCGTAATTCTTAAGGTGCTGGTGCTTAGCTATGTGCACACAACTATACAACTAATTTCAGGGATTTTTTTTTTATTTTTTTTTTTTTTTCCAAAAATGAAGAAAAGGGGCAGAATTTCCTTATCTGACTGATACTGCCTTACAACATTTGCTCTATGTTCCTCTAGGATGGCAAAGGTACCAACTGCATTAATCTTTTTTGATACTAGAGGGAGCTCATGGCTTGAGCAGTCAGAGTGAAATGTGGTATCTTGGACAATTCTTGAGGAAACACAGATGGGAAGTAAAGTGGCATTGATGACTATAATGCACCTTTTTCCAGCACTGGCAAAACTAGAAGGGTTGAATTTATCTGCTTAGGAAGTTACACATGGCTTTCAGAGACACTCAGATAATGAAATGCTGTAGCTGCAATTTCTACTATGTCTGAGCACCTCTCTGTCATGGCTGGATTTATCTTCACAGCTCCCTCATATCCCTATGAATACATGGGGGACTGTAACACAGGGAGCACTCACGGTAGTGCAGCTTTCAGACTGTACCTGCCATAGCGACTTCAGTCAGGCATCAGTCTTGTACCTAGGCAGGAAAGCACCACGTAAATGTTCTTGAGAAGTCCTGATGTGCTGCATTTCTTTGCTCAGCCAGTTCCTTGTGGCACAAATGCAGACCTGTCATGATAACCTTCTCGCCCACCATAGCAAGACTTCAGTTGGGAGCGGCTGCTGGGATGGACAAAGCTGAGAGACGTGCTTCTTAAGCCTCTCTGTGTTGCGCCCTCTCCCCAGCTCTGGCTCAGCCAGCAGTCATGGAGCTGGAGAGCGGCCGCTGTCTCAGGGTAGGGAGGAGCTGACAGCAGGCATCTCGTGCATTCCCATGAGGTACCATTCAGCAAACGACTGTTCAGTGGATTTGAGGCAGTGAAAGGCAAATACATCTTGGACTCATTAAAGTCTTCTCTGAGACAATGAAGGCTGTGCCAGCCTGGTGGACCTAAGGCATCCCAGAAGTTCATCAAGAAGATGAACAGCCAGCAGTAGGCTGTAAAGAAGGCTGTTTCTCACTGGCCAGAGGTGAGGAACAGCTCACCAGGTGTGCACAGAGAGCATTAGCCAGAACAGAAGATTGTGAAAGGAAGCTGGCAGGATTTGTACCCTGGAAGAGCCCTGATATGCGAAGGAAGTGTAGAGAGAGTGTAAGCAGCATGACAGTATTGCTGTGTGCAGGGATGGATGATCAGAGAAGAGACTGCATGCACATGTGAACAGGCGTGTGAACGCACTCTGTGTGTGTGTGTGTATGTGTATATATATATGTGTGTATATATATATATGCACAAAGAAGTATTCCAAGGGGAATTTTCCAAAGTACCCGGGAATAGACTTGAAAGCACAAGGTAACATCCTGAAACGCGTTGACTGACTCTTCCGCTGCCTCCCTGTGTTTCTGCACTGTAACAGGGCAGTTGTGAGCAGATTGGTCACCAGGTCTTTGGAGGCTGAAACGCAGCCACACTTGAAATGGGCTAGCTGAAATATCTAAGTTAAGATAAGTTTGCATAATGAGAGCAAATTTAATTTACATTACAGCCATTTAATCACTCAGAGTTCTTGACATGTGGACTTCTAATCCTAGTGACCACTGCCTCTATCTTGTTTCATTATATTTCAACAAATCCTTATTCCTTTAGAAGTAGCTCAGCTGTCAGTGTGGTGCTCAGTGAGGTTACTGAAAGTGTCAGGGCAACAGTAAATGGACAATCATGTTCCTTCAATGCCTGAGGCAAAGCGAAATTAACTGCTCCGCTGAGTTTTGGCAGCCAGGGCTCGGTGTTTGTGCAGGGGCAGATCTGCCCGGGAGAGGGCAGTGATGCACAGACGCACGCCATGGCAAGGGGTGCTGGTGGCTTGCATAAACACAGACTTTTAATAGCCATCCCCTGCACATAACAGCTGAACTGTTCTTCTTCTAACTTAGTTTATTCTAAATGTGAAGTGTTTAATGCAAGATAAACACGTGCAATACCACTGGATGGATGTGTAAGGCATCTTTGACCCTTTCCAGTTCAGGGGTGAGAAGTGTTCAGTGTCACGATTTTTCTCTTCCACATCAGCAAGGAGGGAGCAGTGTCCTTCTGAGGAGCTTTCAGGTGCTGTCGGGCCAGCATAGACATAACTGAGAGCCTTTAGCCTGCTCTTCACCATAATAGCCATGGTGGGGAAAGTACAATATATCAGATAGGAAGGACCATACAGACAGGTGGGTATTAGATATTACAGCCAGAAACATGCGCTCCTGCTGGAATAGATGCTGTTCAAGAGGCCATACAAGGGGGCTCTTGCAAAAGGGCTGAAGATGGGAAGGCATTACAGCACGTTGACTTCAAAGATACCTGTGCTTAAGTATTACAGTTTTCCCAACATTAAATGCTGATGATTGCTATGATTAATAGCTCAGTCTAGTTGGTGGAATAGAAGATACTAGGATATACCTGGGTGCAGAGGGCTGACTCAGTATCTTGTAACACAGTTGCATAAAGCTAGATTGCTTGGGCTTTACTCTTAAGGGGTGCCGTAAGTACTAAAAGATGCTGTTACTTGCTCTCTTATAGATGACGCTGTAGAGAATCCTCTGGCCAATGCAGTCATGTTCCTTTATCACCTAAGCGGCTCGTCTCCATGATCACCAATGGCATAATTTTTATTTAGCTGGATTCCCTGTAAATTGTCAGCCTTTTTTTTTTTCCTTCTTTCTATTTATGCCCTAACAATAGGCGTTGAAATGAAAAAGGCTGAGACTATTATAGCACATATTATTCGCGTTTTACAAAATGGTTGATCATGTTCTTGGATGTACTCTGAACATGAGTGCAATGATGGATACGTGGAGTAAAGAGGATTTTAGCTCTCAGGACAGTATTTGTATAGGAGCCGCAAGCTATGGGGAAAGTATATCTGTGGGTCACGTTTATGCCCTTGGTCCTTATAGTGTAGAGAAAAAGAGCCTTGAGGCTGCTCTAACTTGTATCTAACTGCAGCTGCACCTGAATGGCTACATTATCAGACAGAGATCTCAGGAATGCAGCGGCAATGCAATCTTGCGTATTTCCCCCCTATACTACTTGCTAATTAAATTAGCATTAAGATGAACGGTCACTGTAGAGGAGTGCAGAGGCAGACACTGAAGGTCTGGCTGTAACTTCTGATCTGAGGAGAAAACAAGAGCAAGTTTCTAGCAGCAACAACTAGTGATAGCCAGTTGTTAGAGACATTTTTTAAAGTAGTTAGCAGATTAGATTTGTGAAAGCTCTGGTATCTTAGATGACTTCTAGATGGGATCAGTTTCAGATCTCTCTATCCAAACTCTTCCAGGGGATTTGAGGCTGGAAGTCATTGCTGTATAACATCTGTTCACCGATCTCACTCCAGCTCCAGTATTTTCTTTCTACAGTATTTGCTGCCCAGCAAGGATCTCCCATAGGCTGCATCTACATTGCATGCAAGCAGTGCCTTGTTAGAGATCCCTGAATTGGCAGGAGGCTCTAAACTAGGTAGAGGGATTGCCCTAAGCTGTGGGTGCAGGATGGCTGTTGGCACAATGCCACAGGTAGGTGACTTAAGTGCTGCACAGCACTCAGGTGTCAGTATTACTCCCAGTCACAAAGCTGGCAGGACTGGCACTGGCTAGGGGATCTCTGCACTGAGCTGCCTGTCATAGTATTGATATTCCTCTTCTCTGCTCTGTTAAAGGCTTCACAGGGAGAGAGCAGTGTCCTGGGACCAGAATCAGGCCAATGCCTGTGACTGAGAAGCTGGAGAAACCACAGACTGCACCAAAACAGGCCACAAAAGGCTAAGAAAGTGGGGTGAGACCAGGACAAGGAGAAAGATGGGCCTGGAGCAAAGGTAGGCAGGGAGAGTTCGTAGGCAGGAAGAGCAGAGCAAAGACGTCTCAGGAAATGACAGTACTGAACATTCAGCTGCATCTCTTAAGGCTGCCTATACCCTTATAGCATGGGGAGGCTGAACACAGTGCCCTGATGATCCCAGTCCTTGGATTGTTTGGATATAGAAGCCACATCAGACTGGTCAGGAGATGAGTTCACAAGCAACTTAATTTCTCAGTCCCTATCAGTGTAGAGTTTAAGTGTTCTCAAATGTATCCTCACAGCAGCATTCCCCTTTCTGAACAGGGAGATGGAGATGTGGAGGCAAGCAGCTTGCCTAAACTCACACAGGAAGCCCATGGCATGCCCAGGGAGTAAAGGCAGAAAGTCACCACCCTAATCTGGCCTTCCTGCCTTTAAATCTTTCCAAATAGGGCTGCATGGACAGGCAAAAATGTCACACGATTGCTGCTCTCCTCCCAGTTCTTTTGGGGCCCTGGTCTACTTGGCTGCTAAGTGAGTGAGTACTTCTCCCCTGCACCACTTTTGTTGGCCAGGAGAATGGCCAGCGGGAATGAAGACCAGAGGGCAGGTGCAGCAAGTGCCAGCTGGGGGCATTAGAGGGAAAGGTTTTTGCTAAACTGGCAAAGCAAGACCTGTTTTGCAGAGAAAAAGCTGAAAGGATACCCAGACAAAGCAGGGAAGTTACATTGAACTAAACTGGGATGTGCTTGCAGAGATTAATATCTGCTTCCTGTCCCACAGTTCAAGATGTCTTCTGCTTGCAGTAGTTCACAAACATACACAAATGATTTTCTGGAAAGGCATCTTTTGCTCCTTGTTACTCCTGTTCATTTTCCCCTGGGTTTCAAGGCACAGATGCAATTGAAAAAATGGCTCAACTCTACCTTAATGAGCTCAAACACAATTCAGGGCACAATCCCAAACTGCATAGCCAATGCAGATCTGTTCATTGTTTAAGTGGGATTCAGATCAGATCTCGGTTAGATAGCTTAATTAAAGTGTGACAGGATAACAGCAGTAGAGTGAAGTAGAGCAACCTGGAAGGAATCCACTTACACTCATTGTTTGTTAGCCTCAAATGCTAGAATTAATAGAAAAAAAGAAGGGAAACCTGGGGAGAAAATAACCCTGTACTAAACTATAGCTGTTAAAGAGCAAATCTAAATAGAACTGGCTTGACAAGGTCCACTGTAGTCATTCCCTGCTCCCTGCAGGAACTATACCTGAAGGAGAATAAATTGGACAAAGACTAGCCCACGAGATGATGATTCTCAAACTGAAGCTTTTGTTCCAAAGCCTTACTCACTGTGTTCCCATCTCTTTCATACGAGTTGCCTCACCTTCAACTGTACTATTTTGGCTGAAGTTCCAGGAAATAGACCAACCAGCCTTTCATCACCCATCCTATCTCTGTCACTGCTGTGAGCTCTCCTCCCTTCTACCACAGGACCACCTTGTTTCAGTCTGCTATGCGCAAGCTGCTTGCTGAGTTTTCCTTCACACAGGGTCTCAAAACTCACCTTTCTCATGACAAATCTCTTTGTCTGCCTTGGCCTTCCCTCCTTTCCCAAGCTGCAGTTGCTTTTTCTGTGGTAAGAAAAGTCATAAACCAACTCCTTTGGGTTGTTTTGGTTGGTTTGTGGTTTTTTTTTCACCTCTCCATTCATTTCCCCTTGTGGTTGATATCAACAAGATCTCAGTTATTCCTTCTGAGTTGCTATTTTGTTTTTGTTCAAATATCGTCTGCATTTGCAACAAAGCTGACTGTATTATCTGCTAGTAGTAAAGAAGGATGACATTTAATGACACTTATAAAGCAAAACCCACACCAATCAGAGGCCAGGTCGCGTGCTCCTAGTAACCCATTGGTTTATATATCAGTGTATTGGCTGGGTCATTTATATTGCAAAATCCATAGACAAAGGCCTGTATATGTTTAATGAACATTCTTCTAAAAAGAAAAAGAGACTATGAACAGAAACTGTGATTAACATGAAGAATGAAATGCTGAAAATAAGACTGATTTTCTGTTTCACAAATATGATTCTCCAGACATTTCAAAAGAGGGAGAAGAAATACCACTGATCTCAGAACGATGCTCAGAACGATCTCAGAAGCGTATCCAATTCCTAGCTCTGCCATGGCAAGAATGACCTCAGGTATTGTTATTTAATTTCGCTGTGACTTAGCTCTCTATGTGCAAAGGGTGATGGCGTTCTCTTGATTTGCAAGATTGTTCTGAGATATTTGGATCCTATAGAGATGAGTCAGAGGAGCACCTATAAAAAAATTTCTTTTGTTACAAGAGATGCAGTTACTGGTGAAATGTTGAAAGGAATAGGCCAAAATCATGAGAATTTCAGAACTACCAAGCCCTCAGGAAATAAGGGTGAAATCCTGTGTGGTGTCTGTTTCTCCAAACGAGAGCCTTGTGGTTTAAGCAGTGAGGAGTTCCCACACAGCTTTCTTCCTCTGCTTGTGATAAATCTTTAGCACCAGGACATTTGCCCAAGTGGAGAGGGCTCAGTGGGTGTCTGTACAGATAAGTTCATCATTCTATGCCTCAGCTGAATAAAACCATTTCTCATAACAAGAAGAGGCAGCACTGACATTGTGTGGGTCTCAAGTGCAGTTCCTGAGACTGTTGACATGCACACGTACGAGTACGCAGGCACTGCTTTGTCTGCCTTGTCTCTGCAGTCCACGGGCCAGTTCTACGTTGCAACCATCCATTAGGAGTGCATTATTTGAAGGTGAGGTAGCATAGCATGATGTCCAGGGCTTGGCTTCAGTAAAAGACCGGCACAAACTTGAGGGAATCATTTCCTTTTATTGTTCTTTAGTTTCCTCATTGGCTAAAAATTAATCTAGCAGTTGTCAAACTCGTATGCACAACACCTAGTTGAAACAGGGTATATCATATATGTGTGTCTCATTACAATTCACTGTTTGATTGCTGTCTTTTGCAGAGACCTCCTGAGACCTCTCATCCACATTTCACATTTCACGTTTAAGTGACCAGCATGCATCTGACCCTGTAAGATTGCAAACTGCCTCAAAAGTTGGCCCCTTACAACTGGTGTGTGAAGATGGGGATGGTCTGGGAGCCCTCAGAAGAATTTTAGTTGCACGCTCCTGAGAGTGGCTCTGAAGAATCTTGGGATGGAGGTTCACGCTGACTTTTGCCTCAGTCCATCTCTCCATCACCAGCAAAGTGCCCAGACAGAAGGTAGGAGCCGTTGGCCGTTGCTAGATGCCAGCCTGCCTTCTCCAGCCGTGTGGGGAGGGGAGGCTGCTCTGGTCCTGCCTTCCCAGCAGCATCTCCCAGTCACAGCTGCTGGATAACGGACAGCAGCCCCAGGTTGTGCTGCGAGAACTTAATCTGCACTGTCGTCCCTCATTACTGCCACTCAGTGCCGTCGTGTCCAGCCATGAAGGGTCACAAGATGACATGAGAGAGGTCGGGCGGGGGGTGTGTGTGTATAAAAGGGCCTGGCAAGCACCGGGAAATACGGAAAGGCTAAAAAGAGAACAGTTACCCAAACGATGCTCCCAGCGGCTCGGTGGGGATGGGGCTGAAAGCGGCTGGGTTCACACTAAGTTTTCCCGAAGGTCACTCTGCAATATGGTAACTCCCAGCTCGGCTGTCAGCGCCCATAAAGGCAGCTCTCCTCACAGCGCGGGGGGGGAAGGGAAGGAGGTTTGTTTAGAAGCATTAGCGTGCCCCTCCCCCGGCCCCATTAGCGGCCCTTATTAAACCAACACAGACAAAGAGCAAAGATGCCCTCGTTAATGGAGAGTCTCCGATAATTACTCTGCTCTGCCGCTTCTTTTGGGGCCTGAATGGCCGTTGAATAATGTTTCTCTTGCTGTGGCTGCAGACAATACCCTCGCAGACTGCTTTAAGCGGTGCCAATCCCATTAGCAGAAGAATAGCGGAGCTTTCTGGTTGCGTGGGTGTGTGCGCTCACGGGGAGGGCAGCGGGCTCCCGGTGGGAACCGGGCTGCGCTGCCCACGGCTTCCCTCGCCTCTCTTGCCCTCCACGGCCCAGGAACGCCAAGCGGGGAAGAGCCGGGCGAAACTCCGTCTCAGAAACAACCTCGCTGTTCCAGCAGCGCCCGAGCCAGGCGACTTGCCAGAGTCGTGTTGCTCCTCGCTGCAGGGGCGAAGGGACAAGCATGTCTGCTCACCAAAAGGGAAGGGAAGAGCTGGGAAGCAGAAACCTGTAGGACCAAAGAAAAGGAGTGCCTCCAGCCTTTCCTCACATTCCCCAAGCACAGCTCTCCTCTCGCACAGGATACCAACGGGGACAGAGGGCCAAAGAATCTCCAAAATCAGAATCATGCTGTGCTGATGCTTTATCATACAGAGAAAATGGGGTGACAGTCATCCCTCTGCATCCAGTTGACTGCAGAGCATTAAAATGGCTAGAGCGCCCAATTTCAGGAGGGTTAATTTTGTGCTGCACACCCCAAGCAGGGAGCTAATTAGTGTGTTCAATAGGTAACTATCAACCAAACTTGGAGGAGCTGGAACAACTCTACCTGAGCCTTTCTCTTTGATCTCCCCTTCTGCAAGAAAGTGAAAATAGCGTATAGCTGAGCTGGCTGCGGTGTTTAATTTAATCATCTGATGATATTTATTTTCACAAACGTGAACTCAAGGAACAATTATCGTAAAGGTTTCATCTTGTGCTGAACATGCCAGTTAACGGCCTTTCTGTGAGGTAATAGCTTCTATGTAGGGAGTCAGTAATTAAAATGTGTGAAAAAAGGCCCCTTCCTCAGAGGCAGTGGGGAAAGACAGTGGGTCTAACGCTCAGCCCGTGTGAACTGACAAGTCTGTCAGTGGCCACAATAAATGAGCACTGCTTCTTCCACATTATCCAGCAAAGGATGTTGCCAAAGGGTTCTTGAGAGTTTCCCAGTTTGAGAAAGATGTTTGGATTTTTATCAACAGGAGTCAAACTCAGGAATACATGTACAATGATCTGGTCTTTAGAAGATGATTCTGCAGTACTCACGGGAGATGTTCAGATCTAAAGGAGAGCACTCGGTCCTGCAAACTCTCCCACAAGGAAAGCAGCTAAGTTAAGTTTCTAGTGTTAACAGCTAGAGCCATTTTCTCCCTCTTTCGGTATGAACTCTCTAGACTTCCAGAACCTCAGTCAAAAAGCTAGGAAAAAGCTGACATGCTGCTCCCAAGCAGACGGGAGATGAGTTCATTTATGTCTTCATTGCGTGGACGTATAGGGCACAATTTGTTTCCTCGTAGAGTTAACCACCAGGTGGCTCTGTGCACTCTGTTCAGTTTGGGGCTGTCGTTGATGGTTGACGAGCAAGGGGGACAAAGCTGGAAGTCAAGCTGTGTGGAAGGTTTTGTTGGATAGCCACCACCATGTATATCCCGCTCATGACTTCATGTTGGAGGATGGTGGTATGCTTAAACAATGAAAATTTCAAACTCTGGGACTTATATTCTTAAATAGATATAGCCATAACACGGAATTTTTTTCTAGGGTTCATATTTCTTCAGAATTAGAGCATGTTTTCCTGCAGCTTTGAAGGAGAAGGATGGTCATTTATTCTTTTCCATTGGTACACAGACCACAGGAAGAGAAATTTCTACCAAACTGGAGGAAGAAAACATCGAGCCACCTCATCTCAGAAAGGTTCAATTGTTTTAAGCTGTGGTACAGGGATATGTGACGGATCGTAGGTATAAAAGTGTAATTTAGAAAGGGGACGGAATCTCTGCCTCCTGTCAATAAAACAGTGACAGTTCTTTATGAAGTGCTTCTTAGACAAAAAGTTCAACCCAAACGGTTCCTTAACAGCCAGTGTAAGAAAGGTGCATGTTAATTGTATTTTGCCTAGGAAATGGAAAGTGTTACCCATCCCAGTCCTTGCAAAGGGTTTACGGCAGATAAGAGAAGAGTTAGGAATATCTACATCTGGGAAAAGTGCTCTTTAGAGGGCTAAGAAGAATGCAATTCAGAGACCGGTATCAGCCTTTTTTTATTATGTGTTCCCCTCCTTTCTTGGGGGAACACAGTGTTTCCTGCAGACCCCCGCAGTGCAGAAGGCAACGCTGCGAGGATGTTGGGGAGGCCTGGGAAGTGTCTGGCAGGGCATGGAGCCCTGGCAGGAGGAGTCTTTCCCATCTCCCGCACAGCTGGGGATTGCACAATGAGAACCACTGCAATGCCTGGATGCATTCGGCAAATACGAAGTCCCAGGGAGCCCCGTGGGAGATGCTTGGGCTGTAGGAAAGAGAGGGAGGCAGGAATAGCGCCTGACTGCACGGAATGCCTTGCCTTGACTTGGCTGCTAAGACGACTGGGATTGTTTTGGGTTCATGGCACGTGGTTACTGTCCTTCTGCATTTATGGCTGCTACATCTATGCTCTTTTTTGAGTAGAAGGGTGATTCTTCTTGAACAAGGCCTCTGCTGTCCTGCCCTAGAAAGAAATTACACCTATGTCCTCCTGCAGCCTGAAATCACTTTTCTGCTACAGGTAGAAAATGGTATATGGGCCACTTCACAGAAAACTATCTGAGCACGAGTGTAATGTTGAACACAGGCAATTTCTTTTCAACACAGCAGTGAAATCAGAACCAGAGGAGGGATGGTTTTTTACACTTCTCCTTGAACTGCCTATCTGCTCTCCTCCACTGACATCCGAGTCCCCACAGGCGATGGACCAGTGTGCCCTGTGCCTCCTGTGTAAGTAAGGATGCTGGGCCTGGAAGGGGAGCTCATACTCAGCAGAGAAGCAAAGTCCTGAAGCATCGTCAGACCCAGGAGTCCTAGAGAGACCAAGAGATAAATGTCTTGGCACTATTTGAGAAAAGGCTGGATGGCAATAAATAACATGGCAAGTGAGGATACCACCTCGTCCTCTGAGGGATCACAGCGCATACAATTGAATTAGAATAAAAAGATCAATCTTTGACTGTTACCCAGTGAAGAAGCCATTCATCCTTAGAAGCAAGACTTGAAATGTATAATGGTCTAGTAATATATTATTTGTAAAGGCCAAGATTAATTAATTTTCAGTCAGATAAACTGGTGGGGTTTTGTACCAAAGTGCTCATTCATCCTTGCTGTCACTGAAATGAGATAGCCGATACAAACACAACTTTGTTAATTGTGCCAGTCACATTTTGCAGTATATACTAAATGGTTGGTGTGTGAGGACAGCTACTGATGGAAGCTAACCTAACACCTGCCTTTTGTGGTGGATTGTGAATCCTCTTTGTGCACTCAGTTCAGCACCGCATTTTTGTGCAGTTGTGTTTCAGCACTGACCTCCTCTCTGCTGCTCGGCGCGGCACCCCTGACCCCCCTGGGACCCAGCCAGCGGAACAGCACAGCGCCCGCGATTTTAAATGTGTAGGCGCCGTGCTGCTCTGAATCGGTCTGCATCCACTGGGCATCAAAATTCAGGTACACCCCTGATCCGCGCATGGGTGTTTCTCACCATGAGGTGATTTTTACAGGGCATGCATTGTTGGGTGGGGTGCCACGCCACACACCAATGAAATAAGCCATTTGTAATTGTCTGGTAACTTTTTGTTTTCTTTGGGTAACAGGTTGTGCCGGAGGGCTTTTCGCTGCCCCGTGGCGGTATGAATTCATGCAGAGTGCTGCTCCCTGCAGCCTGGGCGCCTGGGGAAGCGTGCTTGTACTTGGGGTCTTCTAAAAACCCGTGTAGCCTTTTGCGTTTTCCTTCTCTCCTGAAGTCAAGCAGCAGCTCCCTGAGACTCTCAGCCGCTTTACGCACGGAAAGGTGCAACTTTCATGGAAAAACCTGAAGGTTTTCCTGTTGATATTTATTTTTTTAAGGGGAAAATGAGAAGCTGGCGGGTTCCTGG
>VYZM01023776.1:55663-97233 GCA_013398915.1 Dromas ardeola | reverse complement strand
GAGGAGGGGCCGTGCCGGGCCTGCGCGCCGGCGGCTCCGCTCCGCGCCGGGCCCTGGGGAGCCCCTCCTCGGAGCAGAGGCAGAGCGCGGCCTCCGGGCGGCAGGTAAATACTCCCTTTGGTCGGTGCGGGGCTGCGAGGGTCCCCCGGCGGGGCGGGTTTCCCGCAGCCTCGGCCGCGCCGCCCGCCGGGCGCGTACCGGGGCTGTGTGCGCTTCGCAGCGCGAACGCGTCCGGAGTCATGTGCCCGCCTGGAAAGACACGTTCCCGTGTGCCTGGAAAGGCCCTGTCCTTTAGTTTTCCCCACCCATCGCCGCTCACGGTCTCAGCAGGAATTCGGGCTGTTCGCCCTGAATCGAATTCCAGCGCGTGTAGGCACAGTGCGCAGGCATCGCCCTCTGTTTTAATAGCCCCGGGCATGACATAATGCCGTGGTCTTCTCACATTGCAGTAAAATTGCTTCTTTGACAGAGCAAGCACCCAAACACAGCCGGTGGAGTTGTACCTTCTGGGATCAAATAGGCCCAACAGGAGCGGATCTGTTCTGTGGGAATGTGTGCTAGCTGGGGTACCGGCATAAATGCCAGGATCACTGGCATGGCAAGGTAAGATAAGGGAAAAAGGTCAAGATTAGGCTCGTGTAAGGAATCAGGACTTGCTCCTGAACTGTTTTCTGTTCTGCAAATACGCACTTACGGCCCTGATCCTGCAAAAATTTGCAGACAAGTCTCATTTTAGGCACTGCATAATCCCACTCAGTGGCTACAAAAAGTCGCAGTATGTAAGAATAAGAAAGCATCTGAATCTTAGTAGGACTAGTGCCCGTACACTTAAAGCAACTATAGTTTTCATCTTGCCACTTTCAAGGCTAGTTTATCCAAAATTAGTGAATTAAATTTGGGATTAAAAAACCCCAGAAATTTAAAATGTGAAACAGGGCACTATATAGTAGAATGAAGGGTCTCGTCAGTCTACAGTAACTAGATACATCATTCCTGCAGAACCTTATCAGACTGAAGTCACGTTATGTGTTAATGTTTCAAGTTCATCAGATGTTTTGAGGTTTCTATTGGGCTTCTGCTAAGATCATCAGTAGTAAAGTCGTAGTTCTGTTAGAAAACAGCAAGCGTTTGTGGTGAGTAGTCACACAAGTCTGTAGTCATACATGTGGTTATGACCAGCCTGCGGGGTTAGCTGTTGTGGCAGGGCTGCCAGGACCTGAGGGTTTGGGTTGCTGTGGTAGTTCGCCGAACTTCAGCATTATTTGGATCATTGCTTCCTTTCCTTCCCCTGCCCCTCTTCCCCTGATAATTAATATGCCAAGCCACTGTCATCCTGGCTGTTTGAAAGGTTTCAGGTTTGAAACGAGTTTGTTGTTAAACACTGTATTTCCATCAGTGTCCGCGTTCAACCACTAATAGTTATGGGAAATCCAGGTCTCACTGTACAAAGGCGTGTACTGTCCCAGCTGAGCTCCCTGGGTACCACGGTTAGAGAGAGGAGTTGGCTACAGTTGCGGATCAGGGCTGCTCAGAAATCTGTACGCTGGACAGATTTGGATGTCAAGTGTTATTTTCTTACAGCTGTGGCGTGATTTCAGAGAAGAAATGTCTCCCATGTTCTTGTGCTGTGTTTCTTACCCTCCTTCTGGCCTCTGGGGCGATGGCAGATGTTATTCCCAGCTGTGGGGTTATACTGGTCTGTGCTGGAGCTTGATCATTGCTTCCTAATTGGCGTGCCTCAAAGAAACGACCCTGCAGAGCAAAGGAAAAATTAATTGCGTAGTCCGGCATACACGGTAAAGGATTCAGTTATTATATTGCTATTTATAATAGCTAGTGCTTCATCTAGAAAGGTCCCAAAGCATCTTACTGTCCCTGAGTCCTACTTACAAGGAGATAAATGTCTTCATCTGGCAGCCCCCCTTCTGTATGTCCGTCATTGCTCAAATGCAGCCTCCTCTGGGTGCAGCAGGACATTGCTGCACACAACAGCTGAAAGCTCAGCAGCCTGATTTCCAGCAGTCTCTGTAAATGAGTCCTGGAGCAACATCCCCAAGAACGAAATGTGCCTTTTATTTCTGTTCAGAGCTCACAGAGACAAACTGAAAATGTCTTAATTTCTGATCTCTTTAAAAAAAAAAAAAAAAGTCAAGATTTTAAGGGCCTTCTTTTCCCTTCAGTGTAGTTCTAGAAACCGTGAAGTGGGGAGATGCTTGTAAAATTTCAGTTTGCATCAACCAGAAATGTTTATTTAAAACAAAAAAAAAAGTTTTATCTCACCTGGCATATACGAAGTTCTCCCACATCCTAGCAGGAGATGAGCTGGTACATCGTGGCAGATACAATTAGAAATATTAGGCTGAGTCATGTTGTTTGTTGTTCCTTGAATGTCGAGTTCAGTCATGCTTCCCCTTGTATTGGAGGAGGTTTGTATTGTCCCTCTTGGATACCCTGTTCTCTGACTGTCTCTCTGCTCTTTGTGCTGAGCTCAGGAGGTAACAGGCTGTTTTGGTGTCTGCCTGGCAGAACAGGCAGGAGTTCTAGTAGTCGACAGCAGCATGTAAAATTAGACAAACCTGTACATGCAAAGCAAATGAACCCAAGCATAGAAATCATCCACCCTCCCTTGGGTTGTTATTTGGGACTATGGGTATGTTTAAGACCACACATCTGTGCCTCAGGCAAAATCATGGCACTGCTTCCTTCTGTTTGTCCACATGGGTTTTGTGCCTGTAGTGTGGGTTATCAAGTGTTCACATCCAGACAATCTACATGGGCAGTGCCAGGACTCAGGAGAGCCTCGGTTCCCCTACACCTGACGTCTTTCCCTGCGAGCTCAGCCAGCCAACAGGCAGCGTGCACAAGAGGGTAGTCTGGATTTTAGTCTGATGTAACCCGTGAAGGTGCCCACACTGATGGGGTTTGGCTGGGCTGCAGCCTGGGCTGTGGGTCACCGTCAGCTAATTCCGCTCCAGTCAGCCTGCTTTGCTTTCTGTTCCTTTCCTTGCCAAGGGTCCTTCACCCTTTCCGGAGTCTCCGTCCAGCTACTGAGATTCTAAGTGGTTACACACCCACAAGAAGTGATACAGCCCATCATTACTCGGTGGTGCTCCCCAGCCAAGAGGGATGTGTGTCAGATGGCTGTGAGGCAAAGGAGTCGGTGATAAAGATCTCGGGACAGCTGTACAGCAGTCAGTCTCCAGAAAAGAAAAGCTTTCTGTGGTCCGTCTTCCTCCATTGCTGAGTCCTCCTCAGCCTCTGGACCCAATTTGTTACAGTGCGGCCGGCTGCTGTGTGCTTTTCAGCTTGGATTTTCTTGCATTTTAATTACTGTTTCCAAAGTGGAATTAAAATTAAAGATAATGTATACTATAAGCACTGTTTATTATTCATTACTGTGCACTCATCCCTGGATGAGCTGTTGTGTAGCTGTGATGTAGCAGCAGGGAGGCTGCCTGGGGAGTTTCCTTGTTAAAGGCACTGGGTCAGATCAGCAGCTGGGGAATATCTCGCTAAGGGTCTGCGTCCCCTCACAGATTATGGCCTTCTGCTTCCTCCCTGGTTTCACCACTTCCTTCATTTCATCTTTTCTCAGTTGTTTTTTGTTTTGTTGTGTTTTCTGTAGCATGGAAGAGATCACTGCTGTCTTTTAGCTTCACTGAGATCAGGCACCAAGTTAATTCCAGCTGTTCTTGCTCTTTGCCTGTCCCTGGGTCTAGCAGACAGGATGTGGGAGCTCTTCTTCACTGATAAATGTTGGCAGTCGATTTCATCCTTAAGGGCAACGAAACTATAGCAAACAGGTAGGTTTGCAACCTGGAAATGGTTAGCCTTACGTTCACAGTTACCCACTCTAGTGCCTGTCCCTATAGCTAAGCATTCCTGACCAGAAAGCCTCTTTCTCCAGTTTTCGTGAGTTTTTCCTGAATATTGTCAGTGGTTTTGTGCAGGAGTATCGGTCAGAAGGTATTTATGTGAAACACTTTAAAATTGGGATCGACTGAAAATTTTAAGCAATTCATTTCTCAGTTACGTGTGGGGGAAAGAGGCTTTTGAAGAGGGGCTTTAAAAATGTGATCTATAGACAATTATCCTGGCCATGCTGAACCAACCACTGACTATCATTTTCAGCCTCTTTGAAACTGTGATCCCCTGTTCCATATGAAAAGTTTCCTGTAGTTTTATCTTCTTTGTGAGGCACTGTAAATTTCATCCAGACTTTAAATCCACATAAATGATGACTTTAACAAGCTTCTGCGCTGTGTTGCTCACTTGTCGTACACAGCAGTAGGTCACCTGGGGTTTTGGAATCACTCGGGGAGAAGGCTTACCTTGTGCCGAGGGACCAAAGTACAGCCAGGATACAAGAAAATGTGATAGTTTGCACAGGGACAGTGTCCCAGCTAACAGTTGTTCCCTGCAATCGTCCCTTATGAAATTCCTAGTGATCAGTTGCCTCTCCACATTGAGTATGAGCGGCAAACAGGAGCGCAGCTTTCAGTCGCTGCTCGGAGAACTGGCCACTATGCATGGGATTCGCAACTGCTAGGAGTCGTAAGTGTTTTGAACCAGGACTGCTCTTTGATTACATACGGGTGGCACACAGTACAGTGCGCCTGACTGGGGTCGTTGTATGCCGAGGCTTCAAGCAGAGCAGCTATAGTGCTATGCTTCCTGTACAGCTAAAGGAGAGAGGGCTTCTGGCGGGGAGAGAGACCTAGATGCCATCATGCTTTGAAAGAAATTCTGGTCAGAACAAGTTGGAGAATGTTTACTAAGCGGGCCTTGCTATACTGTAAATAAAGCATCATCTGCTGTCTAGTTACAGCAGGGGGATGCTGGAAAGAGAGCACTCAACAATACCTTGTATTGTGCTGCTTCTGTCAGTTCTTCAACTTTTTCTGCAAGTGTTCTGTGCCAGTGATGTATAGAAGTGCATAAGCAGTGGTAAAGACTTTGTGTGTGACAGTCAGCCATCTGTGCATCCTCATTCTCTCGTGTACCCATTTGGGTGTGCCCACCTGACAAATACGGCTCAACTTCTTAACTAAGAGGTAGCACCTAAGTCTTCATAGCTTTTTTCAGGGATTCTGCACAGCAGTGCCTAATTTTCAGAGACTGTCATTGACCTAAGTGCGTCCCATTTAGATTCTGGACAATACTTGGCTGATGGGACCCACAGAGCTAGTCAGAAATCCTTGTAGCAGCAAAACCCATAGGCTGTGATCGTTCAAGGTGCCACTGAAAACATTCAGGTCACAGGCTGAGGTTGCTCAGACGTAGAGGCAGAAAAGCTCATTAGGTACTAGCTGCTTCAGCCCCAGTGGATTGTATCCATCTTTTCTTCAGATGACCTGTTATTCAGACCAGGCTTGTCACAGCTCATAAACTGGACTGTAGTGGTCCAGGCCTGCAACATACCAGAAATAAAGGTACCCAAGGCTGCTTGAATTGGAATCTGCTACCAAATTTTAACCCAATTGAAAGAACAGCTCTTTCTGTTTTCCGTGTTGGCATTGGAGTTTCAGCCCACAGTTGCAATGCAGTGTGAGATAAGCAGAGCTGGTTCCCACAGTATGTTCCAGGGTGCTGAGAAGGGGATAGGGCAAGCTCTCCAGTGGCTGAGGCACCCCTGCTCTCTGTTTGCATACAGGTAACTTGTAAAAATCCTCTTGTACTCTTGAGATAAAATTCTCAGAAATACCCAAATCTTTGCCAGGAATTTCAGTCTAAGAGTCATTAGGAATCAATGAGACTTGGGGGACTTTTAACATTATTATCCGCCCTTTGCTGTCTTTTGCTGGCTGAGAGCTTCTCTCATTTATGCATTTCCTCCTGAACACATTGCATGTGAACATCAATTGTTCCTTTATAATTCTCTCTCCAAATACAAGAGAAAAGGGGAAGTCCCTATTTATCCATTGTGTATTGCTCATTGTTTTATACATCTCTGCTACCTGTTCACTGAAGAAGAGGTCCTATGAACACCAAAACCGACAAGACATATTGAGTTCTATGATGCCTCCTATTCCCCCTTCCTGCTTTCCCCCTCTGCTTCCTCGTGTTTTCAGATCCATGTGACACTAACCACTTGGGCTGTGGTTAATTTGGAGAGACCCAGGTGGTGACACTGGCCTTCTAGAAAGGATAAGGGACGGAGTTTTGCCTGCTTCTCCCTTAGCAGGAGGGTGAGTTTGGGCCTTTTTCCTGTCCAGTGTTGAACAACAGTTCAAGAACTGCATCTTTAAGGACACTACTGCTCTGTTGCACCTAGTAGAAGTTACCTGTACCATTCAAAAGAAAGGGAGAGAAGGAGAATAGCTGGCAGATAGGCAGGATGGTAGCACAAACCCTGTTTCCTTTGAAAACCAAACTGAAAGTTGCTTCTTTTATATATACTTTTTGTATGGATTGGTGAGCTAAATGGATTTCTTCAGTCACTGGTTCCTAAACACATGCTGGCTCCAGCTTTCTCTCCTGCCTGAGCTAGAACGAACAGTCCTGAACATAATGTGTAAGCTGGGGGCGCACAGTGAGTTCCTGTTGTAGTGGCCTGTATCCCCTGCAAGATTGCTTTCTACCCTTGCCTCTTCCATGCTTTTTAATTTTTGCCATGGGTATTTTCCCTGGCCTGTGGGGATCCAGAAAAGCAGATCAGGAAGTTAAATGATCTCTTCTAGTGTATGTTCCTTGGCATTTATCGTCCGTGATTTTTCTCTGCTGCCAGACTGTGCCGTCACCTAGGTTAAATCCTTGCAGCTTCTCTAAGGGAAGTATTCTTGACTAAACTGAACTTCTGTGTCTCACATGGCATCACCAGCAATCCTTCCTGTTTACCTCAGCCATATGAGTAATGTGGCCACTATAAACTCGTGATAGCGAAGACTTTATTCATGTTGTAAGTGCATGTTAAATATCTGACTGCTGCACGTTCGTGGATGAAAGCTGTATCTGCGCTAGACAGACATACAGAAAAGCATGTTTTTCAGCTGCTGCAATCCCTGTGTCCAGCAGTTTTTGCGAAGTATAATGCACCATTTTCCTTCACCTTTTTCTTTTTTTTCAGTAAAACTAGTTCCCAGGGGCCTGGATGAGCTGTTAAGTTTCTGCTTCCCATAACGAATCCCTGCTTACAGTTGCCTATAACTTTGGCAGTCTTTAATAGTTTGGGATGAAGCTTCTCTCTTCCTGTGCTTTTCACTGCCTAAGTCTGAATGTCCTTGGAAAATTTCAGGTGTTTCCAAGGAACAATACATAAAGCAATACATTTTGTAGTCATTTAAAAAGAATTCATCCTATCCTATTGTTTGCCTTTTTTTCCGTTCATGTGAAGGAAGTGATTTCCACTGCTTTCCCTCCTGGAGGAGATTTTGATGGAGCTGTTTACTGCCATATCAAATTTTGCTTTCATTTGGCACCAAATCCATGCAGAAGTCTGAACTAAAATTTTGTTGAGTGCCACTGTCAGAAAATACCAAATTGTGTTTATGGAGGATATGTGATTGCAGAATCCCAGCGCTAGTGGGAATTACTGCTAAAACTCTTTCTTTGATCTAAGGAGGTTCTTGGCAGTGTAAGGAAGGGATGAGCCTGCCACCATTGAGGTCACCTTTCACATCTTTATTGAGCAGGGCAAACAGACTAGTTTGGAAGGTATGAGTGCTGCAATTTGTGAACTGTGTGATGCAGGGGCCTGTAATCTTCTCATGACCTTGTGAATCAGCATCTTGCTGGATATGAGGTCAGTTTGTAGTTCAGCATCACCACGCTTGGCTGCATGACACTGGCTCCAGTCTCACAGGATCCAGAGAAACGTGCAGCCACATGAAGCCCCCAGCATTTAAAAATGAACCTGTTAAATGTAAGTGTCAGTTTTTTCCCCTTGCTTTCCACCTTTCCTAATGATTTAAAACAAAGAACAGAGCAACACTGGATCTGCTACCACTGAAATGCTTCAGTGGCCTGTCGCAAGCCTTTCTGGATTCACCCCTGTGAAACAGCATCTCTGTATGGGCCAGCCTGTAGCTTTCGCTGTTGGGGTATGGTTATGTTAAGGCTGGTTTTGTTCAAGTGAATGCCTGTTGCACTTCTGCAACTTCAAAATATCATTCTTGCTTTAAAGACATGCCATAGGAGGATGTAGAATAAGTGGACAGGTTGCACCACATCATGTCCCTTAGCCTGTTCCCAGAGCTCCCAAGCTCTAAGGTGCCAGGGAGCACCTTAGGACCCCTGTTCTGGGGTTACTGGCAGGAATGAGCTTCAAGAGTGAACTCCGTGGTGCAATTGTTTATTGCTTTTGAAACTCATTTACTTGGAGTGTGTTTGCAGATACCATGGTCTGAACTGCTGATCTGTTAGGAGGGAGGGTGAGCTGCTGCTTTTGAACCCAACTTTGGCCACAACCGAAGCAGGGATGGGAGGAAGCCAGTGGGTGATTGTGGAGGGAGTTGGTTTGTGGTACAGGATTCTGTGCCCCCTTCTTGAGGGGCTGCTGGGCTTCCTCCCTGTGGCTTACTATAGGAAAGGGTGCCTACTTAAACGACTTTGCTAACAGAAGTTAGGCAAATAGACTGTTCTGGATCAAAAAAAGAACCTTAAATAGAAGTATTATCTGTGTTTGATGCTGTTTAATAGATGTTTTTTCCTGCTAGGTGTAAATCTTCGTGGGTCCTGGTAGCACTTCAGCAGCATTCACAAGCTAATGAGCTGCTAATTATCAGCCCTGCCCAGGCTAATTAGTTCTGTTAAGAGTGTATTAATCTAGGCAGAGCTCTGAGCTAATGCAGCTTTGCTGCTCTAGGACTTTAGCTGATGTGATCAAAACTGGGATGTAGATCCCTGACTTTGAGCTGCTCTGCATCTAGAGGCTCTAGGTACTGTGATTTCTCCTAGCAGCCATGAGAGCTGTTCTCCCGCTAGCACAAATGCCCAGTCTCCAGGTCCCAAGAACTTGCACGCATTTGACTGATTTCCCCAATTTAAACATACCTACCATGCACTTCCCTCGAGCATGGCAGCACTGTGGAGGGAACTTCAAGAGGGGGAGGTCAGAAGGCAGCAGGCTTGGTGTGACAGAAGTCAGCAATGAGACACTCCGTTATTGCACTAGAGGGAATAGAAACCCCCCATCCTTCCTCCTCACAGGCGTGCGCTTAGGTGGGTCAATACAGCTTTTCAATAGTTCTAGCCTTAAAGACCTTCTCTATTGTTATATTTTGTCCAGTGAGTCAGATGCTTGGAAATAAAGATCTGCAGATTTGTGATGGTGCAGGATATGGTATATTTTGTTTTGTTGGTAGGTTGCTTTGTCTTTCTGGGGCTTAGGTTGCCGCATGGCTTCACTTTGGTTCCCAGTTATATTCTAGAGAGAAACTCTATGTGCAGTACTCTGCAGCAGCCTAATAGCATTGATTTATGAGGCAAATATCATAGTTCTGTTTATGCAGACAAGTAGGCAAAGCAGCTGCTGTAAAACTCATGCTGATCTCCTAAAATTTGGAGTGCAATCCATCTGGGAAAAAAAGGCAAACTATTTGAGGCTGGTTGGCCTATTTTAATAACCCTTCATTTCTCAACTTTTTCTTCCAGCCCCATGGGAACCTGTACTAAGCATTCCCTAGGCGGCTGCGTTTGTGATGTTAGTCAGTACCGCCTCTCAGTGCAGCTTTCTAAAGCTTGATTAATAAATGGCATCCCTTTGGTTCCCCTTTATCTGGTACCCCATCCCGCTCTCTGCGGGTTCCAGTTCCAGAAGTGATAATACACAGAGTTCAGAGACAGTGAACAACAGAAACCCCAAAGGGGTTCTTCATACACAATAATGTTGGTGCCAAATAAAGGAGAAGGTAAAACCAAGGGGACTGTGACTGTGAAAGGGGTGATGCGATTAAACATACTTATCTGGGAAGAGGCCCTTACTGACGTGACGTTTTGCTTTGCTTTACAGGTACTCTCCATCGCTATGAGCTGATTTCATAGAGGGACTGTAGCCCGCTTGATCAGTGAATGTTAAGTCTCCCATCTGAAGGTGGGTTGATTTGGTTCCTTTCTGCCACTGAGGATTGTGGTTGGTGAGTGTATTTGCCCCACCATCTCTAAGTTAATGGTGTGTCAAGGACAGATGTGAAGCAGCTCTTTCCCTGGACGTTGATGTGGTATCTTTTTAAAGCATTGCGACACCGCGGGCCCACCAGCAGCGCAGGATATGGAGGCTCTTGAAGTTGATGACATCAGCCCTGCCTTGGAAGTGACTGAAGACTTTTTCAATAGTTTTGATACTAAGCTTGAAAAGATTGTGCAGCCCTCTGAGGTGTATGGTGTACAGGAGGTCCCTGAACTGGTTGGGCACGAGGTATTTGATCAGATAACAGAGAGCAGGAATCTGAGGAACATCGCCTCCTTAGCCAAAAGTAGCCTCATCTGGGATCACTGCAAAAATGGCCTCTTGGAAACCAAAGCTCAGACAGCATTCCCTGCCAAAGACCAGCGCGTGGTGCAGAGGGGAACAGCTGCTGACAACCTTGCTTGGGCAGGGGAAGGGGAGACCACAGCTTTTAACATCTTCAGTATCTGCCAGCGGAGGAGAGACAGGCCTCGCTCAGTGAATGACATCCTGGTGCAGAATGAGGAAGCCTCCACGTTCAAGCCAGGGCACAACAGGTCACGCTCCGATATCAGCCATGTAAACTGGGGAGTGGTCTTCACAGGCACCTCCCTGCAGCAGCCACCTGCGCCTGGTCAGGACAATAACTGCGCTCTGCTCTCTTACCTGGCATTAACCAAGGGAGAGGACATCCAAGGAAACACAGGTTTGTGCTGGTGCTTTATTGTTGCTGACGATATGGGGACTTTCCTATTTGTTCTTAATATTTATCTTGAAAGAGGAGCTGCATGTTTAAAAAAACCAAACAAAACCCCCAAAAAACAACTGTGAGGTAGCTCTTAAGATGGTAGAAATCAGCATGGTTCTGTTATCTTTGATATAGCTCTGTCTGTTTGCCTGCCTAAGGATCAGTTTTTAAACCGGCCTTGACTTCTGTTGCTTTCATTGTTTGATAAACTAAGCTTGGTTTACTTTTTGCTTCTGTTTTGTTCAGTTTGACTCAGGAAAAAATAATTTATTTGTTACGTATTTCTGATCATTTCCTTGCCTGATTTTCCGAAACTAAAAAAACTTTGAATGTTAAAGCTATTGGGAGAATGGCAAATCCAAACAAAGGCAGTTTTCATAAAAGTTAAAGAATGGCCATTAAAAAGAGGACATACAAAGCTTTACTGTAAGGCCGGAGATTTCTGCTCTGTTTCCTTAAGAAATGCTGGCCATTCAGTCCATAAACAATTAACAAAAACTCAAGCATGCAGTTTGTGCTTGTCAATATTAAGGCATCTCTGCCAGCTTTGTATGGGGTACAGGAAGCCTTGTTGTCGGGTTGAGGCAGGCGTCTCCAGTGAGCCATATGAAGCGGTATTTCAGCAAGGGATACTTTTTCCTTTTCTTTTCCCGAGCACTGCACTGGAAAAGGTTGTGCTCAGGGCTTCGGAAACACTGAGCCGGTGTCACCATCTCCATGATTTATTTTGTAGATGCCAGAAGTGGACAGGGCACTTAGGGGGAAGAAAAGCAGTTAATACCACAAAAGTTTTATAATCTAAATAAAGGCAGGACTTAGGACTTAACAAAGGAATTTAAAAATCAAAGGGTTGTGAAAGCATGCGTGTGTGTGTATGGTGGAATGGCTCCAATTATGAATAGGTAGCCTGTTTAGGGTTAAAACAAGCCTTTTGGCTTAGGTTTTCCAGGTAAGTCAGCTATTTTGGAGCACGAAAAGCAGGTGCCTAAATGGTTGTGTTTGTGGATGGGTGCATATATAAATATATACAATATGTAGGTATTTATGTATGTATGTATATATACATATACAAGCTATAGGTTATTGGGATACAGCAACTATGTCACAATATCATACAAAGAAGGGTGCTCTTGGTTTACAAAGGCAAATACACATGCTGTTATTTTCATTTAGGGAGATACAGTGTTTCCTGCAGAGTGGGGTCTCTGGTCTGCGTCCTTCCCGTGGAAGGGATGCAGAACAGGAGACAGAGCTCTCAGTTTCTGTTAGCTGTGTTCTGGGCATCTCATGGGTTTAACTTAGCATGCAAAACTTTTAAAATCTAGCCATTAAATGTCAATGCGTGTCCCCGATAGTGTTTTAAGCTTAATCTTTTTGGCACAATTTCCCATGCAGCCCTCAGAAAAAGAAAGGGGTTCTGTTACTTATACTGTTTATAATAAGAAGTACCTAAGCCATCCTGCGTGTAAAGACTTGTTGATGTACTTAATCAGTGAGAGTGATTTCTAGCTGCCACTGGATCCCCAAGCTGCAAGAAGCGAGCTGCCAATCCAGCCGGTGCTAAGCAGCATAGTCTGAGGCCAAACAGGTCTCCCTTCTGTCAGTCCAGGGCTTAGGGAACCGCAGGGGCACATTGGGGTGCACCCTGATGCATTACATCTCTGTTTGGGGTGAAGCAAATTACATTTGTTCCTCCCTTACACACAAATGGAAGATGGTGTGATGCAGCTGTTCATAAAAGGAAGCAAGCTGGAAACAACGGTGTCGGTTTTTCTTCCCCTTCTGGCAAACAAAGAAATTCTATTGGGAAGTGCAGTGCTGGGACACTACTGCTTCCAAAGTCAGAGACTGCATATTGCAGTGTCTCACCCCTCTTGGGGGAGAGTCGCTGCACTTTCAGAAGCTTCAGCTGTTCCAGTCCACTTTGCTTAGAGATGACAGACCCTGGGAGATGCTCCAACCCTCTGGAAACCCTAAAAGGACCTTGCTGTATCCAGAGTCGAGTCTATACCAGGACTTCAAGACAGCGTCTAGAAGAGCTTGATAGAAAACCTTCTGTGTTATAACCCTGAGAGGAAAAGACAAGAAACGCACTCTGTGTACAGCTGGATCTAACTCTGGGATTCCTGAAGCTAGGTTGTGTCCGGGATTCAGTCACCCCATCCAGGATTCAGTGGGTACCCAAGGCGTGCCGCTTTAGTAGTAGCAGTGAAGTTCAGTGATGCCCTTCCCAGCCCCTCAGCAGGCACGTGTGCTGTTTAAATGCAGTTAATGCAATGAAGTTTTACTGCATGCAGAAAAAGTGAACAAACTGTGTTAGTGTGATATACTCTTTATTGTTATTTCATGTTCAAGGGTTTGTAGTTGTGAGTTATAACTGTGAAGAGCTCCCATCTACAAAGTAGTTTTCTGAAGTATAGCAATATTAACACTCTTAAGAAAAACAGAAATTGACAGATTTCCATGAAGAAAACTCTTGGTTTTATATTATCTGCAATAGTGCCAGGTATCTTATAGCCCATCCATTCCTCGATTTCTCTATGGTACCAGGAACAAGTCCCATTGCTGTGCTCAGTGCTGCCAGAAGTGTAGATCTCTTCAAAATCTTTTTACAGTAGAGAGTTGGTATGGTCAAGTTCCGGGATTTTGGAGGTGAACCGAGCAAGGGAGGGAAATGGATTAGAACGAGTGGCTGAAGAACTTCTCCCAGTACTCACCTGACTCCCAGCAGCAGACAGTACCTCTAAGGTGCTCAGCCCATGCTTTTTCTATTGCTTTTTGCAAAGGTTCAAGGCATTTGTCAGTGCTTGCTGTGTGCTCTCCAAGAGCCTTTCTGCATGGGATGTTTTAAGGCAGTGGTACCTTTTTTGAGGAAGGAGAACTTCTGTGCTCTGAAAATGCACTCTTTTCACCTGTTTCCTTAACCTGTTCTGTTCAGCTGCTGTGCAGGTTTTAGAAGGTAGCCATGGTATTTCTTCCCTCTGTGTTCACAAGAGAGCCTGCCATAGAGTTTGCTGCTATTGTGGGCTGAGCTGAAAAGAGAAAAGCAAAAGCAAGAAAGTAGACGTTGCAGGTACGTGTGTCTGGGACTGGTAATTATCTCCACAAGAGACTGAAAAATGTAATTTAAGGTTGGATAGAAGCTGCTGCAGTGGTTCAAGGAGTCACGGTGACCACAGCCTATGGAGACATCCCTTTCCAGGGCTTGAATACAGGTTAAATGAATGCATGTGAGATAGTGGGAGCAACTTCAGCCACTCGTTTCAGTCCTCATTGCAGTAAAGGACTTCCCTCTGGAGCCTGCAGAGGTCTCCCAGTCCTCTGAGGTTGGACGACGTGCCGCATAGATTAACTCTTCACAATTTTTTTTTCCCTTATCTTCATAGTATATTAATTACTGAGCTTATCTGTTCCTGCTGCTTGCTTTTTTAGAATACAAATAAAATGAAACTGGATCCTTTCCATGTGCTGGGAAAGAAAAGGATCTGAAAAGAAGCTGTGCCTTTTGGGGCAGTATCTCCTTAGGGTTGCGGGCAAAACAGCTAGTGTACTAGAAGTGAGCACTGTTTGAGCAGTGTCAAGCCGTAAGCGGAGCTAGCAAAGACGGAAGTTGTAAGCAAATTCAGCACAGGCTTTCGTATTTCTGGGTATGTGGCCTGGCAAACAAAGGGAGAATGCCGCTTCCGTAGTATCCAGTGAAAGCTTGCTTAGATCAGTAAAACACAATGTGTGAGCAGTTATCTTTAATAGTCATGTGGATGTTTTCATTCAAACACAGGCACTCCCGAGAGTGTGGGTGCTACAGTACTTTTCCCGGGTAGCTGTTTTGTTTGCCTGCCATGCCTGTGAGCTTGGGGAACTCCAGAGCTGTCACTGCACTGAGCGCCTGCGCGCTGACAAAATGTCCTGACTGCAGAAGGCTGACGCCTTGTGCCCCTCTCCAAAAAGCAGCGATGCGGGTACTCAGCTAGCCCCATTCATTTTGGCAGCATGCTCTGTCGGTAAGCTGAGCCTATGGGGTGTTTGCAGCACTGTGGCATGGCAAAATACCAGAGAAAGGCGACTGCCTTAAAACTGGCTAACAGGCCCAAAATCTACTGTGTCTGATCAAGGCCAGGATTTCACCTCCTTCTTTTAACATACTGATTTAAAAAAATACCTTCCCCCCCTCCCCGCTCTCTTCACAACTTTTTATCTGGCTGGGAGCCTAGTGATCGTTTGGGACACTTTGAAGGTATGATCTTGTACTCAGTTTGTGCAGGGGATATTTCGAGAGAGCTTTGGGCCCCTCTTCATATAGCTCTTGTACATATTACATGCTTTTCTAGTGTGTTTTTGTGGAAGTGGGACATCTAAATCTGTACTCATTAACAACACACCACTGATTCACAGGTTGGGCACTGGGGGTGATCCTTGAGTTCTGAGGAGTCATTTTACAGTGCTGCTTTCTCTTATTCTGGCGACCGCACAGACTTTATGTTAGTGTGTTTTCTTTGTTTGCCAGGTATCCTCACCTTCGGCAGCAGTAGTGGTGGCTGGTATTAGCCCTGTGCCTGTGACATTGGCTCATGCAGCATTTAGTGGTACATATCAGTGTGCTGAGCAGCTTTGTGGTGGTGGGTCACAGCAGCAGACGGCGGTGCCATCAGTTGCGGCTGTTGTTCTGCTCGGGGAGGAGCTGCAAAGACAGCTAGCTGGAAAAGGGCGGTGTGGCAGGTAAGGGAGCTGCTGCAGAGGTGGAGATGGCCAGAGATCCAGAGAGGTGTGAAACATTGGAGGTGTGACATTGCAGCCTCCATGCTTCCCCTCCGGTGATGGCCAGGTAAAGCCTAGCTCCTGACCCATCTTCCAGGGAGGTTTCTGAAGCCCAATTGCCATTTGTGATTTTGCAAAAAACACCCCTGTAGCACTGTCTTTTGTCTGTGCTATGTGGAAGCTACACAGCCAGGGCAGACCAATAGCCTGTTAATTGCCACTGGGATGGCAGAACATTATAGATCTGTGGTGTTGTGCAGAAGATAATGGTGCCGTCATCCAAGAGGCAGATGTGCGGAAACAACACTTCTGCACCTTCCTCTCTGGAGAGCAGGAAGCCTCAAACCACTTGGAAATAATCCCAGAGGTATCAAGCCAGTTGGAGAACTGATGCCCCCCCTGTGGCCAATTTATTTTCAACATTAAAAGGTAGTCAAGAAAAAGGTAGCTGTACTGCAGAGATTTGAGGCCTTGCAAGACTTAAGGAGGCAAAAATGTTATTTAAAATCCAATGTGACTTGGATGCCCTCCACTGCGGGGGTCCATAAGTGCCAGGGACTGTCTGTGCATCTAGCAAGAGATAGCCCCTTCTCCCAGGAGATTACAGCTTAAGTACACCACACAGTAAGGACAGGGAGGACGAGTAGGCACAAACACAGGTGAGGTGCTTTGCCCAAGATCAAATGGGAGTATAATTTGGATCACCTGACTTCAACTCATCTGCTGGATGATACTTCCCCTCTATGCCCCCTGGCTAATTTGGGAAGTGCTGCACTTGTTCCCTGCAGGCTCACTCCTGATTGCTCCTCAGGCTTGGGCACCCTCCGAGCTGGAAGAGCCGTGGAGTCTGGCAGAGAGCAGCAGCAGCAGCGGGGGCTAGGTTAGGCAGCTGCCTCGGATGGAGGGAAACGTGCCCTACTCCGCTCCCTTGGCTGGGAGGCTGTGGGAGGGTGCAGAGTGGTGGAGAGGGGAGTGCGATGGGAGGGGCTCATATACGGGGGATAAATTCACAATGCAGGAGGATTACAGTTAGCAGCACTGATGAGTTTGGTTGTGAAGCTGTTCTGGTTGGGAGGATTGTTCTTTATGGAGATTCTTGCTCTGGAGTTACAACACTCCATAAAGCTAATGAACAGAGTTTTCATCTCCTGGGGCAGTGCTGATTGCTTCCAGTGATGTTGTGATGACTTTCATAACTGAATTTTCAGGTTAGTTGCTTTTATTCCCTTAGTGGTGTCAGCTAACTCTCCTAATGGGAACTGACCCTGTTTTCGTAGCTTTGACAGTCACTTTATACCCATTCTTCCTTCTTTTTAAAGCTGAATTGAGTGACTTTAATAAAGAAGTCAGCAAATCCGTCTTCATTTGATGGTCTCACTTCTTTTGCAAGTGCTGCTGTTTTATGCATCTACTAGCTGGTGGTAGGTAACCATCTCTTTCAACTCATTATACTTCTGTCTCTTCCAGAGTTGAGTCCTGTTTTGGGTTGGTTTTGCCCTTTGACTGAATCCAGCCTCCTTCTCCACTGCCCCCTCGGCACAGACACTCTGTCAGCATGCACAGGGTGCTGGTGGTCTGCTCAGCAAACCCTATACAAGTGTTCGGCTTGCTGCAGAGGAGGAAAAACGATTGGATGGAGCGACTGGGCAGCCAGGATCCTGCAGAGTTTCTCATATGTTTCTTGTGCATTGCCACAGCTGAAAGGAAAGACATAAAGAATAATTTGTTAAGGTTCTTTATCCATCTGTTTAGGCAGTTCATTCAGTGAGGAGCTTATTTTTGGTAAACGGCTAAGCCAACCTCACTAGCAATGCATAAGTCTAAAATGAAGATTTTGCAAGTTCCACATTTTCAAAGCAGGTTTTGCTTTCCCTAAGCCTAAGGAAGATGAAAAAGAGCAAATGCCCTTGTGGTGGGGAAAGATGCTGTTTCTTTATATAAATTAATGCAAACTGCTACCTAGTTAAAAGTCCCATTGCTGTAGTGGTCCCATGAAAAGAGTTGGCATTGAGAGAAGAGGCCAGATTTGGCTCCAGGACAGCCATCTGCTGGGAATTTGTCGCTAAATATCAATGCCATTATTTCGGGACCAAGTGGAATGAGGTATACTTGCCTGAAAGAGATATACCTGCAGAGTCAGGTGGGAAAATAGGTGGGAAGAAAAGGCTGTATGTTTAAGTAGGAAGGAAGTGGACATTGTGGGTCTGAGTCACACTGGCTGAGGCACTGTTTGTCCCTGATCCAGCAAGCCCCACCAAGCAGGTGCCTAGCCCAACCCAATTTCAGAGCATTTTAGGTCCTAAAGGTGTCTGCTGAGTTCTGTGGAAATCAGAGAGGAGGACTATTGATGAAAACTCTGTAACTTAGTGCTCGTCTCTTACTAAGCATTAGGGAACCCAGAGAGGAGTGCCACCCCTCAGAAACTAGGCATCTCTGCTTCTGCCCTTTTCCAGGTTACTTGGTATTACTGTCATCCAAAATGTTTCAGTGGTGGAAAACAGCAAGTTTTTCTGCCATACCAACAGGGACACAAGTACAGTCAGTTGTTCAGGAGCATGTATCTTCTGGACATGCTGAGATGACATTTGGGCTCCCTCTCCTATGGTGCTGGTTGCACCAATTGCCCCCAGGTGTGGAGAGGGGTAGATGTGTGCTTGGTGCAGCATTCCTGTCTGGGACAAGTGGGTAATTCCCAAAGGAGAGGAGAGACACTGAGGAAGATATTGCCCTGTCCCCAGCTGCTGAGTCTCTTTGTTTCCCTCTACCTCCTTCCTCCTCTTCCCTTGAAATTATAACTCCAAATGGCTCAGGCATGGGCCATTTACTGTGATTATTTCCCTTTTTTTACTCTTCCTCAATTTACTCTCCCTGTCTCTGTAGGGAGGAAAAGAGATGCAGTTTCTGTTTGGAAGGTGGATGCAGAGATGGTACCATTTGCTCTCTGAGTGGAAAGGTATTATCTGGCGCACAGCACGTCGAGGAGATAAAGGAGCAGAGGGTTGTAAAGTGTGCGTGTATGTGTAGCATATGGATTCAACGTGTCTCTGCCAGCATCTATTGCCCGGACCTAAACAATACGAGGCATTTGAATTTTAATCAAGTTGGCTGCTGGTTCTGTCCCAGTTAGAGTGAGAGGCAGTGGAGCCGATTCACGGGAGCTTGAAGGGAGGGAGTGGGGCGAAGGAGGGAGGGGGGGTGCCTCTGTGAAAGGCAGGGAGAGATAGCCTTTCTCTAACTTAACAAAAGACAAGCAAACCTGTGTGCAGATGAAGAGGGGGGTGGCTGGGGGAAGGTTACGAGTTGTCTTATTATGGAGAAGCTTGAACTGTCATCTGTACTTGATGGAAGCGAGAGAGATTGCAGTTGGAGCTGCAGAAGCGCTGCCTCCCTGATTGGATTAATAGAAAGGGAAGATGACTCTAGAATGGCTGCCCATTATCTGCACTACAAAGGGATTAGTGTGGGTTTCAGAGAAATTAATGGCTTTTGAGTTAGCGCAGAAATACTAATGAATGTCAGGGCCAGAGATGTACGGTGAACAAAATTGGTTCTCTTTTAGTGTGTGTGTGTATGTGTACATGCATGTATCTATCCATTTGGGATATGAAAGTGTGCTTTTTCTCTACCATTTTGAGTTTTAGTTTAGGCTTTCAGTTTTCATATTTAGCTGAACTATTCTTGAGTACCTTATTTATTGGCAAAGTACAGTTCTATTGATTTCTTTTCAACCTCATGCCACAGTAGCAATTTTTTAATTATTGTTTTGATTTTAGTCATATATGCAGGAGATTTTTGTAGATAAAGTGTAGAGCATTTTGAGGATGGTGTTAAATGCAGGCTCCATCCTGAGTAACGGGGCGATGTGGGGAAGCTGAGGCTGGGCTGGCAAGGCGAAACTGAAGTGCATCCTTTTTGTTAGTGCAGATGGGAGGTAGCATCCCCATTTTTTAACCCCCATGAGGCTTGCATATACACATTAAGTATATAAAACAATTAATTCTCATGTATGTTCAACGTGAAAGTTTAACTGAAACTTGTCTAGTTAATCCTTGTAAATCCTTAAAGTTGGTCTTCATTGAGAAGCTAGCCAAAGCTTTTACACTGTTGCTGCCCTGAATTCTTCACCTGCCCACACACGAAACTCTCACAACCAACTACAGCAATGCTTTCAGCCGAGGACGGGAGCATCTCCTTAGATTGTAGCTTACAGCCCAAGTTCTCCTTTCTCACCAGTTGGTATCAGAAGCCCCTTGGACAGTAACTAAGTCCCTCAAATACTCGTAGTCCCTGACCCTCCTTGTGCCCCTGGGAGGATAGACAGACTCACCCATTAGCCAGCAGTGGTGAGAGCAGCTTGGCCAGCAATCCTGGCCATATTAGCTGGGAAGCCCGGTACAGGTGGGCATGCAGTAACTTCCATACAGGCTTATCTTTGGCTCTTTGTTTCCAAGCTTCGTAAAGCCCAGATGCTTCTGTTCTTTTAGCTCTGCTTTCAAGACATCCTAGGTGTACTCAGAGCTGATCATGTCTAAAACTTGTTAGACTGTGACCTGTTAACATGAGTGGTAACTGGTTAAGCTGAGACGCTGAAAATATTTTGCGCCTCCAGCTGTCTGCCCTATCCTTCTTTCAAAGGTTGTCAGCCTGAGGGCAGAAACCGCGAGTGAAACAGCTCCTGTATTGCTGCTGTTTGTAACACTACATGTTAAAGGTCAATTGATGCTGATTTTGTTTTGACCTAATTGTGCCGGGCAGTGGATGAGGAGCTGTTCCCAGGTGGCTGCCTTGTTCCTGAGTCAGGAATAGCAGTCTCCAAGGGAGATGAACAACCGTGGGCAGAAACCTCTTCACTTGTGTCTGTTACTTCTGCCACCGTTTGTAAGGCAAGACCTATCACAGGTACCCTTACTGGAAAGGTGAAGTAGAAGTCAAACGGGAGCAAGAGTTTGTTCCTCAGGGCTGGGTTGTTTTGGGGTGCCAAGTGTTAAAGTCAGTGTTAGAGCATAGCAGTGAATGCCACTGAACTTATGCGGGTACCAACAAAAATTGCACAGAGCCACGTGTCCAGCCCAAGGTGAAGATACGACGTTTGCATGTATTAATGGTGGCTGAAGTGCTGCAAATCAGAATGGAACAAATTTTTAACAGAAACCTTTTTTAAAACTCAGAAATGCTTTAGATAATTCCTTTTAAATTTGTCTCACTTTTGTGCCCTGAGTGACTTGTGTATGGCTGGTTTTGTAGGGACGAAGAAATTCCCCTCAACTTTGCCTTGGGCCAAGGTTTATGAAGGGGTCTGCTTCGAAGCACCTGAAGTGCTGAGGTGCTTAGGTATACGTGTTCAAGTCTGGGCAGCCTCTCTCTTTTCATTTTTGATCATGTCTGCCAGTCCTGAGTCCCATTCTCATAAATCATCAGAGCTCCTCTCTAGTAAACGGAGCTGTACACAGTGTTCTGGTCCCGGGTCGTGCTGAAATATGGTAAGAAACTGCTGTCGCTGGCCACAATTCTCCATTCCCCGTGTCCTGGGTAAGTCCGGGTGCCCGGTGCGGTGCCTGGCTGCTGGCAGTGGGGCCGTTTGGGCCGGATCCAGCGCTGTGCCCCTCAGCCACAGGTGGGACCTCTCCAGCAGAGTGCATTTCAGAAGGGGCAAAGCACTCTATGATGGTGTGCGTAGTGAGGAAGAGAGCGTGAGGAGCAGCCCAGGGTCAGAGGAGGAGAAGGTGCTGCAGACCCTGGGGAGACCATGGTTGAGCAGGTATCTCCCTGCAGCCCCAGGCGGAACCTCGTGCTGGAGAAAGTGGGGATTTCCTGAAGGAACTGTGGCCATGGAGAGCTCACGCATGAGCAGGTTTATCCTGAAGGACTACAGCCCCTGGAGAGGGCCCACACTGGAGCAGGAGAAAAGTGTGAGGAGGAAGGAGCAGCAGAGAGGAACAGTCCACGACCCCCTGCTCCTCATCCCCCTGCGCAGCTCGGGACAGGGGAGAGGTAGAGGGGTTGTCTGTGAAAGCATGAAGTTGAGCCTGGGAAAGAGGGGGAAAGGTGGTGTTTTAATTTGTATTTGTTTCTCTCTGTCAAAATCTATTTTAATTGGCAGTAGACTACTTGATAATATTGTACTCTTCTGGACTAGGTTCTAGGAAACTTGCGGTGTTCTGTTGCTTTGTCACTATTCTCCTGGATAATCTCAGGAAAATTGCTTTGTTTCTCTGTCCCTCTGTTTTCCTGTCCCCTTTTTGTAAGGTATTTTGGTACCTCTGGGTGAAAAAGTGCGGTATTCTTGTTGGCTCAAATGTAGAGTCAGTGCTTGTGTTTGATAATTATACCCTTTGGGGTGAAGGCTATTTCTGTGATCCGATCTTCCAGATACATCATGTGTGGGTAGGAGAGATGTATAAGCCAGAATGACATAGCAATTTGAGATGATTATTTAAAAATAATTAATGGCAACTTTCTCATTTTGTTTCCTCCAGAACACAAGCCAATGTTCCCAAATATTCTGAAGAAGGGATACTTAGAAATTAGAAGAGACAATGACAGCTACTGGCAAACCTGTTACGCTGAGCTCTCCCCGTACAAACTGTACCTGTATTGCTTGGACAGCAGTGGCAACCAGACTCTTCCCACCGTGTATCCACTCATGCATTTTCAAAGGGTCACTGTTAGTGGTTGCATTGAAACCAAAGTGGTGGACACTGTCCTGGCAGACAACTCGCGGCTACAGCTGAAGGCGGAGTCTTCATGGGAGGCTTTGGACTGGGGACAGAAACTCTGGGAAGCGGTGCGTGCTTCTGTGCCTGCTTTCACAATACAGCAGGAGAAACTGGAGAATGTGCCAAAGCCTGAAAATAACAGTGACCTTTCTCAAACCAATGGATTGTTAGAGAAGCCCGTGGAGCTCTTGCTATCCATGAATTTGACTGAAAACACTAAAGAGTACCAAAATATTCTCAAATCAGGGACTCTTTATAGGTTAACTGTCCAGAATAACTGGAAGGCGTTTACTTTTGTTTTGAACAGGTCTTATCTCATGGCGTTTCAACCGGGTAGGCTTGATGAAGATCCTCTGCTGAGCTACAATGTCGATGTGTGCTTGTCGGTGCAGACAGATACTCAGGATGGCTGTGACTCTTGCTTTCAGGTCATTTTTCCTCAAGATGTCCTCCGCCTGCGTGCAGAGACCCGTCAGAGGGCCCAGGAGTGGATGGACGCACTGAGAGCAGCAGCCAATGCTACTAGAAGCTTAACTCAGAACCCACAGGTCACACTTAGGAACAAACCTGGAGACCGGCCCTTTGGAAATGATCTTAGAAAGAGCAAGCGCCAGTCTGTGACCACCAGCTTCCTGAGCATCCTGACCACGCTGTCTCTAGAGAGAGGCCTCACAGTTCAGAGTTTCAAGTGTGCAGGTAAGCAACCAGGCTGCGGCATCTACACCACTCCCCTTCCGCAGGAAAAAAAAAATCACTTGGAAGAGCATGTATGTGTTTTAGCAACACATAGCTGTTCCCTGCCTCACACTACAGCCGTAGACACTTTGGTGTGTTAGCTTTTTTTTTGCGCTCTGTAAAATGTGGAGAAAAGCCTATGGGATATTTAGGGATTCACTTGCATTTCATAAGCAATGCCAAAACATTAGATTCTGCACGCGTAACATACGGCAGTACATGGGCCAGGGCTGCCTTAACAAGGTGGTTGAGCTGTTTTCTTGCTTCAGGACACTGGAAAGGTGGTCCAGAATCAAAGGGATTTGAATTCTGGATATGATGCAACTTTCCGACTTCTATCAGTTTTGTTTCCTTTTATTACTATGTCTCCTCCAAGTTGTTTTTGGAGCTCACTTTCACCTTTGGGTCATCTGGGGAGACTCCTCAAAAGCATATATGCTTCTCTGAAACACCGTTGTTTAGCGACATGTGTTCCATTGCTGAAGTTCAGGCATGAGCTTCTCTGCTTGGTTCTTAAGGCAGAGGTGCAAACATGACCTTAAGCCTCTACATCTAATTGTAAATCTCGGTTCATTTGAATGCTGACTCTATTCTGAGGCAAAAGCATGATTTTGCTGAATGAAGTGAAACTAGAGAGGACCCGTATGAATGCAGTTCTTTGTCCTTTTACTTCAGTGGGGCCACCTTTGTGGAGCAAATTTGGGAACTTTGTGTTGTACTCTGTGGCTGGCTTTAGTTATGTCTGCTTAGAAATAGTCAGCTGTATCAGAAAACAGCTTTTTCTGGAGGGTTTTCTTCTTGTTATGGGAGCTATGAGGGTCCTGCCTCCTCCCCACTCTGCTCTGGGGTAGAGAAGCTGTCTGATGTGGGTGACTCCTGTTGCTCTGGAACCACACAAGTACTTCTGGAGCCCCAGAAGCACTGGGTTGCTGTCAGAACTGGCTGTGGGTGCAGCTGGGTTCATCCTGCTCTGGTAATAACATGCAGGTGGTGTTCCTGCTCACCTCTCCACCGTGCATTGCACCCACCTGGCAGCTGGAACATCTTGAAGGTTGGCCTCACTGCAGTAAATGATTTGGTCACACCATGGGGGCTTCTGCCTGAATTCAGTTCTGTTCCTGGCCACAAACTCTTTGTGTGACTTCATGTCCATTTTTTCTGGGAGTAATTACGTGCCAAGCTACTGCTGAAACTGAAGGTGCGTGGGTCCTGTGATAACTGATTAGCTGATCACTATTGGGCAATGGTCATGTCTTACCTCTAAGGGTAGTTGTGAGAGTGAAAGCTGCAGGGAGACTCTGGGAATGGCTCAAATAAGTATCCCCAAGATGGATCCAGCCCAGTGTGTTACCCAGCAGACAGCCTTGTGAAACTCAAGAAGACAGCAGAACTGACAGCCTCATTTTAAGGTAGTGCCCCAGGTGACATTAAAACTTTATTCCTTTCTTCTCATTTCTTTTAATTCAAAGCTCACTAGAGGAAAATTCTGTAATCTTGCTTCATCCTCTGACTGAGGTCCAGGAGAGTTTCAAGTGAGCATTTCCAGTTACTTCCTCAAAAATAGGATCAGGCCCTGGGATAGCAACAAAATGCATGTCTCTACTGTGAAATAGGTTTTAGTCTTGCATTATATAGTATGGGAGCAGACTTTTCTGTGTGAAAGGGTGGATTTCCTCTCCCAAACATGGGATACTCACTTATGTGTTCCCAACAGAAATAAGGTGCTCTGACCATGTCAGCGTTGCATGGAGTCTTTTCTTAATATACAGTCATTCCCAGTGCTCCTGTGATCTCTTTTTAGTCTGCAAAACCGAGCAAACACTCTTGTGCAGAGAAATGTGAGTTGTGGAGAGTCTGTGAGAAGCCGGCCACTGGGATTCCCTGTCCCTGAGGATGGGGATGCACAGCGGTTATGGTAGGAGCAAACCCTTTGCCATCTTTGAGAGTCGGCTGGAACTTCTAGCTGTTACCATGGTGCATAGACGTGAATAACTGTAATTATAACTGGGAGAAACTGGGGAAACTTGTGTGGCTCAGAAAAGTTTGTGCTGAGGAGGCTTTGGAGGCACACCAGCGAGCTGAGGTTCACTCCTTGTACCTTGCTCCCTGCAGGCAGTTTGCGCATGGGCTGCTGTTTAACCCAAGGGGCCTGCTGTTGGTAATTACAGCTTGCAGGCATTGAGAGCGGGTTTTCCCCAGGGCTGCTGGGAGGGGTAAGCTTGGAAAAGGATGAGGAGGGGGGGGGGAGAAAAGTTTTGCTGTGAATTCTTCAGCCATTTAGTGCAAATTCCTGTAATTACCGTCTTTGTGTCCTGTCCCAATGGCACATAATACAGCAGAAGCCTTTCCTAATTGAGACCTTACAGGAGGTACAAATCCCTCCTTTGTTCGGCCTGACAAATTAGTGCCAGAAAGTGGCAAGGTCCGAGGGGGAATCAAAGGCAAGCAACACAAAGATGGAACTTAAGGCTACAGTAATAACCCTCTCTAGTCCTGCAGGGGTGGGAGGGAAGGAAAAGTAATGACCAATGAAAAATGAAGGGTTTTTTTGTTATAAATTCCCTTGACATGACAGCACCTCAGGGCTGCTTTATTTATTTAGGAAAAGTGATTAAATAGTAATACAACAGGACAGACTATTGTCTCTCAAGCTACCCCCCTTCCTACAGACCCCTGCTGTCTTGGCTAATTGATTGACAATGAACCTCTGATAAAGAAGGTTGTTGGGAGGACCTGATGGGGACAGGGTTTTTTTTTTTTTATTTTCTCTTTGCAGNTTGGGGTTCCCCCCCCCCGTTTTTTTTTTTTTTTTTTTTTTTTTTTTCTGTTTGAAATGCCCTCTGCATCCCCCTTTCCTTTTCTCCCTCAGTAAAAGCTTTTCAAGGGACTGCTCCCAGACAAACAGCTGACACTCACAAGCAGGTAGGGAAGAATATGAATGTCTGTGCCTCGCTATTGACCAGTTTATCTTGGAGTCTGACTAGCACTTTTCAACGCCTGATAGAAGCCAGGGCGGTTGTGTCAGATGTAGTCATGGGGCAGGGGGGACAAACTGTTGATACACTGGAGTCAGAAGGGCAGCTTGAAAAAAGTTTTCTTTTGCTTGGTGAGCAGATACAAGAGCTTTTCCCCACGTTTCTAACTCTTTGTCTTACTGCGGAGGGCAGGACATTATTTCTCATAATTTCCAAAAATGAATGAATAGGCCACTGATTAACAGTGGAGAGGTATGTTTTTTATAAACACTTGTACCTTTGCTGCCATTATTATATTTTCGGCTAGGAACAGCAATACATTTTTGGAACGTGGGGTTAACTAGAAACTGCTGGCACTGGAATGGCAGCCTCCTCTGTCCTTTGCATGTTCATATAACTGCAGGCTTGGTCTTGCCCTGTTGCTGGGGTACAGCAAGGTTCCCGTGGGAAGTGTTTGGGACTCTGAGCAAGAGTGGCATTTGTGAGCGTCGATCTGCTCAGGTGAGATTTTGGAGGGACCTTCCCCTTGTCTTTAAATGGGTGTGAAGCAAAAGTTGGTTGCAAGTCCAAGCAGGTAAATACCAGGTTTTATGATTTGTTCTTTAATATGTAGGAAATGAGAGGCATGCATCATGTTAGGATGATATCCTAGGGGGGGGAGTATGTTGTTATTTTTTATGTCTTTATTTCACCTGGATTCAAGAGAAATCCCCAAACAGTTCACATTACAAAATTGGGATGAGTTGGCCTCCATCAAAACGTGTGTTTGGCAAGTGCAGCATCTTGCAGGCAGCGGTAGCTGGATGTGAATACTCCAGTGGCTGTCCTGTCTCCCTCTTGGGCCATCTATGGGCTCGTGGGGAAAGGCAGGCGTTTCTCCTGGAGGAACTCTACTGGAGGTCTGTAAGGAGCAAATGTCCTCAGCTACCCTTTATTATTGCAATTCCCTTGGCATGTGCCTTCGTGTTTCCATAGATGGGGAAGACAAACAGCTTCTGCCCTTGCCTCCAGTTTTTGCGTTGCTCCTGTTCTTTTGATGTCTCTCTTCCTTTTCACCTTTTATTTTTTCCCTCCCTGTCCTTTATTAAAACAAGCATTTTTCCAGAGAAGTCAGTTGTGTCTGCCAGGAACTCTTGTTGCTTAGACAGCAAGTCCTAATGTACGTGGGAGTTTCTGCCTTCTGCAAAATGTGCTCTACACCCTTTTATTTGACTATGTGGCTTTTCCTTGCTCCTCTTCTGGGGTGCCTTCTGTCTTTTCCTCCCTGCTTTCCCCATGTCCTGCCAAAGGGATAAATACTGCTATTAGGGCTGCACTGACTTGGCTGGCTGAGCTGAACACCATGTGCAGAGAAGCCCAGGTTAGTAAATGGGCTATTTCCTGAGCTTACAGCCCTGTCAAATTGAGCAGCAGGTGGAAAGCTGGTTGGCTTTCAAGGAGTCATTCTGCTTCTAGTGCTGTGATCAACATGGGGGACAGTCCACTGCGACATGACCAGCTCGTGCAGCCTATGCTCTAGCTCAGCACACTGGTCTGAAACTAGCCCCTACTGAGGTAAAAGTAAAGTTCCTTTCCCCCCCCCATGAAAAGAGTATTTTCCTAATAGCTTGCAAGCCAGTAAGAAGTGTGATTTAAAAAAAAAAAAAAAGGAAAAAAGCATTAGCCAGGTTTGATGTTGACTTTTTACAACTTCCCAAAAAGCCATATTAGTTGAAACTTCTCAAATCCAGATAGCTGTAAAGCATGGGTGCTCCTTCCTTAGCAAATACTTTGTGAACTGTCATCCCACCCAACACCTATTTGTGGCATGTCACTGAAATAAAAATACCAGGGGACAAATCTTGGCAAACATAGCACAATAATAAAATACCAGAAGGCCCTTTGGAAGCTTGTCAGTGCTCTTGTCACATTGTTAGTCCGAAATAACAATTGTTCTCACCTGTCCAGGGCTTTTAGGATTGTGCTTTCTAAGTGCTGTATCTATTTTGTGCTTGGTTTCATTTCAATTGATCTCTTTGTTCCAAGACTTCAGCAGCTTTTTGCCTTCCCTGTATTTGAGAATCTGTAAAATCCCTTGAGAATGTGTTTTGCCCTGTAAAGGTTTTATTGTTTAAGTATCTTCACTTTAGATCACAGTCTTCCAGTCTTGTATGTGACTTTCAGGCTCTGTTTCTATTGATGCAAAAGTAAAACTTCCACTGCTAACAGTGGTATTTCTAAACTGTTACTCTTTGCTAGCCAAAACCAGCTAAGCAGAAAAAAACATCATCCATGTCTAAATTGGTGTTTGGAAAATACACCATGTCTGAACAAGGTCACTGACTTGTTGGCAGGAGTGGGAGGGAAGGTTTCCAGAGAAGGGTGACTTGAATTTGTGTAGCTGGGAGTACTTAATTTGCAGAGGACCTACATGTTTCAAAACACAAGGTTGCTGGTCCACAGTGCCTTGCCACGTGATAGCTTTTGTTTGGAGAAAGATCAGAAGATACTGCATGGTATCTCATTTACTTGCTCGAGTTGATTAAACCTGTTATCAGTGATCAGTTATGATCTCAGAAGTCGTTTATTCTTCAGCAGTAGGGTGAGTGAGCTCTTCAGTCCAATTCTAAGGTGGCTTGACTAGGGGAACTGGCAACTTTGTCTAAGCTGGTAGAAGGTTAGGTCCTTCATCTTCCTGGATTTGGCTGCCACCTTCACAGAGTGGGATTTTCACCTTCACAGGATTTGGTTTGGACTTGGCCTGCTGCTGGCCAGAAGGGCAGTTTAGATGAGTACTTGGCCAGTTCAGTGCCTGCCCTGCACCCTGACGTGCACTTTATAATGCTCGGCTGGTGTTTTACTGATTTCTTTGCCTCAGCCCTGCAGGCAGAACAGCTGATACAAATGTCTTGGCTGATGAACCTACATATTCCTCCTGGCAGGCTTAATCCACCTGTGCTGCCCATATGGGGACAGGTGACCCCATCGCTCTAATCTGCCTCTGTGAACAACTCTGCAGGTTTTCACTATGTTGGGGTTTTTTTCCTTTCTTTTTTCCCCATTACAAATAAAAATTTTGTGCTTATTTCTTTTGCAGTTATGAGCTCGGTTCTGCTGTGTGTGAGCATGGCTCTACTTTCAGTGTAGGCTCTGTGTTTGTCTTTGGCTGTGCCTTGCTTCTTCCTGGCTTATGGGTGCTAGGTATTAGTTCCACTATATACCATAATATCTAGGTGTTATGTTCCACCAAAGTTCCACTATATTAGTTCCAGTGCCCCCAAAGAACTCTTGGTTGCTTGGGGATTTTTTGGTTCCATTCATTGTGTGAAGCCAGTCTTGATGAATTTTTTGGCATAAAGTTTTAAGGAAGAGGATGCCAAAACCAGGGAGTCTTAAATATCCAAGTCTCACCTTTGTTGGGATGGAAAAAGCTACATCTGGACAAAAGGAAGTGTTTTCACACCTGAAAACTCCAACACACGCACACACACATTTCTTCTCTAGAGAAACCAGAGGTTCTTCATAAATTGTGTTACAAGAGACAGCTTTATCTGTTGGGCCAGCATCTTTTAAATCAGTCAAGCCAGTTTTTGTTGATAAAGGCCTTGCCTTCACAGAAAGGCACAGGCAGGGTATACCCGCACAACACTTTTTCTGCAGTTGCAGTTTATACCAGGTCCCTGAGCTGGTTGGTAACATGACGGTTAATTTAGTTTCCTAAGAAGACAAAGCTTGTGCTGTAATGCTGCTTGCTCATAGTTTTACCCCTGCCCCATAAGATTTTAATCTACGTGACTGTTTTAACAAAATTTGACAGAGGAGAAGAGGTGGCAAAGATGTGGGAATCTTAGAGGTTTCACAGAAGCTGGCATCATAGGGAACCCCTCTTAATGCTGCTCTGGAAAAAAAGCTGCGATGTGCACTGTGCGTTTGCTCATCATCAGAGCATCCTCGCAGGTGCGCAGCCTTGAGGGACAAATACAGAAGGAAAACGGCTGCTTTAAGTCCACTACCGCAAAACTGGGGTGTTTGTGTGTGTTTGTGTTAGCAGGGCTCCCCCCAGGTTCTGTCACATGCCAAAGCAGTGTATTATCGGCAAAACTATTTACATGTGAATCAGATCAGGGGGAATGTACAAGAAGTTACAGAACAAACCACAGGCCAACTGGTGGGAGGTTTCAGGTTCTGAGTCTGGCCTTCTGCAACCTCAGTAGGCTCTGGTACATACCCGTGCTGCATATATCTGAACAGTGCATATGCCCAAAGTAGTGCTGTGGTAGTGATGTGCGACAAGGAAGAAATTCAGCCAAATCGCATTGGCAAAAATATATTAACAGGAGGTACAAAACCAGCTGTGTATTCAAACAGAAACAGAGCTGATTATTTCTAGGTGTGTTAATAGCTGCTGTATCAAATAAATGAAACTTAGCAAACCAGGTAGCCTTCAGTCTAAGTAAATGAGTGAGCAGGGCAGGGGGTAAGTGATCTTCAAACTAACTGTGGAGCAGAAATGAAAACTGAGTTAAGTGGAGACCCTTTTTGCTAAATGACCTGGGCACAGCTGAGGACACTGGCACCAGCGTTTGCTCTGATCACACAAACGGCTGGCCTGTTCTTTGTTCTGTTCTCTTGTCTACCTTCTCAGTATGTAAAACCAAGCATGAGTGTAACCAACTGTAGGAATGGGAATATCATTATTAACTATGCTCAAATTATCTACTTACTCCTAGCTGGCAGACTTCAAGAGCTGGCCCAGGAAGTGTGTTCCATTCCCATCCCTGACTAAAGAGCTGGTGAATTACTGAATCCTGCCAATAAGTCCTTCCACAGGAGCTCCCATTCCCTTCTGTCAGACAGCACTTTGGAGTCTCAGGAAAGCACCAGATACTGCATGGAATAATCCTATAAGGGCATGGGGGAAAAAATAGCAAATTAACTTGAAGTATATGGTATTCTTCCTCAGCACTGTTGTCCTGGGAATGGGGTGAGAAAGCAGTTGCAAGGATGCACTAGGTGAATGCAAACTGGCCATGCGTTAAAGGATCCACAAACTATAACTGTGTATGAAGCGTGTCTTCATAGCTGTTTGTTAATTCCTGTGGAGCAAGTTCTCCGGGAAGAATGGTGTCTTGGCCCTTCCCAGCATTTGACACAAAAGGTAAAAGAACCTATATTCTGGTGAAATTCAAGTGGGGAAATCCAAGCAAATAAAAAGCAAGTTTCCAAAAGTGTAGATTTGTTGCAGCCATTTGACACACAGCTAGTATTTTTTGGTCCTGATTTTTGATGAAATGTTGTTCTTGACTTAGATATGCAAAGTGCAAGCTTACACTTTGACATTTATGTTTTTTCAGTGTTACATTTGCAGGCTTAATTTCTGTTAGTTTATTGGGAAGGCAGAATTTAACTGTGTAACCTGCATCATGTTTGTATGCTTTCTTCTACAAAAGATAAGTATATACAAACATGCAGAATGTTGCGTATGCACCGTATATGTGCTATCACCTGGCTTGTTTCCACCAGTGATTTTCTTTTTCTTGATTCTTCATCTTCTCGCAGAGGGCCACAGCTCTGTGTGTTCAGCACGACTGACACTAAAGGGTGTTGTTTACTTCGCCTGCCCCTAGCAGTCTAAATATCGGATGTCTATGCTAATCCAATCATCACTGATTGGAAGAAAGCCTGGGTGCCTAGGGTGTGATTCATCTCGTCTGCCTTGGAGAGATGCTCTGCGGCAGTGTGCCTGTGAGACATCACTGGTACCATGGGACGGGTCACCCTCTGGAGTGGCCTGTCTCCCCAGCCCAGGTAGAGCCTGTAGCCAGCAAGCCTAGACTGGGTAGGCTAAGTTAGCTGAGCTGGATTGTGCGAGACAGGAAAGACAGGGCTACGCATTGTATCTTCAAATGGCACTAATGAAGATGGGAAGGGTGTTAATTTATGGCTTAGTCCTGAGCTCCAGCTAATAGTCAAAGTTTCCATTGACGCAGAATGGTTGCTCCATCCTTTGGAGTCTATTTAAAAAAAAAAATGAGTCTGGGAGTTGGGGACTAGTGAACCCTTCCTTATTTCTGGAGAAGCTGATCTAGATTCTAATTAAAGTAGGATTTGTACATTGCTGACATAAATAATGTGAGATTTATATGTTGCTTAGATAATTACAACTGGATAGGGGCAAGCCCACGTGGCTTCAACAGGGAAAATTTTCTGCCTTTAATCTGTTAAGGTTTTGCTGTGGGTTTTTTTTTAAAGTCCGTAAGAAGCTCACAAAAAAGTAGGCAAGGTGAGTAAAGTGTCAGAATTTGCGTGGAGGTTTGTGAGTTTTTTATTATTTCTTTAGAAGAGAATGGCTTTGGAAAAAAAGTAACGCTGGGAAAAGGACAAAGTGTAATGCAAATTCGAACCTGGGTAGACATGAGGGAGAACTGAGCTGGATTGTTAGTGTGTTTTCCTTGTGAGTTTGAGTTTCCCCATGGTGGAGTGAATTGGAATAGATGCACAGAAACACAAGGCCAGCAACTGAAGTAATTCTCACCTTCTCTTTCTGTTTGTGCTGAGCAGCTAGAGCAATGTTGTATGTCTGATCTAACACTCTGAAAATTTGTTGCTGTGCTCCTTCTGCTTAGTCTGCTTTATGGCTTTATCAGGCTGAAAGCTTTTTGAAGTCTGTGGGTCATTTTCTTTTCTTGATATTGTGTGTTGTTTCTAAATGAATTAGCTTCTAAGCTAATCTGTCACAGATTTAATTACGGTACATAATCACGAGGGAGTTGCTTTTTCCTGATACTGAGCAAGGAACTTTATTGAATAAGGAAAACAGTTGTGTACTTAATTCTAGTTCCACTTTCTCTGTCTCGCTGTTGAGCTACTCCAGTCTTCTTGCTACACGATTAAAGAAAATGGTATCTGGATAAAAAGAATAGTTGTGTGCATCTTCCTTGACTGTAAGAGTATGCAACATCCTGAAAGCGGCAGAAACGGTGTTTTCCACACTTTGCAGAAGAGGGATTGTATTTGGGTGTCATGGATTCCTCCTCCATACTATCCTCACCACCGCCTTAAGTCGAGAGACTTGTTATAACTTTTTAACCTCATCTTCCTGTAGTTCTTTCTTCCCGAGGTCTTAGCACTTGGAGATGAGCCTCTTGGTACTGATACTCCTGCTCTGCTCACAGACATGTTGTTGAGAAAGGTTCATCTGTGCCCAGCAGCACTTTCTTGCTGCAATTTTTTCTAACCCCTATTTTCTTTGCTTGATTCCAAGGCTGTTTCGTTATATTTTCTGTGATGAAAGGTTTGGGATTACTCCTTCCCTCACTTTGCTAACAGTATAGCTACAGCTACACTTCTTCCCTCTGTAGCTTGCTCTATAACATCCTTTAGGTAGGGATGATTTGGAGTAATAGTAAATATCGCACTATTCTCCTTGCGCTAGGCTCAGGGTTTGCCAGACCTTTGTACAGATGTTGTATGGATAATACTCTGTATGACCATTAGGAATAGGTAAGAGGGTCTTGGTGAAAGTTGTGCTGCTTTTCCCCCCTATCCTGTGGAAGGTGCTTTCTCTAGCTATAGGCAAGTAAGTGTTTTCTCGGCAAACATGAAATGGTTCCTTCCCCCACCCCAAACTATTTGTGGAGTTGTGTTACCGATCTCTGAGGTGGTCAGCTACATCCGATTGCCTTGCTGGGAGGGGTGTTCAAGAGTTTAAAGCCAGGAATCAGTACTAGCTTTGCTTCTGGTAAACGTGATGGCAAGTTTATGTACATGAATGTCCAGGTGCAGGCCAAAGGCATTAAGCCACAAGCTATTCCTTCCTCCTCTTCTTTCTCTCTCACTCTTGCTCTATTTTTTCCACCTTAAAAAAACAAAGTAGCATAAGTGGTCTATGCCACAGAAATATGTTTGTCACACTACACCACTTTGAACTGCATAACATCAAAGAAAATCAGTGCTTTGATAACTTGATTTGAAAGGATTGTAGAAATAGCCATCATTATGATTCACAACGGATAGGAATGGAAAAGATGGTGATTTTCAAGCAGCAAAGCTTGTAAGGTAAGGGAAAATGTAAGGTAGGTGCCAGTGCCACATTCTCATCTAAAATACAACAACCTTACAACTGTTATGTAGCTTTGCAGAATATGGTTTACTTGATATGAAGAGGAGTGAGAAATACACTGTGTAAAAATGTGTTTCTGAGGAACAAGGAAACAAACGTGGCCTCAGAGAAGGGCTGGATTAAGGGAGAAAGCAACGCGTGCTGCTTGGATAGGAACTTCTTCCACTTTCTCTACCTTATAAAACCACCCTTTCTGAAGGGAAGGGCATCCAAGATTGCTTGCTGAGACCCTCCTCGCCCCGGAGACCTTCAGTTCTTATGGGCTGGACACAGGGAGGAGAAGTGAAGCCCCCCCGGCACTTCTGTGCTTTGTCATGCCTCTCCTGGGGAAACTCTCTCAGTGGACTGGAATGAATTTCTGGCTCTAGGAGGTTGCAAGAAATTAGACCTTAAAATGGTGACTTCTCAACTCCAAACATTTTAGTTTAGGATGGTGGCAATTCAAATTGGAGTTCAGTTTATTCTTGCCTTCAGTCTAACAGATAGGAGTTAGGGCAGTAAGACAAACTAGCAGGCTGCGGAGTGGCAGGGAGCGCACAGTGGCAGTTCAGTGAAATCAGTGTGTCCAGTCCCATCCCCATCCGCATCCCCCACACGAGTAAGTGTTGGCTAGTGGGAAATGTTTATAAAGATTTCAATGGCATTGAGTTTGGAGACTTCAGTCTCATTCAGACACAGCTTTACCACTAGTACTTTATCGGGTGGTCCAAAGACATTGAGCTAGAAAATACTACATGTCATTTAGCAGTCTCTGTTTCATTGAGTGTGAGGTGATGGCTATATGTAATGAATGTTAAAGCTGGAGCCAGTTGAGGTATAAAGACAGATGCTTCAGTGCCTTTCAGTAGTAGGAAATTCAGAGGCAACTACTGAGGAGAAAGATTCAGACCCTTCACCACTTCTAGCAAGGCTGGCACAGAGAACGTTGCTGTACTGAGGTACTGACAACACAAACATCCTCTCTCAGGGCTTGTTCCCATTTAGCTTTGGAAAGGGGAATGCTCTCTGTCATAGATTCCTTCATCTTGCCCGTGAGAAGAGCAGTGGGCATACTTTCTGTTTCCTTTACAGACGGACAAGGTTTACCTCTGTTGTGCTTTTAAAAACATGGGCTCCATAGCAACAGTGTGAGTACCTTCTGCAAGCATCTTCCAGGGCTACTAGTCAGACGAATGTCATGTCAGATGAACAGGACTGGTATTTCATGTCTCGTCAGCTGTTCAAAACCTTCACCTTTATGTATGAATGCACTTTAAAAAATGGAAAGAATAGTTCTATGTGTACTACAGAGCACTGACGCTGAGCTTGCTGCCAGGCATGCCTGCTGACTTCATCCGTAACAGCATAGTGGCGTAGGACTGCATGGAAACTCTTTTAACTGACTAGTCAGGAAACCGCTTTTTTAAAAAAAGAAAAGAACAGGAAAGGAAAGATGGGAAAATGCGTGCTTTGCACTGAGGGAAATATGAAGTTTTTGGCTTCTAAGTTCTGATTCTAAGCCACAGTCATAGGTCATCTTTTTTTATAACACACTTTGAATTACTTGAATTGACTTTGCCCTTATAAAAGGCATACCTGCATTCTTTCTGCCCTAAAAATACTGCTTTGAAAAAAGTTCTGCTAGTATTTACCATACAAAAATTATTTCTACAAAGATAATAGTTTACAGTCATAATGTTTGGGGTTTCTGTGTGATTATTAAGATGAGATCATATTTTCGCATTACGTATGTGGAGTTATACCATTAGAGATATATGTTTATACCGTGCTCTGATCTTATGAACGGTAAAGGAGGAGATACTAACATAAGTATCTCTTTAATCAACTGACCTGTTTATATATTTGCCTTTTCAAGAAACTGCATATCCTCACTTCAGTTAAATAAAGGGGGACGGGGGAGAAAGAGGTGGAGACAGGACACGTCCCACACTGATTCACTTGGTAGTGTGTGTTGCAGAGAATCAACGGCCAAATGGCTCTGGTGTGTGGAACAGGGGGAAGTGAACTAATTGTGTTGGTCAGGTTATTCTTATTATTTTGATTAGAGCAGAGGGGACATGGTACCATCAGCTAATGGGGAGGAGGAGGAGTTTGATTTATGCCTAGAGTAGTTGAGCTGCAATCTCTCCTCAAATCAGGCTAACTTCTACTAGAGGAAAAAAAGATGCCTTCAGTGGGAGAGGTCACATAATTACACTAAACAAAATCAGTTATACTGACAAAAGCAGTCAGTTAGTTGACTTCTGCCTGAGAAATTCTGTATAACCAATATTTTTCCCATAAAAGTGATGTACAAGGATTCTGCCAGTCGGCATGACAAACCAGCTCCAGCAGAGACTGTCTGAGCGTACAGCACATGCCGGAGTGCAGCTCTGGTGCTAATTGTGTCTGTAGCTGTAAATGTCATACAGGGACACTAGCATTTGAAGGAAAAGCAGAAATACCGTCATGTGTGCTGTGTCAAAGAGGTGTTAATGACAACCACAGACATCTCATTGTATGTTATCCAAACATTTTTAGCCTCGCTTCCTGAGGAGGTTGTTTAATGACACTGTGCTGTCTGTCTTCAACCCTCCACTCTAATATTGTTCGAACCTGCTGGCTCGTTTTAGCTACAGTTGAGGGAAAGGCAGAGGTGTTAAATACATTGAGTTTCTATGTGTTTTGTGAAAGCAGGTGCTCAGGTGAAGGAGAGTTCTGCATTAGTTCTTTCTGACTAAAGCATCAGCTTTTCAATACATTATTTTACCCCAGGGACTCCACGCAAGAGGGCATGGGAAGAGGCAAGGCATCCAGCTGTGAAAGACTTATCAGGCAGACCTCAGACCTTGTAAGACACAGGGTAATCCAATCATAAGGGAAAAAAACACCTGCAGGAAACTGAGCTGTGTCACTACTGCTAATCAAAGACTACTCCTTCTCAGTGTGACTGCTGCTCACAGTTATTATTCATGATCTGACTGTGGTTTGCCTTGGCTGTGCTATTTCTGTGACCAAATCCTACCTGCCAAGTCAGCATCCCTTCTGGCTGTCAGCAGGAGCTGGCTTGCGCTCCTCCAGGCAGCCAGTGCTGGCCCGCTCTGTTGTGGGCAAAATGGGAGCTGTCTGGAGCAAGTGCGCAGTACCTCTGTGGTCTGGTGTTTTCTGTCTAAGCTTCAGGTCATGGTTTTCAGATGGCCATGGCTTTTAAATGCCCAGTGTCTCAAAGTTGGTCTTCTGACTTTGTTTCATGAGAAGTACTAAGTATCCTTTGACTGCTCTCTAAACTCTTTGTCATAGATGCCCAAGTTAGTGCATGCTTGTTCAGCGCTAATCCAAGAATACTGATATTTATCCCTTTACTGTTAGGGAATGAGAAATGGCTCATTGGTAAAATAAATAAATACAATTTAAACAGGGTTTCAGATGGGGGAATAATTACTTTTCTTACTGCATCCTGAGTTTGTACCTCGGGCATGATGTACAGACCCAGACTTTTTCCCCTCTCTCTTCTCCAGGCTGTCAGCGCTCCATAGGTTTGTCCAATGGGAAAGCCAAGGTTTGCAGCTACAGTGGATGGTATTACTGCAGCACCTGCCACGTGGATGACAGCTTCCTCATCCCTGCACGCCTGGTTCATAACTGGGACACTTCCAAATACAAGGTAACGTTCCCTGCAGGTTGGCTTGCTAGCAAGTGACCTGAATTGCTCTTTAGATAGAAACACAGACATTGCAACAGGTTGAAGGTTACAGGCATTGACTGCCAATACTGTTGTCTTTGTCCCTCTTGCCAGAATGAGCCACGCTCTCTCAAGAAGACAGATGTTTTCATCACAATTTCCTTAGCCAGGCCTAAGGCATTCCTCCACAGGAGCAGCCATGCTCCTCTTTCTTGGTGGCATCTTTTCCATGATTGCTTATCTGGTTCTTCAAGAGCTCAGGGAGCATGTGCTGAAACAGTAACAACCTCATAAGGAATCTGGACCATGATAGAGCTTCAGACCTAGCAGCCACTGTCAGGGAGAGAGGCTGTTTGATGTTTTGTGTCTACGAATATTATTATTATGGGCTATTTGAAAAGGAAAAAAATAACCAGTAAATGCCCTATTAGAGGAAAAGCAGCTCTCTTGAAGAAAATTTGTCAGACAGGGAGATCATTAAAAGGTAGCCAGAGCCTGCCATCAGGAAAATGATAGTCTTGCGCCATGAAATGCAGGTTTCCTCAGAGTAACAAAGATCCTATATGTGGAGACAAACACCCCTCCCTTTCCTAGAAGCTAGGAATAAATATTTAAGAGTTCTTTCTTTGGATGCTTTCACCGAGGACTAAACTTGCTAGCCTGCGGTAGTATAGGTAGTCCTGATATGGGGCAAGTGGATGGTAAGGCAAAGACCTCATATCAAGCCGCCAGTACTACTGCCAAGAAAATAAACTTTTGTTTTCTAAACCTGCAGGGTAAAAACTATGCTGTTTCCTGTTTTTTTGGTATAGGCAACTGAGGCACAAAAGGAAATGGGACTTTCAAGCGTAAGTGTTCATTGAAAATTTAATCTACTGTAATCTCACTGTAATAGTGAGAAGTGACCAATTTGTACTTTTCGTAGACAGGCAGAACAGCTATGAGGTGGCTTGGGAGCACAAGCAAATTCTGTGCAGATACTTTACTCGACTCTGTGCCAAAGGCTCAGAGAGGTGGATTTAAGAAAGGCACAGCATCCCTTAGGTAGGAAAACACTACAGCATCCCCAACAATTAGAGCGGAAACTAAGGCAGGGAGGGAAGGTGAAGGGGACATCATGTGCCACAGTGGCAGTGTGACAGCTGAGCTGAGAACACTGGTTGGATCTCCTCAACTATGTCCCATCCACGAATAGCATAAAAATAACAAGTAGTTCTTGTTACTTTTGTGAAATCGTTGGGGTTTTCCCCTTTCTGTTCAGTTCTGCATACATGTGCTTTTATTTCTGCCCCTGCCATGCCTCCATGGGAACTCAGCAGTATTTTTCTGAGGTAGAGCGCATACTGCCTGCACTTTTATATCCACAGCTCCTTTCTCCATTCAGAGATAAGGTCTGGTGTTTATTTCTTCTGTATGGTCTAAAGGGCAACTTAGTGCTAGCTGCTGCACTTAATAGTTAGAATGAAACTGCGTGATTTCTTAGTAGTGTCTTGATTAAATGTGCTGATTTGGCAAAGATAGATACCGTGTCCCACTTCCTTGAGGTGATCTTGGTACTAATAATTTTCTTTGGGCTCATTTTTAAAGGAAGATCATTTAATTTGTCAATGTTTCACCTCCTGTCATTGACCAGTGTGCCCACACAAAGCTGTGCAGCAACATCCCGAAATGAAGCTAAACAACAGAGCTTCTCCTGAATGCACAGCCCTTCCCCGCACAGGTCACGCAGCACTGTCTGAAAGCGGAGCTTCTGCAGTGGGTGATTCGCTCCTGGCCGGAGTCACCGCGTAACCCAGAGAGGTCCTGGAGAAAAATAAACATGTACCATGTATGATGGTCAGAACTGACGCAGGGCTTCAGGCTTCAAAAGCTTCGGTATTGCACACAGTCTGAAATGCGCCTGTCAGTCCACCAAATGGAAGCAAAGTGAATGAAGAGTATGAAAACCTGCACTCCTTCCCACTGCCGCCTTTTCCCCACCTCTGCGGGGGTGTCTGCGGTCTGTCCCGTCTGTCTCTGGCAAAGCTAGCACTAATAGGTACTCCAGGACCTGAGCTTTTATGATGACACAGTGTAATTGGGCATGTTTCTCTTACGTTTCATGGACTCCCAACACATCTGAGCGGCAGCTGTAAACTGTTGCATCAGTTAAGTAGCTTTTGCAAATGAAGAGGTTCTTGTCTGCTTTTGGCAAGACAGGTCATGAAAAAACAGAAGTGGTAGAAATCTGTAGAGTTGTGTCTTCCCATACCCAGGATCTTGAAAAACAACAATGCACTAAAGACCTGAGAGTACATGGATAGGAAAAAAAAAAATCCCCTTGACTGCAATAAAACCTCTTTGAAAGGACTTGGCAGTGAGGCGTGTTTCTCCTGTCATAACCAAAGCAGCAGTTCAGTCCCCAGGCTCACTTTTTTCCCTGTCTCCCTACTATTTTCATATTTGTGTTTTTCATGTGTTTGTGTGAAGGGAAAAGAAAAGAGGCAATCTTGTGAACATCCTTTCTTCCTTTTACTTAGGCCAACTGTTTTCCCCATTTGCACGCAAAAACCAGTAAGTATTGCAGTTCGGTTCAGGTGGCTTCCAGCCTGCGCAAAATGCCAGACAAACACAGCAGGAAATGAACTGCCGGTGCCAGAAGGCTTCAAGGGAGGCTGACTTCTGGTAAATTGAATTCTGAACTATAAGTTTGCAGCCTCTAGAAAAGGAAGGTCTGGAAATGTTAGCATCCATCCTTGTCTGACATTTAAAGCTAAAACCCTGTTGCACTTTGCATCTTCTCACTCCTCCTGGCTTATTTAACAGGATTGTCTAGTCTGCCCCGTAAAATGGGGGGATTGTGAGTGTGTTAATACGTGTACTAGAATATTTGCTGGTAGCAAGCTGAATTACTATGACTGCCTGACCCTTCTCACTATAAGACTGCATTTCAGCTTCTTGTAACTTTGCTATGGTTGGCAATGCGAGTTTATGTTTTACATGACCTGTCTGCCTGTGTCAGGCATGCAGAGTGCTGGGCAAAGCTGCTTTTCCTGCAGTCAGCACTCCACAGGTACATTGAATTGGCAAGGAGAGAGAAAGGTTTGCTTTGCTCCTCTCCCCTCAAAGACTGCATTCAGACCATGCAGCACCAGAGCCACACAGTAATACTTTGTCATCGTAGTGCACGCGTATTGCAGAGTCACTCAGGTGGCCTCAGTTCTTTTTGTTTCAGTTCACTTAATGTTGCAGGTTGCCCCATACAGAGCACAAGTGTGCGCAGGTGTGGGTGTAGTACTTAGACAGTAATGGCCCTCTGGTTCCCCACACAGCAGGGCAGGTGGATGAGGAGCCCACCACTTCAGCAGGGTCTTTAAAGCAAGGAAGTAAGACTAGAAAGATGTCAGTGGGCACCAGGTCCTGCTGCTGGGAGGTGCTAGTCACCATACCAAATCTTCATGCGCCTTCTAGGGAATCACTGAATACGTGGCTTAATTTGCCCATTGGTGGGAGATGAATAATTTTTACTATAGATACAGCAGTTGTCAGGGGATTGCTGAGATATTACAGCCAAACAGTTTAATGATTGTAAAAGCAGGTTGTTTAACTGCGGTCTCTTCTGTGCACTGCAGTTAGCATGTTTAATAAAACATCAGCATTGGTAGTGTTAGAAAACTTGACATATTTGGGGTTTGTAGAGTTTTGTTCTGCAAAATGCAAGTTGCCTGTGTTGCTTCTTACACGGCATGTTACCTGTGCTTCCACTCAGACCGCACAATTCCTTGTACATGCATT
>VYZM01023776.1:267-55612 GCA_013398915.1 Dromas ardeola | reverse complement strand
AAAAAAAAAAGGAACGAAAAAAAAAAAGAGCGGGATGTTCAATACAAGTAAGTGAGATATTTAATACAGCTTCAGGGCCTGGGAAACCTGTAGAGTTAGGGTCTGCTGTATTTAAAATTACACATTGTATTATCTGTGTAGTTATTGGTGGGAAGGCCGGCCTTGGCATTATTTCTTATATTTTTATTATGCATTGTGAAATGGTTACATTTGGGGCTAGCTTTCCCTGTAAGTAGCTATTGACTCCTGTAGCTAGTAACTTATGCTGGGTTTGGAAGTGGTACTATTTATAAGGACGTATATTGCTTTTCCCTACTTCCTACCTAACAGCCTTACGGCACCAGAAGGGAAATAACATCCTGAATCTCAGGAGTGGTCTGCCCTTTCTCCTTTTGTTAGCCTAATTCATACTTCCCAAGACTCAGTGTAAACACTGATTTCAAGGTCTAGGAGGACTAATTGAATTGTAGAGTGAATAGTATTTCTGTAGCACAGTTTCAAGTGATTTGCAGCTCATTTCAGATAATTCCATCTTCTCTTTTCCAGCTGTGATAAAATGCAGAAATAAGGAATGAGAGGGAATTTGCCCTTCTCACCTGAGAAACAGGAGTATCTTTTCTAGTGGGAACAAATGTCTCATTAATTTGTCAACATTACAGTAGCTCTTTGCAGGTGGAGATAGAACAGAGCACTATCATGAAAAAGGCATAAGAAAAATTTCTTGCAGATGAAATATTGGGAGTGAGTAATACCAGTAAAATTCAACTTCATTTATCTGTATTTTAAAAAACACAACAACTTGATAGATGTGCTTCTGGTTATTTTCTTTTTACATAATTTTAACCATACTGGCTGAGCATGAAACAAATGGGAGTAGTACTTTACACTGGAATTCTATAGTCTGGGATAGTACAATGTCATTGGATTTGCAGTGTGTATGTTTCCTTTTCTAATGTTGTGCTTTGGTGCTTACCAAAGCACTTGCTTCTTGACAAAAAGAAAACAGTGAACAAACAGAAAAATACTAACAGGGAAGAAACTTGGTAATTAGTTTTTAGACTTGAAAAACATCTAGTAAGCTATGTTACCCTACAGTGAAAACATGCGTGGCTGCAGATTTCACTGTACGGTTGGGTAAGTAAGCAGTTATCTCATACACTCAACTCTGATGGGCTTGATGAAGTTTGACTTGGCTGTAAGCAGATACAGTTAGATCTCTCTCAGCTCTGTCTTCATCTGTAATTGGTAACAGAGTAAGTTTTCAGATGCAGAGAACAGCAGACAGATCACAGCGGGGGAAAAGCTGCGTAAAAAGAGTTGGGAGGAAAGCCTAGCTAAACTGCTTTATTTTTCAGGTATCAAAGCAAGCCAAAGAGTTCCTGGAATATGTTTATGAGGAGCCATTGATTGATATCCAGCAGGAAAATCCCATGTTGTACAAGCATGTTGAACCTCTGGCAACTGTCGTCCGCCTGAGACAGCAGCTAAAATCTCTCCGAGCCTATTTGTTCAGCTGCAGAGCAGCAGTGGCTGAAGATTTGCGTAGAAGGTAAGAACTACAACACACAGCACAAGGATGTTGTTTTCTTGTCATGTTGCTTTTGTCCTTTTTNGTTCTGAAGATGTCACCTGTTTAGAAGGATGTGCTTGTATCTGACTTCCCTGGGCAGCTGAGTTATCGACTGCCAAAGAAAATGGTTTTATAGGGTCTGAATATCTGAAGTTGTTCTTGACAACTATTATCCCCGGGTCATACATTGTCATGAGCATTGTTTACTCCTCCTCAGGCTTCCTGGCTGTGCGTGAGTATTTTCAGTCAGGTGTGATACCTCATGCTCCCTGCCATAGCATCACAGTGTGGTAGCCACTGTTGGGACCTTTGAAACACCTCACAGTATGGCAAAGCATGAGAGAGGCCGGGGTCAACCTCCTGTCTGTGACTTCTGCCCTCCTCTGTGATATGATCTCGCACAAAGGCGGAGGCCAGGTGTTGTCCCCTGGCACGTGACCCAGCGTATGATTTATGTGACACCAGAGCAGTTGTGCTCCTGCTCAGCCACTATCTTTTCCATCCATGACATGGCTGCGCTAAGTGTTTTGTTTATTGCAAAACACATGGTCACAGCACAGCAGAAAGTGTTTTGTATTGAGTTTTCTGTGGTGGAAACAGTAGTTTTCTGAAAAGTGAACTTCATTTTAGAAATGCTGCATCTTAGTCCATTCAGCTGCTGCTGCATTTTTCTAACAAGCTAAAAATGAACAGTTGTCTTAAAACCATCAAGCCACAGTTGTGACCTTAAAAAAATCAAGTTACTTTTGTTGTGGATCTCCAAAAGAGATCTGAACATGTCTCTGTACATGCCATACTGTGAGGTGAGTAGCTCCAGGCGCATGCAGCTGACCTGATGGTAAATGCAACTGTAAGCATTTGTATAACCCCAAGTTTGTAAGTAAGGCAAGACTGCAAATAGGAAAGCCACTGCTTTGAAACTATGAGCTGCCCAAGGGTCAGAAAGCAGGTGACATCAGCGACTGTATTTTGAGCATGGGGTATTAGGAATGAGGGACCTGAATTCTCTGGGAGGGAGAGGAGGCAGCATTAGTGCCTTTATCCCAGGTAAGGAATGAGACGGTCTGCTATTTGCTACGTAACTGATGTCATTGTTATGATGAACTACCCGGAACAACTAAGAGAAAGATACAGCAACAGGTTTCTGGGGAGCACTGCTGAGTTCTTATGTCAGACCCACTGTGTATTACATGTTTGTGTTTTACTGCTCAATTCCTATTATTTGATGGGGCAGTTTACAGCCTTTTAAAAATTAGGATGAGTTTTGTTTTATTATAGAAGATGGTATTATCTTGCAGAGCTGTTTTGCTATTCAGCTATAATAACTTTGCTATGCCATCCTCTTCAATTGCAGTAAAACTAAAAGGAGAATAGGATTTGTGAAGGCTGCTGTTCAGAAATAGTGACAGAAAAGAAATTATGCTTTCTGATTAATGTTGAATGCGTTGATTAAAATAGACAGGAGGAGGCACGAGACTGAATGGACCTGGGTAAGAGTGTGAAAGAAAAGAGATCAAAGGAGGCCCAAGAAGAGAAATCAATGGACTAGAGACAAAGGGATGAGGGAAAGCCAGGAGACAGAGGAGATTCAAAGAGGGAAGGGGTCTCAGGAAATTAAGAGTCAATGAAGAAACCAGGACAGAGGGGGAGCCCCAAAACCTACCTCCAAAAAGGAGAGATGACAAGTGCTGAGGAAATGGAGATAAGAGGGAATGGACAAAAGTTAGCACAGAAATGTGCGCGTGGTCTTTTCTTGGGGCTGGGAGGAGACAGAAAAAACTCTCTGTATCAAAATGAAACACCCAGAATGGCAGGAGGTGAAACTGGGAAGTACTCTAAATGCTCCCTTTTCTTATCTAAGGATTCCTTGACATTGTCTTCAATTAAAGTTCTCAAAGGTGGAAAGGAGGACCCCAGGCCAAGAAGGGTTTGCTTTTCTACTAGGGAAGCATCTCCAGTTTGTTAGGACTTGTTAAAAGTGCTGTAAAAGCCACTGAAGGAATGTACGAAACACACCTTAGAGTCCAGCTCCTTCTTGGTTTGTGAAGCCTCTGTCGGGGTGGGTTTGGTGCTCTGTTGGTCCTTCAGATCTCCCCTAAGAGGTCTGCAGAGGTGGAAAGGAAGAAAGGTTCTTTTCCCAGAAGAAGTTATTCCTTGCTCAAAATGGTCCCAGTGGCTTTTCTTTCTGCACCTAGTATTCCAGTGTGCAGACATTCACTATCAATGTGATGGCTTTATAGAGCACAGCTGAAAAGTAAACACAGAAAATAAGTGATTTAAATTTCCATTTGGCTCATCACATGGGCAAGTTGCAAGAAAAGGAGGAGTTTAAACAATATGGTGAGACAGCATTCCTAAATTTAGTACTGTTTCCTAGTTAGAAATGAAAGACTGGGGGAGAGAATCCAGTTATCTGTCCTGTGCTAAAAACATTCTTTTTCTGCATGGTCTTCACCTTAGTATGTGAATGACTATTAATCACATGAAAGTGAACACAGCATCTTGAAGACCTGTCAGACCCATATAAACAGACTGAAACAAACTGTTAATATTGCTGTCTTGGGAGAACTAAAAACAGACTGATTAATTGTATTGGCACCTTGCTGCCTTTGGGACACTGATAGAACCTGCCTTATTAGGGAAAAAGCAGATCACTCTGGGCTTTCTTTTATTAATACTATTTGCATTATCATCTTCTTTAAATCTATACCTTGCTCTTGAACCCAGATCACAAAATGAAGATGGCAATGAAGTTGGAAACTCTCGGTGTCCTCTGGGAAGACAAAACTGTTTACAGTGCTTACAAGTCACTTTTTCTGAAGAATTCCAGATGGCTATAAACCAGGTTAGCTCAGGATCCAGTTGGCTTAAATGTGGAAATGTTATTTATAATGCTTGGTGTGCATAGATAGGTACTTTGGGAACTTTGAAACTTGGCATCTAGCAGAGAACTCAGGGCTGCACCACACTGTGAACTTTGAAGGAGCAAGTGACTAAGTAGAAAGAAAGAAAGAAAGAAAAAAAGGAAGGAAGAAATGAAAAGAACCAGAAGAAATCCTAAAAGTAGCTAGAAGGCTCACAGTAAAAGTGGTCTTCATCAGTTATAATGATTTATTCTCACCTATTGCTCCACCGGATTCTAAGCTCTTTTTATATTTGCAAGGGGAAAAAAATAAGGAACTCGGACTTGGCTGGGAGGAGAAATAAGGCCCTCCACCGGTGCATATCAGCAGCGTTCCTCTAAGATTAGCCGGCTGAGACTCTAAGCCTGTTGCTGAGCTCCCTGTTTTACAAGGGATGTTGTTATGCCTAGTTTGCTGTGGCTGTCACCTCAGTATTGCAACAGACATAATTTGCCTCAAATGTCTTTACTCAACAAGTTCTTGCTTGTTTTGGTTGCCTTGCTTGTGTGGATGCTGTTCAGGTGGAAACATACAAGACCGAAACCTAGAGCCAACACAGAATTAGTGCAAGTGGAGCTGTACAGATCCCACCACCACCTGCAGGTTGTGGGATGATGAATGAATGGCAGAGGCAAACAAGATGGAGTCAGTAAAACTGATAGCGGGGAAAGAACGAGAATCCCTGGAGTCCATTAAATCATGAGGTTATTCTGTGAAGCCATGCTGAATGATGCAAGTTTTATTCTGGTTTTGCTTTCTTTTCTTCCTTTTATCTCTAGACATAAGACACACTAACAGTGTGTCCGATTGCAATAGCCTCTTTTCCTCTGTTCTTATCATGGTTGAAGTCTCTTCAGGTCAAGGAACTGTCAGAATGATTTTTTGAGAAGTCTTCAGGCACCTCCACGTCTACTGTAGGGTAGGCTGACCCAGGTCAACCTTGGAGCTCTCTCTGGGCTCTCTGCTCTCTCAGCTATACACCTAAACTTGCAGTTCAGGTGTTGCTAGGCCAGATAGTTTAGACAGATGGCAGTGACACAAGGTAGATGTTCTCCAGCACATTCCCCTATACATTAGTGCTCGTTGCAGTGCCCTCACTCTGTAAGTAAACCTTCTCAGAAGTGGTGAGAAACTGTATGGAAAAATTTCTCTCGTTACTCTCCTCTGTCTGATCCCATTTGCCTATCAGCTCCAGAACAGCAATATGTCAGTTTTACCCTAGCAAAATTCCGGTGCTGGATACATTACTTAGCATCTTACAGGAAGACCAAATTAGAGCTTGCTGCTGCAGCAGGAGGTTAAAGGTACATCTCCAGTGCTGCAGACGTGTGGTCCTGGCTAAGCCTGCCAGTCTGTCAGCACGATGCGAAACAAGCCCAAATTCAGTTATGCTGAACAATAGAGTCCTGTCACTTCCTACAGTGAGGCCTTAGACATATCACTTCTGACACAGGAGTAGATTACTTTCGAAATATTTGTGTGGCAATTGGGGAACGTGTCTAAACACATCACAGGAATCCTGATTGATCTTATGCAATCACTATACCACCAAATACCTCACGTATGTGAAGCTGGGGCTATGGCATCTTTCAGACCAAGGGCAACAGAAGGTCATTAAGCCATGTCCAGACTGTCAAAGGAGACTGTTTTCTCCATTCTCTTTGCAATGGGTAGACCATTTGAGGAGTGGAAAATCCCAAAGCAGGAGAAAAAAGACACAACTTGTGAAAGGAGTAGACTGCAAAAAGGAAGTTTGAGCAGGAAAGGAGCAGAAGGATGCGGTTTCATAGCACTTAGGGCTCCGAGTTAATGGCAAGATCAACAGAAGAAGAAAACTTGTTGCACGGGTGATTGGAAAGAGGGCGAGAAACTCATTCAAAGAAGATACCTGGATATCCTGAGAGGATCCAGTGTTAAGACCAAACAACACCCCAAAGCGAGGAAAGGTGAACAAATAAATGCAGAGAAGTATGCATGAGCCATTTGTTGTTTTATATAGAGCCTGCATGCATATAGTCATTGCAGTAGCTGAAATAAAGCATGCCTGTTGATGGAGCTCTTACAAACAGACCACCTCTTTGCTTCAACTCTTGTGTCTTTTTGAAGAAGTAATTGCGCATGCAGGGTCCTTGCAAGTTAACATCTTAAAAAGCATTTGGCTAAAACCGTAGGGGATGGAGTTAAGGTGGACTTCGGCCTTTTGTTTCAACTAGGGGTAACAAACAGAGCTGGAGCAACAAGATGTGTGCCAGGGCAGCCAGGGTGGAGGCAGTACTGCTGTCTGTTCGAGCCAAGGGAGGGTTAAAACCACAAGCCAGTGCTCTACCACGGTAAGCATCCAGCTGAGGAGCATGCCAGGGAATATATGATAAGTTTTCCAAAGGACAGGTGGGTCTTTCAGTTCATGTTAGCATTTTCTGCTCTATGGGCACACCTGCCTCTCCTTGTCAAATAGATCAGTAATATTAGACATCTTTCAAAATGGTAGTTCCCCTTCACCTTTTGAGACTAGTTTGCTTTAAAAAAAACATAATGATTTAAAAAGAAGTTCCTATTAGATGTGGACACCACATTAAATATGACTTGTGCCATTTTTATCTCTGTGTTTTTATATCAGAACTCCCAGCAGCAAACTGCAAGGGTTCAGAAGTGCCTGACAAAACCAGCATTTTCTTATTCTTCATTTCAAGTTAATTGGGGGACTTAAGCTGTTTTGGTTTCAAAATGAAACTGTGTGCTTCTAATTCTCTGCATCTTGCTTCTAGTAACAGCGGTACTTGATTCCTGAGTTTGATCTGTAGTAATGCTTGTCTTTCACAATGTTACCGTAACCTTGCTCAAGTTAGCCGCAGAGGAGTGAGAGTTAGTCTACTGCAGTTTAGTTGAAAGTTTATATACTGGTTCAGGATTGCAATGGATGAGAAGAGTAACTGTTTTAACATAGGGGTGCTCATGGGGAATTCCGTAACAACATGAAACAATCCCTTAGCTGGACATGCTTGCAAATAAATCTAGCACTTAGTGTGGGCTGAAGGTGCCTAGGAATGGCCGCTCCCAGAACACAACTAGAAGGGTGTTCATACCTTACAAATGTGAAATGGTTCACCAATGCTTTTTTAGCCAAACCCATAGAATTAGAAAAAAATCATTAATCTGGTGTAATACCGCAAGAATTGAATAAATAAGTAGTGTATTATTTTGTTTTAAAATCATTCATTTATTATTACCTTTTGACTTTCAAATCAGTGGGTTTCTCAGGGCCTCACTTTCCTGAGTAACTTTTTTTGGCTGGAAAGTTGGGGTTCTCCTCTCCCAACATACTTCTGGGAGCTGAGATTTACAAGGAAATACAAAATCAAAAGCCTGAATAAAACTGTAAGAATTAGCAACACTGGGGAAAAAATCCTACCTTCCCCCCTCACCTCTGATGGTGTTCTCTACCTTAAATTCGCAAATTCCATGTCAAATGAATTGCAAGAGAAAACCTAGCAAGAAATGCTATTTACCCTGCCACATATATTTGGGGTAACTGGCAATTCACTGATATCCCTCTGTACTTTTAAAATCAAATAGTAACTCTGAAATGAGTTCTTGTCAATGAGATTGGAGTATCCGTGTGTGCTACGCAGATGGCCGCAGCCGCTGGTGGTGCAGGCTGCAGGGACATCAGAGGTCCTCTTGCCCCTGGTCTAGGGGACAAAAAAAGATGAAAAAAAAAAAAAAAAATCAGTGTATGCTCGTCTGTCAGCTGCTTTAGTTTGCAGCATGGTGCAGTAGCTTAAAAGTGGCGGTGCAGGGCTGCAGTGCCAGGGCATGAGCTGTGCTGGCTGAGGAAGTGGACTTGGTCCCTGGGTGCTGCGCCAGCTGTGGGCGCCGCAGCTGCCTGCAGAGGGGTGGAGAGGAGGTCTGAGCCGGGCTGCCTGCTGGGCTGGTGCATCTGCGTCTGCCGTGAGTCACAGCTCACTCATACCCTCCTCAACCTGGTCAAACAAGACACTCCTGGCTGGCACATGAAATCGCAGTGCCAGCTTTCCCTCCCTTTCTCCCCTGCCCTCCTAGGTCTCAACGGGCTTTTTGGTACAAAAGCGACTTGGTTGTGCCCACCTGCCAGCTAACTTGATTTCTTTTGATTGCGCTGTAAAAAGAAGAGTTCGCTCTGCTTATCGCGTTTGTACTTTGGTTGTAGTGTCAGGCTTGGGCAGATTAATTGGTTGTAGCTTTAGCAGAGCTGTCAGGGTATTTAACCCATTGGAGAAAAATTACCTAAGCTGATGATAAACAGGCTTTAAATGCAGAGCAATTACTTAGTGCTAACAAAGCACCGTGACTACACACTTTGTCCAAATGCAAAAAGCAAAGTCTTATCGGTGGTTCTGTTTGCAGGAGGACACTAAAAGATAACCTTTGTTTGTGCAAATACTTACCTGATAAGATCGTCCTAAAGGGAACGGATGAAATTTCTGGTTCTATCTTGCCTGAAGGTTATGCTTCACATTACAAAGTATTGAACAAAAAAAGAATAATAATCACTAACTGAGAATGCTCAATTCTCTCTTTTAGTTGGACCGAAAGTCTCCGATGGTGGGTTTCTTTCCTGTTTACGTTGATTGCTTTTATTTCTAGCACATAACAATAAAGCAATTTAGAGACCTTTAACCACCAGGACTTTGGATTTCATTGTTCACAGGGACTGGCAAAGCTGGAGGGTTGGTTAGCATTGAACTTGGTTTGTTCACCGCAGGCTTAACCCTGACTGGTAGCCAGGGTTTACAGCACAGCAATCCTGTGACTCACAACTGTTCTGGTTTGCAACGATGGATGGTGAAACTGGTCAGGGAGTTTCCAAACTGTGAAGACTTAGGAGGTGCTTTTAGTGGGACGTGCACTCGATACCATTTGCCTCTCAGGGGTCACAGGTCACATTCTGAAGCAGCAGAGGTTTGAGTTTTTATTGTGATGAGTCTTAACATCTTGCATTTGACCTCTGTCTAGCTCCGTTTTTTTTCTGTGTTAAGTTTGGACTGAAAGGATGCTGTTTATTTAATGCTTTTAATTGACCAACTTTAAAAAAAAAAATCCGGTTCGTTACAGCGCATCAATCAGAAGATTTACAAAACTGACATCTTTTATTTTGCTTTCAAATCACTTATCACAGATTTCCCATTTGGTGTTTGTAAAGGACCTTTATATCCAGGGAAAAATAAAATGCAAGCACATGTTTTGGTCTTTTTGGATCAAGGCCTTGTATTAACCCAAGCATGCTCAAAGCTCCATCTCATGCAGAAAGTTCATATGTATTTTCTTGTGAAATGTTTCGAAGTGCAGTCATCTTAGCCTGTACCGTGTCAGATTTTTAGACGTGAATGTGATTTTAGGTTGATTTGGATGCCATGTAGTACTTGGCAATGGCGTGGTGTTTGTGTGAGCCCCATCTCGCCTGCTGTACTCTACTGACTTTGGCTTCCTTTGGCCAGTTCCAGTTGCAGAGGGATGGAGATGGTGAAGGCATTGCGTTCTTAGTAGTTACGTGAGAGGAAGTGTCCGGGTCGAGAAGCCGGAGGCTCTGAATTAGTCCTGTGTGCCCACTACTGAAAATGACTTCATATAAGCCATCACCTCATTAGGCTCAGAGAAGCAAGCCATTGGAAGCCGGCCGTCATTCGTTTTCTTTCTTGCCTACTGGACTACTTGGTCTTTGTGGATTTCCTGGCCCGACTGATTTTCTTGCATTTTATGATGAGGTTTTTTGAAAATGTGTTTCAGTTTGGTATTCTGGTGGCCCTTACACTCTTGTTCCCCACCCACTAGAGGCTGACAAAACTGGCAATAATCAGATCACAGAATCACAGAATGGTAGGGTTGGAAGGGACCTCTGGAGATCATCTAGTCCAACCCCCCTGCCAGAGCAGGGTCACCTCGAGCAGGTTGCACAGGAACGCGTCCAGGCGGGTTTTGAATGTCTCCAGAGACGGAGACTCCACCACCTCTCTGGGCAGCCTGTTCCAGTGCTCTGCCACCCTCAAAGTAAAGAAGTTCCTCCTCATGTTTAGACGGAACTTCCTATGTTCACGTTTGTGCCTGTTACCTCTTGTGCTGTCACTGGGCACCACTGAAAAGAGCCTGGCCCCATCCTCCTGACACCCCCCCTTTAAGTATTTATAAGCATTGATAAGATCCCCCCTCAGTCATCTTTTTTCCAGACTGAAAAGACCCAAATCCTTCAGCCTTTCTTCATAAGAGAGGTGTTCCAATCCCTCAATCATCTTGGTAGCCCTTTGCTGTACCCTCTCCAGCAGTTCCCTGTCCTTCTTGAACCGGGGAGCCCAGAACTGGACACAGTACTCCAGATGCATTTTTGCATACACAAGTTATGTTCAGGTAGCTGTTGAGTTTCAATTTTTCTTTCCAAATGGGACTAACAGAAGTTTTCTGGAGGAGATTTTAATTGCAGACGTGCAGCACAGCAGGACGTGTTTTGAAACAGCCGCTCAGCTCACCGCAGGTGTGGTGAGGGCATGTCATTTATATTTTAAATGATGAGGGACTGAGCTGCCTGCTTTTAGGCGATTCCAGTGGTTTCACGCTCATGGAGCTGTGTGCTCTCCTCCTTTGGTGACGTGGGCAGGTGTTGAGGGAGTGTTTTGCACCTCCACATGTGTTGGGAGCCACACAGGAACTGGTCTGGTTGCTTCATAAGAAATTTTGTAAATGCCGTTTTACATGCGAGCTCTGGCTGCTCAGCTGTTTTTCCGTGGCCCACCACAACCAGATTGTGATTTTTTCGAGTCAATAGAAGGACTGCGAATCTGAAGCTGGACCAGCCTTTACTTAGTGAGGGTTTTTTAATGCCTCAGTTTCCATAGCAATGGAAATAAGCACACCTTTCACTTGAGTGCTGGGTATGTGCGTGCGTATATGTGTCTTGCATAAGACTGGGAGGGCTATGCCTACTTCTTTTCCTGGAAATAGATTTGGAAGGGAGGAGGAGTGTTGGATGCTGGCTCTGCAGAGCTGCTGCTGCAAACATATCTCAGGGGGATAGATATAGGGAGAGGGTGACTGTCACCAGGGCCTGTGCTGGCTGAGACCCCCCCTGGCAACAGGATCATGAGTTTGCTTTTCATCTGCACACTTTTTATTAGGAGTTAGAACTTGCAGGAAATAAAATTCAGTCCTTGAAGGCAGGGGAACGTGATGTTAGTCATCGATATTAGTCATTGACAGTTTCTGCCTTATGGGCTATTCAGGCTATTTCCTGAAAAAGGAAATCTTTCATTAGGTAATTATTTTCCTCAGCAGTGCTCTAAGGGCATCAGCAAATAATACAGTTCCTGGCAAAGCTACCACACTGTTTAGTGTCTGCCTGTGTGATCAGGGGAGAATGATGGGAAAATTTTAATGAAAAAAATTCTATCAGAGCTGAAAAATAGTAATGGCTTCAAAATGCCGTTCAGAGTTGATTCCTTAGCAATCGATTTTAATAAATCTTCTATGTGCAAATGAGGAATCACAATGTCATATGTTGTCTGATATCTGATTTTGACTGTTTTCTAGTGGTCTTTGACATTGTGCCAAATATATTATGAAGGTGTGATCAGCAGAGCCTCTGAAACACGTTCACCACTAATAGGAAGGATGGTATAGGCTACGGAACTGAAAGGGGGAAATGCAGTATCCCAGTGAGACTGCAGCTGAGAATTAGGTGGGTAGAGGCGACATGCTTGGTGAGTCAGAAGGAGCGAGGGCACAGTCCTGCTCCAGAAGAGGTTGGCAGTGCCCAGTTGTCAGTGCCTTGCTTGCAGGACTCAAAGCTTACCTTTTTTTCAAAAGCACAAAAGAAGTATGAGACTTTGTACCACTCACCTTAACAGCAGTGAAAAGTCCTGGTCCCTCCAAGACAGCTTTGAAAGCATCAGTTTAAGATAGTTGTTTAAGACAGCAAATGGAGTGGAATAAACCGAGGTGCTTCCATTATTTCTTAGGATCGGTGTTCTGTCAAAGATTGCAGTTGGTACTGTTGTCCCTGCTGATCTGTGTTTTCGCTACTTAACGTTGTTGCAGCTTCTGAAATCTCTTCTTTGAGTTCCTGTCTACTTTCTCATTAGTCTCATTATCATGATCATGTAAGTTCATATCGGCCTTTCAGTATCTTTGGTTTTTTTGAATATGTCCAGTGGTCTTTCTGTTCTCTGCCATTTCAGTTCTACCATTACAAACCAATCTTTGCCAGAGCTGTGTTCATGCATTTAATAATATTGAGAGTCTCGTTTCTGTATTGCCTTAAAACTGCATGATTGTAACATAGGAACTGAGTTCACAATTTCTTCTCTAAGGAACGTATAGTGTAAAATAGTTGCATCTCTTGAGATATTTGGTTGCCTTTTTTGCAAGAGTAGTGTGATTCCCCATGGTACCTTAGCATGGTGTTATATTTGTTCCGTGTGGGTGGAAAATAAAGCTGGTTGGCTGGTTGTTTCTCTGTGTGTGCACACAGATAGACATTTTAATTAGATGCACTTTTTCTCTTCCTGACATCTTTATGGCAGATACATAGGTTTTCATAAACTTTTCTTGCTAATATCCACTTACCTTTACAAAGTCCGTTTTTCTCTGTAATGTTACTTTAACCCAGTTTTTCGTTTTACTGCAAGGCACTCTAATTAGGACATCTCTGTTCAGGTTTCGGTAATTTAGCTTTACTAAACAGGTCTGTCAGTGGATAATCAATGGTCTTGCCTGAAACCTTGGTTTATGTAAGGAAAATATGCCTTTCTCAAATAAGTCACTATAAAGTCAATACCAATACATGTATTTCTGTATGCAAAAGGGAATTTATATCAATCAAATTTATGTTGTAAGAACAGTATCTGCATGACATTTTTCCCAATATAGTTATTTCAGTTACAAAACCATAAATCACGTCAGAAATTAACTGCTACAGCTTTCTAGCAGACCAGGAATCTTGTACTAAAACCCATGAGAAATACTTTTAATGTGTAGTTTGAGTTACTAGTTTTTATCACTGGGTTAATTGTTTAAAGAAACACCTTTTATGCTCAGGATGAGCTTTCAGTGGTTGTATATGTCATGGTACACGCTTACCTGACAGTTGGAGTATGACACTGGCACAGCATTCATTCTTACTGCGGAATTGTTGTGCCCATGAGGAATGCTGTAAAAGCAGCTGATGCTTACAGGGCGACATAGTTCCAGTTTCTGACAAGCTCGCTCTCTAGCATCATTATTCTGTAGTCTTTGATGGGGAGAGGAAATCTTTGAGTTTCCCAGTCAAAAAGGCATGACACGCATCCATTTTTCTCTTTTCCAGGATCTTTCCCAGAGAGTATCTTCTCCAGCAGATCCATCTTTATTCTCTCGCAGACCTTCAGCAGGTAAGTTTCTTCAGTTAATTCTGCCTGTTATATATCAAGCTTGTTCTCATCTTCAGTGTTAATTGTACATTCCCCCTTGTAGCTAATCATAGCATAAATAGCTTTACTTCCAAGCCGTCTCTGTGATTTATAGTTCAATATAAAAATGGGTTAACAGGGGCATTGGTTAGGGACGAGGGAGAGAAAGCCTAGAGCCTCAGTGTTGAAATGGGGCTGGAAAGAGGCTGCAAACGAAAACTGTAGTCTGCAAAGAGAACTTTGCTGTGAGAAATTTTTCATCTGATTAGTGAAGGCTCATCTAAGACTCAGCCTACAGGTGACAAGTAGTATTTATTTCTTTGCTTGAAAGAATAGTTATTCGGGAATTTATGAGTTTGTACAGTCCCTAGTGCAACATGCTTATTTACAAAGTCTGCTAGGCATTACTACAAGAGGGGAAAAAATACAAAAAAAACCCCCATCACACCACAAAAAGCTTAGCCAGCCTGCTACACAAAGTTAAGCCATGCAGTGTTACTATGACAGATGTGACCACAGAAGAGGTAATGTGCCAGCAAAACGTGTCTTTGCATTGATACTGATTGAACTAAGCAAGCACCTTGCAGTACATCTGCCCGAACAGCAGAATTTTATTACGTACCAGATTAAACAAGAAGAATTTGGCAAAAAGAGCTGAAAGGAAAGGATAGGGAATCTAAGGTGAATGTGCTGCACTGCTCAAATGCACAATGGAGGAAGCAATGAGGTAAGATGCGCTAGCTGACCTCGGCACATCTGTGTTCATACTCTAATGCCATGGCCAGTGATACGTAAAAGACATTATTTTAAGCTTCTTCCACTGATGTTTCACGTGTCTAGTGGTGCCTTTTCTGCAGGATGGTGGGTAGCATAGTCAGTTCTGGATGTTCAGTTGACACATTTAAGTTGAGGTGGTTCAGATGCCCCTCAGAGCTGGAGACTACAGAACTGTAGGAAACATGGATTTTGTTGGCTGGTGAAGTCACAGGGTAGAAATGTTTCCATATGTAATATAAAAAGGCCAGTCTTCTGAGCTCTAAAACTGTTTCTGCATCTTTTCAGCATGTTCTGCTATCTCATCTTTAATAATCAAGACATGAAAAAGCAAACTACTTAACTCCAGAGCTGCAGGCTCCCTGGTGGGCCTGTCTATTAGCCCCTAGTGCTTTATAAGCTGCTTAATCAGTTCCTAACATTGGTAGTAGATGTTTTAGAAGCAATCAGCGGCTTATCAAGCACCCTGTGGGAGGGAGGGGAGGGTGGAAGTCACAATTCATCCATTGATTTAGCAGTTCCCTTTAGCATGTTTCTTTGTGTTTGTGTTTGCAAGACACCTTCTCTTCCCCCAAGGGCCTCAGCCCCAAACTTACCATATTTAGAGGCAATGTAATTTGATTACCGTTTCTGCTGGGGTGGGTTAAATTGCATTTACCTCTTAATCTAGCTATATCCTTGTTGTCAGCCTGGAGAGGGTTTTCCACATTTCAGAGGCTCCAGGTTTGAAATCGGATTGCCTGTTTTTGTCAAAGTAGAACCAGAGTGGAAAGGGGAGGAGGGCCCCAATTGAGAAAATGGGTCCAGCAGCCGGAGAAACACTAATGCCTTTACAGTCCCTGCCTCCTCTCTGGTTTGCCCCTTACCACTGCTTTCTCCCGATTGCTCGTCATTTTCTACTAACCTGCAGTTTGGGTGGTTTTTTTGAATCCTGAAAGTTTCCTCTCCTTTTGATTCCTCTGCTGCCTGTTTCCTCATATCCATGGGCTGCTTTTGCACTGTATCCTGCTGCCATGTAGATTGCATATGTTTGGGGAATTAACTAAAAGGTTTATTAAAGATTAATGGAAAGATAAGGCATGGTGAGTGAATTAGAAAAGCAGAGAGGGGTAATCTGCAGATATAAGCAACCTTTACCCTGGTTAGTCCCAGCTCAATTCTGATTTGTTTCCTAGCCAAGTTCTCTTTAAAGGTCCTAGAAAACATGGGTTGTTCCCTACCAAGCAGCTGACTTTCAAAAATGTGGTATGAGGGTCTGTTCTTAGGTGCAAAAAAGTTGGAATGTCGGTTTGCCAGTAAATGAAGCAGCATATAATACTAATCTAAAATGAAATCCAATTTAAATCTCTTTCCAAGCTTAACAGAGCTCAATGCCTAGATTTCATGGACGTGGCAGAGTACATACTTGAGCTATCTGATGGTCTGAGGTTAATTGCCACTAGGATCCATATGGACAGGGCTCTGCTGGGGAAGACCTTAATTGTGAGGTTAAAAGCAAAATGGAAAAAAATGAAACAAAATATCATTAATTTTGGAAACTCACCAAATCCTAGTGAGGTATTGGTTTTGCTAGTACTTCATTCATTAACAAATGCTCCTAGTGCAGATGTGAGTAGGCCTGGCCTTTAACCGAAGAGGCAGCAAGTGATAGTCTTTCTTTGTATGCGCATGTATATTTGAAATAAACACACACACACACACACACACACATGTATCCCAGCAAGGTTTCACTGCAGACCAGGGCCCTGGGGACTACACAAGGTTTACGGCAAGTCTATCTATGGGCATTCCCATGAGGTACATATTCTTAGAATCTTCTTGTCATTGCTGTCGTTGGAAGTGATAGCAGATGAGATAACTAATTAGGTGCATTCAGATTTAACGAGCAGAAACACAAAGTGTGACAGCTTGCCTATTCTGCCCCATTGGCTACACTTGCTTTCCTTTCCAACCCCCCCGGCGTCATCTGCCCAGAGAGTAATCTGCCCTGTGTCACCCCTAACACTGCTGCATCTCCGTTAGCCGATTTATCCAGGGCTATTCCAATCAATTAAAGCTTTAAAGAGGCAGACCTCCAGTTGTTAGGAAGCAAGTATTCACTCCTGAAATTTCTGGGTTTGGCAGATATAGCATGCTGGAAAAATGGATTACTCTTATTTGTGTGCAGTATAGTCTCTGATGGTGCAGTCACAGTCCAGGATGGCTTCACCCTAAACCTGCTGGAGGTGTGAACTCTGTTCTATGCTGACATTACTGTTTTGGTGGACATATGGACACAGTTCATGCAAGCTGGAGTTCAAAACTGTCCATTCATTTTGTGTGACTATAGTACTGCTTTTGGTGAGACTAACAGTTTTTACGCTCTTAAACATTGATTTGGACAGAAGCTGACTCAGCCAAGACTCTTAGATTTCTTAGGAAAAGTAATTCTTGCCACTTACACTAGATTCTATATTAACTGGAGCTTTTAAAGTAAAAGACTTTAAGTGGCTATTGTGACAAGTTCAAAATTCAGGTGCTTAATCCACACAGAGAGTTAACTGATGTCTTGCCTGTTTTTTATGATAAATAGCAAGGTATACAAGTGTACAAAACTTACTGCAGCGGTGGTCTTTACTGTAGAAACACTCCTAATCATGGCAATTATTTCATCCTGATTATACTACTCCCAAAAGATACGGTAAAGTAAAAAGGATCCACGTAATGGCAAAAACGTATAGATGTCAAGGATGGAAATTGTGAGACAGGAGATAGGAGATTTGAAAAGACGATGATTTGAAGACTTGTTTACACAGGAACACTCAGGGAAAAAAAATGAAGTGACAAAATATGGGAATTTAAAATGATGAGCTGAATTACATTGAATCACTGTGTAAATACTGTTATTCAAAATATGAGTGGCTTTCATTTGGTTTATCTCCATTTACTTTGGAAGCAAAGTGAGCTAAATTGTATTAAGGCCAATTTTCATTCTGAATGTGTATGTCCATACACGGATTTAATGTAGTGTAATTTATCCATTTTAATGTTGTAGGTAAACTAATCCGTTAAAATTTAATTAAAACATCCATTTACTTCAGATCCACTTTCCTGACTATCTACCTGTAGATGAACCTATAAATGATGTGAATAACAGTGGAGAGAAAGGATGAACAGGAGAGCCCTATTCTCACAATAATATAGTGCAGGTCATACAGTGAATATGAGATACGCATAAAAATCCTTAATGGAAATACTTCTTTGCAGAACACACAGCGAGCATGAGGAACTCAGTGCCACAGTAATATTACTGAGGCCAGAAGTTTATCATCTTTGAGAGGATTAAGTATCCATAATGAGAATGTCCACAGTTACACTATGTAAGATAAAGGGATTATAAGGTTTCAGAATAGACATATTATTTGCTGAGGGGATTAGGAAGATGTCTTCCCTATTGACAGACGGATCAATGATTTCATCTTCCTCTGACGTATATAGTACTGATTACAGCGTCTGATAGGGTTTTGGACTAGGTGAACAGTTGGTCTAACAGAAGCTTTCCCAGTATGAAAATCTTAATGTTTCTATTCAAGATTTTGTGCATATAAGGTTCCCTAACAAAAATGTGGGGAATAAAAATGAACTTCAATGAAACATAAGTTCCACCTAATTTGAGCCTAGTATATTTTTAGATCAGGATTAGGAAGCCTTAGAAGAACAAAGAAAATCTTAGGTCTTGTTTGCTTTTCCAGGCTCTTAACCCATGCTGTATTTTCATCTCACCTCCTTTTCCGATGTCAAATTTGTGTCCTTCCTGTATTTTCCTAGACTGAGATAGAGGAGGATTTTTGGGGATGCTTTTTCTAGCATTTTTGCATGTGCAAAACTTTAGGTTGATTTAGACAAGTTGTTTCATGAGTCCCAACAATAGCAAAGACTGCAAGGAGATGCAGACTCTTTCTGCTCTTGACTTGCTAGTTTTTTCGGAAGTAAAACTCCTTTTCTGATCACTCAGTCCTCATACAATAATTGAGAAATGCTTGGCTTAGATTTGTAATGTACAGCCTGGCAACTTCCAAGCCCATCAGTGGTGGTGTTCTTGCCCAGCAGTTTCTTTTTATTCACGCACAAAAAGCATGGGATGTGGCATCTAACCCACATGCCTGCGCCGGTGAAAGCCAGTAGCGTGTGTGTGGCTATATTGATTGACAGAAATGGGGTTTGGATAACATACTTTGGGCTTGCTCTAGTTTTAGAGGTGTTACTGGAATAGGTGCGTGACAAATACCCCCCAGCCCACTCTCCGCTCTTAACGGATATAGCCATACCTGTAAAAGCATTAGTGTAAACTCAGTTATATCAAGGAGAAAGTCTTTTGGTGTCATTTGTTTCATTCAGTGATTCAATAAAAACTGTATCAGCTTAAACTTTATTTACCAAAGAGGTTTACCCATGTAGCTGTACCAGCAGATCCTTTTAAGTTTAGGCAAGCCCTTTTTTCACTTGAGGGGTAGGAGGTGGCAAATGAGGAGGAGAATTAGGTTTTTGGCAGGTTTGGCTATGATGAGATTGCTAAGATTTGTCTGTCGCAGTTATTTGCGGGAGTTCATGTGCTCAACAAGGGCAGCAAAATGCCAGGCACATCTGTGCTGTAGCTGCTGTAGTTCAAAGTTCAGCACTGTAGTGAAAACTTTAATTTATGTCCCCAGCCTCCCAAGCAAGGGTTGACAAAGCATGTGTGACAGATGCAAGTCCTGCAGCGCGTTACTACCGGTATTCACCTGGCCACGGGTTGGAAGACGTTGCTCAGAGTAGAGCTGGTTTAAAACAGTGGTGGGTTTTAACTTGCATGTCAGGTACAGCCCCTGTTCTTAACTATTTGGTAGGAGGTAGACAGAAACAGATGGTCATGTGGGGAGGTGAGAAGCGTACACATTGTTAATTTGTACAGTGGTCCAGTTCTCATCCTGCGGCACGTGAGGTCTGGACTCTCTTCCCAGCTCTGCTACCAGCTTTCTCTGACACACAGAACAAGTAATTTCTAATGGAATGGAGGTAAAATGGGTCTCACTTTACTAGGTGTATGTTTAAAATCGGCATCCTAAGCACAATTAAGTTGAGAAGAGGGAAACCAGCACTTTGGAGGGGTAGTCCCTCTGACCTGTTTTAAATATGTTATGTGATTTAAATACATGAAGATTTTGAGGCACATAGATAATTCTGGACTTGAACTATGTAAACATGCGTCTTGGACCATAATGACATAATGCTAATAGCCATCTTTACGTCCTTCCTTTACGGCCTGTGCCTGTATGACTGTGGTAACTGTATTAGCAGAAGAATATGAAAATAGTCCTAGGATGGGAAAAAATAGCCAATATACATTTCCATAAATACTAAAAGGTCTGACAGCATAACACCAATTAAACAGCTTGTACACTTTCCTGTGGCTACGACTCCTTTATCACTCATTTCTGTCACTCCCTGGAGTTTGCTAGCACTGAGTTGCCTTTCAGCAGAACAGGAAGCTTCAGGTTAGCTGATATTCCAGGTGTGTGTATAATTCCCCAAAGCACTGACAGCTCTGCCCACAATTAGTGGTAATGGCAATGATCTTACTGGCATTTCCTTTTTACCGCAGCTCTGCTGGGGAAGGGAGTTGCTGTCATTCAGAATGGCTCGTGGTCAGGCGGAGAGCATGGCAGAACCGGCCAGGCTCGTGGGGGAAGATCTGGTCAGGAGCATTTCGGCAAGTGACAGGCAGGAAGACAAGTTCATCTGAGTTAGGTGTGTTAAAGTCTTGGAGGCAAAGCGTGGAGATGCAGCAAGATTGTTAGTAGATATTTTTAATAGCAGAACTGGTTTTTGCGCTGCTTGAAACCAGAGTTTTCAACAGGGCTTATTAAATACATGTGGTGCTTTTCCACGCGAATATGTAATCTAGGCCACTTGGGGTAAGTGTGGCTTTTTAGAATGAAACTCTGTTTAAAACAACCCAGCAGTGGTGCCAGTGGCTCGCAGGAGCTTCTGAGTCGAGATCTCCAGAGATATTTTAATTTTTTCAGCCTCCCCCTTTTCTAGTGCTTTGTGCTAACCAGGTTCCTTCCATTCTTTTTTTGCTGCGCGGAATGAAAGGCCCAGCACTGGAGATCAGGGTTAGCAGTGTGAAAGATTGGGCTCTAACCTCATTGCTGTACTTCACAGAAAATGTCTATCCAGGGGAGGCACATCCCAAGAAACCAAATTTCCCAAGGAAACAAAATACTGTCTCAGGGCTACCTGCTTGGATGAAAGAAGAAAAATTTTTTTATAAAATTTTTTTAAATATACTTTGTGCTCACAGAGTTTTTTTTCAGTGTAACCCTGTTTCCTTGGTATGTTGCTTTCTTGTTCTAAAATCCTTCAGAGGACTCCTACTTAAAGAGCCCTGATCCAGTCCTGTGCAAGGCAGGAGGGTTTCTAACTTTGTGATATCACTCATGAAATAACATCTTACTCAGTAAGCATGTAGCATCAGTTAATATCTCTGCATGCAATTGCCTATTTAATCTTAAAAAAAAAAAAAGGCACATGTATACTCGCTGCCTGAATGCGTATTTGCTTGTGTGTGTATTTAGAGTCACGTCTGTTTTTCAGCTAAGGAAAGTGTTTTCTGTTCCCTACCAGCCAAATTCCTGGTACTCTTTCAACTTTGTTTGATTAAAACAGCCTTTAACCTTTGCTTGAATACCTGTTTCTTAAAACAACCTATAATTCATCCCTGCAACAAGATTAGGAGAACTTGGGGCGTGACAAAATTGACATGTAGCTGCCTGGAAACCTTGGGGGAAGGCGAAAGAGGGAAAGACGGTTGAAACGCAGTGAGCGCAAAGGCAGAGGCTGCAGGGCTGGAGTCTCCTTGCAGGGCTCGCTGGGGAGCTGGCACGAGGGATTTCCAGGTGTGTTGTCTATACTGAGACAATTCCATCTCCTTCTCACTTGTGTCAGCTTGCACAGGGACCTGCTGAAATTTCAGGCTTTTCTTCCCTTCCGTGAGAGGAGTTGGGGAGGACTTGGAGGGACCTTGTCATCCTCTGTGCCTCCTGCTATAAATTCACTTGGACTGTCACCACTTTGTTCCTCTCCCCCAGACAACGTAAAACTCCGTTTTCACCTTGCTCCCTGCCTCTATCTGCTTGTCACAGATTAGCAGCATTTGCTCTTGACCTTATTTTGTTTTTCCTCCTCTTCCCAGTGCTTATTATAGCTAGTGGCTAATTTGTGGAATATAACTTTAATACCAAATTAAAGTGCAACGTATCGAGTGATCTGGTTTGGAAGGACCACGAACAGCAAATGGCTTTGCCATCAGTGTGGACTGCCTGGTGCAAAGAAGTCAAAGGGAGCTTGTGATTTCTGTTTATTCAAATTCTCACTCGTTTCTGCTTTAGTTTGATTTATTTGGTGGTTGGTTTTGTGGTGGTTTTTTTTGTTCTTTGCAGTGTTTATTGCCAGGCTTCCTTTCGGGATGTTCTCTGCCCGGTGTGGGTGATGAGTTAGCACCGCGCAGCGTGTGGCTGCACGATGTCACTTTGTCTGTGTCAAGGCCAGCAATGGCAAAATGGCGTGATGTGCGTCAGACTTGTGCCTGTGTCAGCAGTGGATGAAGGGAGCCCCTGGCCTCACTCATTCCCGTTCGCCCTGCTGCCACCTGTACCACAACCTGGACAGGCCGTTGGGACAGCCAAGGACCTGCAACGGGAAGAGGAGAGCGAGGATGGGGTGGTATCACCCACCATAACTGACGGGAGCAGGGATTGTGGCCCATAGCATGGCTGTCGCAACAAAAGATGGGGCTCTCCTGAAGTTACTGCTGTGCGTCGTTTTTTCTATTTGTTTTACAGCAGTGCATGGTGACTGACTCTAGTGTGCGTGCAAACAAATATTAAGAAATCATTCTTCCCTTAAGTCACTTGCAATTTAAATAAACAAGGCAGGCAATCTGAAAGAGATGACTGGGAGTCAAAATGGAGCAAGGAAAGCTGACCAGACCAGTATATTGCACAAAAGATGGGGCAAAGCTGAGATCTGATATCTGCCTCCCTGGGGCTTTTTTACCTCATGATCATCCTTCCTCCTTCCATTTCCCTTTCCTCTGAACTAAAGATTAATTGTGCATTGAAATCGTAACAAGAATTCGCGGTGTTAAGAAAATGGTAAACGGAAGGGAAAAAATCCTCAAGGAAATTAGCAGTCCGCGACCATTGTCTGTTCACCAGATATAAATGACTAGGAACTTCCCAGCCAGGGACTGTGTTTTCCCTTTCTTTTCTCTGCAGCCTGCATTATCCTTAGCTAAGCATATTATGGCGTGCTTGTCTCCAAGTCCATGTTTTCATCGCAGAAATCCCAACCCTGCGGAAACCAGGCGTGGGGCAGAGATTCTGTTTTGCCCTCTGTGCTTTAATGCCCAATCTCCATGCTTAACGAATGCTGAAAATATGTGCTTGTTCTGCCATTGGCAAAGAGATAAGGCAACCACTCCAGCTTTCCTGCACCCCGATTTGCTCTTGCTTGCAACAGGGGTCACCTGCGACAGAGAAGAGAATGCGTCAGAAAATGCTTTCTGAAACAGATTGAGCAATGTAGGGCTAGGAGGTAGAGTGTGGAACAAAGACGGCAGCAAAAGGCATCCGAGGCAAGCATTAGGAAAAACTTCCCAGCTGTTTTGAGCGCTGGAGAGCTGTGGAATCTTCTGTGGTGAGAAGTTTTTAAGCAAGTCAGTCATCTGTCAGTTGGTTGTGCCGCAGGGTGAGGAATAAACTGGAGGTTTTAGAGGTGTTTTTTTCTAGCCCTGTTTTCTTATGTCATTGGTAGTTCTTTCGAAAGCGTATTTCTTGTCCGTCGTTGAAGTGAAGAAAGATTACTGGGTGTTTAGTCCTCCTCCACAAAGCTTCCACTGGTGAAATTTGGAGAGTAGTGAGCACAGTGATGAACTAAACCGATCCGTTCAGGAGATTTTATTTTCCCTTTAATTCAGTCCAGGGAGCACGTTCTCTGTGGTACTCTGAAGTTTAGGAAAAGCTGGAGTTTACCTCTGAGCTTGTTAGCAAAAGATTTGATTCAGACTAGCTGTTTCTGTAGAGGTAGAAAGAAAACAACCAGGAGGAGGCAGAAACCTTGACTTTGGAGGATGGTGGAAAGCTGTGCACGATTGTTGACTGCTCCTTCAGATAGCTTCCTTTTGCCAGGCATGCTTGTGACACTAATCCCAATAATTAAAGGACTTACTAGCCCTTCAATGTATGTAATTGGGAATGGTGAATGAGCTTCATGTCTACCACCCCTTCTATTTTCTCGGTGCCTCTTGGCCTTTTCATGTCTCTTCTGCATTGCGTCAGTGCCTCCTGGCAAATTCTGTCTGTGTCTGTCTCTCAGATAGAGCCAAGTGTGTGTCTGGCCTTGAGAAATAATCATAAATTTTGTTCAGTCAGGAGGAGAGGCCGGGACAATCCAGTTGAGATTTGAACCTGTAGTTCAAGGTGTTTTAGGGATTTCGTATCACTTAACCCGTCCCCTCCAGGCATCACTTGTGTCTGACATGTAAATCAGACTGGAGGAAGAAGTGGAACACATCGCTCGGTGCTCCAGAAGAAGGTTATGAGGCAAGCCTGTGTCTTTAAAGAGATTGCCTTCTAATAAATGTTATCTGCAGAGAAATACACCAGCCCCTACATAAGTAGTTAATGTTACTGCTTCAGTGTTGGCTTATAAAACAACTTTATCACCTCTATGACGATAATGATTAACAAGCTGATTTACAAGGGTGGGGTCACAAAACCGTTTGGCAAATTCAGCGTGTCTCACAGTGGCAGTGATAGTGTACCTGAGTTTTACAGTAGTTTCACCACTTCACCTGGGATATGAAACCCTTGTGGTGGGGCTTTTAAGCAGAGCAGTAGCAGCAGATACTCCTCTATGAGGATAATAACCAGGGTTTTCTCCTGTGCTTCCCGTACATGAGGAAATTACAGGTCCAGGTCTGAGAATTCAGGAGAGTGTGGGACATTTCTGTCTCCCTTCTCAGTGTTTATTCCCTGATCGCTTAGCCACAGTGAAGTGTCCGTGTTCCTAGACACGCTGGTACATGATGCCTGTGGTCGTTGGCTGTCCCTTGTGTCAGACTGGCAGAATATACATACGTGGGTAAATTCCTCTTCTGTTAGATTGTGGGTAACTTGTATTAAAATATCCTTTATCTGTGGATTCTCCATTATTTTGGATCTTAATATATAAAAAAAATTTAACTACTTCTGATTTTACTTTCATTATCATATGTTGGAAATTACTCAGACTAGAAAATTCAATCTAACAATTATTTTAATTTAGAAACCCTCGATGTGGCTTAACATACTATGACACTTTTCAGAATTTGAACTTCTTAACCTTGGCGGTTCCTCACATCGAGCAGAACCGTGCATCTGAAAGCTCAGCAAGCTATGTCCCCTTTACTGCCTGTCTGGACAATCCTCATGTAGGTGATCAAAGGTATTATGATCTCCATGCTATGTAAATATCTACTGCACTTCTGGAAGTTGGAAAAAATGCACAGACAGGGTAGGATATTTGATGACCCTCACTCAGATTCACAACGTAGACTCCTGTAGGGACGGAGGTCTTACTCCTTACTTTTTACTTCTTAGCTAGCATTGCTGACAGGAGCCCTGCCCTCAAAACAAACACTCGCTGCCCTGAGAAATGTCTGAAAACTATACTGTTTTTTCTCTCCTGTCCAGAAAGCTCATCATGCCTGATAGATTTCAGTGTTGATTTATGTGGCATGATGCAAAGGTTGGGTTATTTCTGTGGACCTGGTCTAATTCGTGGGTGGAAGGCTATGAAGGCGTTACTTGAAGCAATAGTGAATTACAGCTGACTCATTTTTCCTTCTGTTTCTGCACACGCCCCCTCTAGTTCCCCCTAAAATCCCTTGTAATATTACCTCTTTGGGAGTGACACAATCTGAGTTTGGAGGGGACTTCCATGCTTACCCTGTCTAATCAATATTTGATTGCTTTTCAGTGCATTTTCATTTTTTTCTATTATGTCTTTTCTAATTTGAACAACTGTCAGGAACTGGAGCAAACTCTAATTTTGTATTAGGTTTTTTTCATACATTTTTTTGGGTCGTGTTCTGTTTTCCAAACAGAAAGTCATTACAAGCCGGGAGTTTAGGTTACCATCTCTCTGGGTTAGAACTCTCAACAGAGAAGTTCTGCCACTGTTACCTTGGCCACTTTTCTAGTTTGGTTTTTAATATGAAAACATATATATTGCAACACTGTGCTCACTACATTGCTCTCCCGTGGGACTAGTTTGTGCAACCCTCCTTCATGCTGGTAAGTATGTTCTCATACAAGGAGTCTTTGTTGACTGAGAAGGGGAGGCAAAGTGACTTCACGTCTCTGCTGTGTGTAATGGGCTGGGGGTTTGGACCCCCCTGTACTGTGCTGCATGGGAGGAGGAGGTTTAGAGGCAAGGCCAGGGCTGGGGAGTGGGGGCCCTCAGAGGCGGACTTCTGCCAGCATCGTGCTTGGCCCGAAGAGCTTGGATGAGGGATGGGGTCAGGACAGAGCTGTATGAAGCTCAGTGTGCGTCAGAGGTGAGGAGACTGCCTCTCCTCCAGTGCAGGACAGCGTTGTAGGCTCAGAAATGTGTCGTGGAGGTAGGGCACAGGGATACCGGTGAGAGTCCCCTGGGCAATACATGCTGCTCCTGGAAGTTGTCTGTGGGCAACGGCCCTGTTGTGCGCATAGGAGGCCACTGAACAGGATTCCTCTGCCTGTGGATGATGCAGTGGTCTATGGCCTTTCCAGTTCTTATTCTCTGGAGATAGTTGGCTGCCCACTTGTTTCTGAAAACATCACCTTGATAGAGCAAGGGAACTATGAGTAACTTCCAGTCTTTGGATAGAAGGATCAGGAAAACTCTGGGGGTCGGCAGCCCTCCTGACAATGAGTTAAACTTTGACTGATCACACATTGCCCTCACGGTCATGTTAATGTGATGTATCCAAAGGGTTTTCAACTTGTGGCATAGCCCCTGCTGCCTTTCGTCTTCTCTGTCTTCCTGCTGAATCAGGAAAAACTTAACCCAGCGCACGTGCATCGTGTCTTCCCACCGCCCAGGGCTCTCACAGCCGCTGCCAGCATTGGCTTGTCTGCTGGCATTCGGCAGTCCCCGTATTTCTCCCCACCTCACTCATACAGAGCATAGTTGTTTCTTTGGATTTCTACTGCTACCCCAGCAGCCCCGGCACCTGCCAGCCCTGCTCCGGCCAGGGGGATGCTCTCTACAGTGTATGCAGGGAGGCTCCTCCAAAACATAGTTTGTCCAATTTAGGGTGAGAGATACGTGGCAGTTAGTGTAAAAAGCTGTGTTTGTTTTGTTGGCTGAAGTTGTAAGTGCTTTGAGGGCAGGGCCTGTCTTTTATATGTGTACATGTGGGTGTGTATTTTTACACAGTTCCTAATGCGAGACACGTAGTTATGAGCTGCAGTATGTAAAGCCACGGCGTTCTGTCCTGTGGTAGCTTAGAGAAGTGTCTTTCCAGATCCACAGAGGTGGACAGTGATTCTGATTTGAACACTGGGGCTATTCGGAGACAACTTGCTTTGGGCCTTTGAACACACGTATTTTCCTCCCGTTGTCACCAAGCAGCGTAACCCAATATATTCCAGGCGCAGCAACGGTAAGCTAACTGTAAGAGCATGGCCCCATATCCAGAATCCTTTTGGGATGGGTTCCTTGACCAGTTTAGGAAGAGGAAGCTGCATTGCACCCTCCATCAATTGATGAGCAGGATGCCCTCATCAGTCACCTTTCGCTCTTTATTTTGGACAATGAAACAATTGCTTGCACTACAAAGAATTTGGATTAGAAAACAGACCTTGCTCTCCATGTATGCTGTAGGTAGAAGAGAATCTGAACTCCACAAAATTTTAATTTGTTTTAAGCTTGATGCTATTTTTTATTTTTTTTTAGATGCAGGAATATATTTTTAAGTCTTTGCAGGTGCATGTTGCGGCTGTATTATGCTGCAGGGATAAGCCAATGGTGAAATTTTTGGTTTCTGTTCCTTTGGCATACTCTTAACTTAGTTTTGTGCTAAATTTCCACAGTTCTTATGAAACGTGGTGGACTGTTCCTGCAGCTTGTAGTGTGTGATTTCACAGTTTCTCTATTTTGTAAACTTATTTTGTAAGCTTATTTTGTAAACTGAAATGTCCTTAGAAAAGGTTCGGGTCAAAGCTTAGGAGTGAGTCCAACAGTGAGAACAGACGTGTGCTGGGTTAAATTGCACTGGTGGCTGTGGAGTCTCCGTCTCTGAAATCCGTATCTTTAGTAACAGATACATCTGTAAAGAATGACATAGACGTTACTGGCTCTGCCAAGATGGCCTCTTGAGGTCTTCTTCCCCCATCCCCCTGCCCCCCTGATTTCCCTGATACCTGGATAATGCATTACATTTGTTTAACACACTTTTTTTCTTTAATCGCTTGTGTTTCCTTGAAACTCAAGATCAGGTTCCGGCATCAACTGGGAGAACATTCTGGGACTCTGCCATCGTGGTTCTGGGTTGTCTAAACTGACCAACCCTGGGCCTCCAGCTGTCACAAGAGAGTGCTTAGTGCTTAGAGAAGTTTTGACACCTTTGATTACATGTCCTACGCTCCTTTTCCCAAGCAACAAAACACTCGCTAGGGAAGTGTTACCATGAAACTCCTCTTGGGGACATCAAATAGAAATCTTTTTTGCTTGCCAGGGTAAATGGAGATGAGGATTTTATTCTTATTAGCTACAAACACAAATGACAGAAGGCTGCAAGGAAAAGTCATATCCTGTGCACAGCCTTGAGGTCTCTGATGAAACAAAATGACACAAAATTTACAGATGCTAAAAATAGTGATAACATCAGTTTGATGTTGCATTTTGTCTTCCTCCTATAATACAGTAAAATGGCCTGTAATTCACATTGCAAAATTGGCATGCATGGCCCTTTGAAGATAGCACCTTCATTGTACGTCTGCAGTGGCCAGAGTTACAAGCCAACCCACTACAGTGCTACAACGAGCCATACAAATAAATAAATAAACAGGGACAAATAACACCAGCTCCTCGGGGGCGGCTGCCCACTCTCAGTCTGCCTCGCTTAGGTTGTGAGCTCTTCAGCATAGGAAACCTTTTGTGCCTCGTATAGACTTAAATTCACCCCTGGTGCTTGGGAACGTAATAGATTGTGTTGATTATGACATTATATAAATTGTGATTTTTAATTGAGAGATTTAACTTTTAAGCCCTTGCTGACAGTGACATTAGCACAGGCTTAGAGTTTGTTTGCAGCTCTGTCTTCAGCCTGGCATTTTAAGCTGAGCTCTTGTGGCCTGGGAGAGGTGGTTGCTGTAGCATGAAAACGCTTTGGAAAATATGCACGTATTGTGGTTTACTTATTGTCTTGGTATGCCTGTTAGCGCTAATGGCTTTCTGGAGGGTGGTTGTAGCCATGTCACTGGCTGCGTGGCTTCACTGTTTCTTTCCTCCTGTTTGTTGAACGCTATCAGCTTCCCTGTCTTTCCTCTACTCCCGACTTTTTTGGCTTTCAGACCCTCTGTAGCTCTGGAGTCTGCAAGCAAAAAAATTCTTCCTTTAAAATGAAAAACAAAACCCAGCCTAGGGGAGCTTAAACTAGCTTCTGACCATCTGTTAGAAGGTTAGTAGTGTCAGTACCTTGAACTATGGCTTCGTTTTCGTATTTCATGCAGCAGCTTCTCAGCGTTGTTTATATTCTGGTTGAAGGGGATCTTCCTATACCAGGATGCAATAGGAACGTCATTTTTCCTCTAACATGAGCAGATGTCCTATCTGCAGCGCTCGCAATAAATTGCTGCTTCCTGTTGTTGCAGATGTTAGCAGGCGAGAGCTGAGGGCAAAGAGGGGGCACATCTCAGCCCGTGCCATTCAATGCCATCAACATCAGTGCTACCTGTGCACTGTCTTTTCCACATGTACTCTTTAATAGTGGCTATCTCGGCTAGCGGGCAGGAAATTGCCCTGGAACACAAATTTTTTTCCTTTCTACTTTAGGGAAGGTGTGCTTCCAAAATCTCTGTTCTTCTCTGCCTTGACCTTCGCTTTCTCCAGATTCATTTACACTAAACCCAAATTACAAGTGGTGTGTTACCATATTTAGGGAAGGGGTGCCTGCGCTGAATCTGGCACACATTTAAGTGTAAAGCTCCCCACTTTCAGGTTTCAGGACACAGCCCTGTGCAAGCCTTCAGTCAGCAATTATTGCATTCTTTCTCCTTTTTATAGGAGGTCACTATCAAATCCCGTGACACATTTCTATCACTAATCTGGCAGGCTGCCATTCAGACCACAGGAAGCCCAGGAGAGAAGAATATACACTTAGGGCCTTATTCCACCTTCATTATTGCCTACACCAGCAGAATTCCTTAAAGTCTCTGGAAGTTTGATCTGAATGGAAAGTATTTTGCCCGAATAGCACCCCTTATTGAGGCATTGTCACCGAGTCACAAATTTAGATGAGTGTTGTGGCTAGCAGTTTAATCTATACTGCATGGCCGTTCTTTCACACCAACACAGGGAGTGCTAATCACTTCTAATGGTCTAGCAGGATTGTCTGGCAGTGAGGGACTTCTTGATCTGAGAGCTGGACACTGAGGGGAAAAAAACACAGCTCCTATTCAAGAGTTTATCTGAGAATTATTCATTTTGGCAATAAGGGGAGTATTGTATTTTAATGGTTTTCAATGGAAAACACAGCCTTACTAAAGGAGGAAAGCCAGGGTTCTGTTCACAAAAATATGCAAAAAAACCCTTGTGCTTTGGAGGAAGAGGAATAAAGACAAAACTGCAATTTGTGCATAAAAATTGCAAGAAATTAAAATCATAAATGTAAGGCAGTATCTGTAGCTGTCAGTTAGATGATAACATGGAAGCCTTAAACTCTTTTCCTGTCTACTTTTTTTGTGCCTTAGTGTATGAATTGTTGTACTTAAAATGGCTATTAATTTTGTGTGTTACTGCCATATCGAGACTTACAGAGAGATAATAACTTTGGGTTTACTTTTGGATCGTTGCTAGTTCATTGGCTACTGTTGTCACTGGTAATTTCATGGAGCTGTAATTGTTGGGAAGTAACTTTCCTGTTGTTTTAACCAGCAGCACTTACTTGCATTTCTGTATTAATAAATATTGTCTCAGTCCTTCAGGGAGTTCTAGTCATTTCTTTGGAGGGTTCCTTCATTATTGTCTTCTCCTCATTTCAGGTTATTGAAGGAAAGCTGGCTCCTTTCTTGGGGAAGGTGATCAAGTTTGCCACCTCTCATGTGTACAGCTGCAGCCTTTGCAGTCAAAAGGGTTTCATCTGTGAGATTTGCAACAACGGAGAAATCCTTTACCCCTTTGAGGACATTTCTACAAGCAGGTACTGTAATGTCAGTCATACATTTGACTTGCGTATCGTATCCTTGCAAATTCTCAGCCTTGTGACCTCTTATTTGAATAACTAGGGACTGGATCCCACTAATGCACATTTCTGGGCAGCTACTCTAGATTACTGGTCCAGGGAGGCCACCATGAGCAGGCTTGGAAATAGATGAGAAGAGCTACTTCCCAAAGCCCTGTAAGTCTCAGAACAGCTGTTCAAAACGGGAAGAGTCCCCCGTAGCACCACCCAGTGTGATTTATCCACAGCGCTTCTGAGTTTGCAAAATGTCCTGAAAAGCCAAGTGGGTTCTCTGGAGTGATCACAGACATCTTTCTGGTATCTGATGTCACTGGGCCCATGATGTACTGGGATTGTCCATTATAAAACAATAACCATTTATTCTGAAGTGTTTTTCCCATTAAATGTTACAGCTATTTCACTGCTCTCTGTGTGCATGCTCCTCTGTGTCTACATATGCGAGACTTTTTTTTTTTTTAATGACATTGCTGTTCTCAGGTGGTTACAAAATAAATATAAGTGTATGCCAGTCCTAAGCCAAACAAAAGAACCTTTATTTCACATTATATGGAGTACTTCATGCCAGATCAGGGACAGGAGTTGCATGGAAAACCTAGAAGCAAAATGGAGGAAACCAGAGCAGACTTGGCAACGCAGCAGTGTTACTACTCTTTTTCAAAAATGTCTTGGATTTTGAATAAAGGAGATATTTTTTTTTTTTTTAAACTCAACAGAAAGACAGTATATCTGACAGCACAGCATTCCTCCGTAGATAAGTACTTTTCTGGCTGTTTCAAATACAGTCATTTTAATTTGTTCTCTAAAGTGTTCCATTGAAGGGAAAAAAAAAAATACTGAAGAGACACCTTTGGAAACAATCAGGACCAGCCTGTTAAAAGGGCTTCATTATGAATCTGGTTCCCCTGTGTCCACAAAGATGTTAAATTACAAGTAACCAAGGACTACTCTTCGGGGATTTTCAGCCTGACCTGAGTTTCAAAGACTGTTTGCACATTCTTTTTCTAGACTCTTACTCTAAAAAATGCATTGACAAAGCAGTGGACATAAGCTAAATAAGGTGTGCAGCTGAGCTCTGTAAACGGTTTTCAAGAAAGAATGTATCTAGGGTGCATGGTGAGATAGGCTGAGTTAAAAAGAGAGAGCCTAAGATGACATAAAACGTAAGATGTCTATTGGGACTGTATAAAAGGCGATTGAAGATATTCACGAAAGATTGATGAGAATGTGTAAGAACATCTGGGAAGACAGATTTACTTGAAATGTCTGTGCATTTGATTTGTCTGGGGGATTTTTGGTCACAAAAAGAACAGTTGAGTGTATATTGTTCCCCCACTCTTTAGCTGAGATCAGATGTACCTTGCAATTACAGAGTTTAAAGCCTTCTGGAATCAAATAGTATTTGTCAGCAGTTCAGTGAAAGCCAAAAGAAGCTGCTCTAGCTCCCGTTTTTATGTGAATTAGAAGCCAGAAAGGACTTTTGTTCATGTTTCACAAATGGGAAGTTGTGGTTGATGTCATGCCAAAGACAGCGGTCTTTGTTAATGATTTTAATTAAAACACAATCAGCATGAAAGGTTCTCCAATATTTCTCTTCCTTATTTTGTCAGAGGTCATTCTGCTTACTCCTTTTGTAGTCCTTATCGCTAAACCTTGCTTTTATCCCCAGCATTTTCCATTTCCCTTCCTCGTTAGTTTTCTCATTACTACTCATGCACATGCAGCTCTGTGAAACTAACCAGATTATTGCAGTTCCCTTTTTTTGCTCTTTTCCGCCTTCAGGCTGGAGGCAAAGTCATGCCAACAGAGGAGCTTGTGTGTTTTACTGCGCAGCTCCATCAGCTGCAGAGCAGTGAGGAAGAAGGCCAGGCAGAGTGGTTTTGCGTTTGCTTCCATCTCTTACAGATGAGAGAGATGTCTGAGGCGGGTGTGCTGACCACTGCAATGACAGGCATAAGGTGAGGAGAATAGTTACAAATAGGTAGATGCAGAGAGTGACCTGCAAGTCACAAAAGGTTCGTGTGAAGACTTGCAATTATACCTGACATTTCTGATGACATGTGTTCAGCTTTCCGTTAGTTAAGTGTCGTACAGAGCTCTGAGTAAACAGTTAGCTCAGATTTGTGATTTAGTTGTACTATTCTGAGTGTACAAAGTGCAGTGAGAATTGACTACGATTCCCTTTGTCCATCCTGGTTTTCTGGAATCGCTGTCTACAGCGTAGTATTCACGTTTTGTAGTCAATACTAGACTGCCAGGTACCCTGGCTGTAGCTGCCGAGTTAAGGAGGGAGGAGCAGCTGAGCTCTGAAAACTGTATTTTTCCTTCTTGCTTTTAAATGTTGCTCATTCACTTTTGAGCATGCTACTCATTCTACCAGCAAACTGGGCTGTTAGCTTAGAAATATTTGAAGGTGGGTGCACGACAGCTTTTGCAAACTTCACCTCTCTGTCGAATGCATGAAAAGTGAAGTCTGTTTGTGTGTGTGTGTGTGGTGTGTGTGTCTGTGTTGAGATGGCATTCGTTTTTCTGGCTACCTCCCTGGCCTTTCTGGCTCTTTGGAGAGAAGAGTGACAGCTGTCAGAGAGGCCATTACAATTCCATGGTGGTTCTCAGCTGGCTGTTACCTTTCCATCTTTGTGGTGTCTTAGGTCGGCTTTGAGATGGAGAGGTTGTTTCTCTCCAAAATATTCTCAGCAGTTTCTGGAGCAGTCTTCAGTAGGAATTTATGAAAGATGGATCTTCTTTAGATAGATACAGCTGAGAGAAAAGGAGGGCCCCTCTTGAGGGCTGGAGTTTCTTTTTGGTCAGGTTATTTGCTTGAGAGTCATTTTTGTCAGTCCTTGAGCAAACAGAGTGAATACCTGGGTTATGCACTCCTCAGGGTTTGAATACACATATATTACATACCCTTCTCTCACTAATCAGCATGACACATTCCTTTGTTGGCAAACGGTTCCAAAACAAACACAATCAGTTCAGTTAATTAGCGGGTCTGTGGGCTGTGCTTGGCAGGCTCTTTACATCCTGCTCAACAATACAGCGCAACAGTTTGCTGCCTTGAATGCAAGGGTGGGCTCACAAAGTCATAAGCTTTCTAATGATACTTCCTTTCTGTGGCTTTTCTTGGGAGGTGGCCATTCTGCACAGAGCTTAATGAAAGCCGTGATTCAGTAGTTAAACAATTTCTTAAAAATTGTCCCATCCTTTTGGATGCCTCTTCCAGTCAGTTTCATTCCTCTGTCCCTCATTTTCCTCTTTTCTGTCTTACCCATATTTAGGTAACAGTTCATCAGGGTTCTTTCTAAATTTCACAATTTTGGCACCTTTTTGAAGGCCTTTAAATCATGGGAACTGTATTTAAAGCCTCCTGAGTTAATTGCACATTTCATGGAGCAAATTGCCAGCTAATGTAAACTCTCACAGCTCTGCTTTTGCTGGAGCTGTGGCAACTTAAACAACCTGAGCATCTACCTCCCGTTTTATTTCTTGGAGTAAATTTGCCCCAGGCTTAAATTTAGCAAATAAACATATAAAATCATCCTACTATATCACTAATTTTATTTTTACAAGTGTTGTGAAATGAGTTTAAAGATCCCTGCTTATAAATTGGCTTGTTAGAGCTGTCTTGCCCATTTGTTAGCAGCCAGGCACTGCCCCTCAATTTGTTCTGATACTGCGTTTTCTTCATTTACGTGATGAAAAGTTTTTGTTTCTTTCTCCTAAATTAAAAAAAAAAAAATTAAAAGAAGGTGCCTGTGTAGTGGTACTGTTGTCTATAACATGTGGCTGTATTTGTTTTATAACCTAGAACAATTTTAACAATTTAACAAGTTTTAAATCTTAAGGAATACTGAGAAAAATACCATTGGAATGAGAATAGAATTATTCATTCAAAAGGGTTTTCTGTCCAATTAGATAATTAAGTAATTATAGTTATGGTTAAGATTATTATATGCTACCCAGTTAATAAAGTTTTGGTCTTGCCTGTGTGTCTGCATCCTACTGACTGTTCTCACAGGCAATTTGTTGTGTTTTGCTAGTAAAGCTACTTGCTTGGTTAAGAACTATTTAGTCAATTCGTTGCCTTTTATGTGGTGTCTCTAGATGTACGTGAACCATGGAGAGTTGCTCTTTTGTGTTCGTATTCATTTATCAAGGCTAAACTGTTTTCACTTTGCGAAGTTAATTTGTTCTGCAGATCAGTTAAGACATGTAGAGACCTTTTAAGATACAAACCAGAAGACCCAAGTTTAAAATAGACGTGCCACAGAACAGGCTTGACTATATCAGCCAGCTTGGATGCCTCTATAATCTTTGGCCACCATCCTGATAAGCCCTATGAATGTACTTAACTTTACACATACTGAGAAGTCGTACTAAAGGCTCTGAGGTTGGGCTTAGCTTTATGTGCATGCCAAAGTCTTTGCAAGGTTACAGATCACTGTGTTATGGATGCTGTGTCACTGGACAAAAACGTCTTTAAGCATTTGGGAGAATGTTATAGATAGATATTAGTTGGAGAGTCTGAAAAACGTAGTATAGAGCATTTCCAGGAAATACCTTGGCACAGGTCAAAGGCATCACTCGAAGTACATAATTTTCCCTCTTGCTTTGATTAGTTTGTTTTACACTAGACAGCCTTTCCCCAAGCCCAGTTCCCCTGAGCTGCGTTAGTAGTTTAGTACCTAATTTTTGAAAGAGCTTAGCTTATCGGATGTTGATAGTTGGTTCAAAGCACCCTGAAGTGATATGCTCAGCACTTTCTTTAAAGAAACTTAGCACCTAAGTAGATGCTAAGTTCTCTTGATAATTTCATTTCACCTGAATCTGTCAAAGCTGGTCAAAATCTTCTGGCCCAGATCCTCTGGGTTTTGTCTGTGCAGACCCGTGCAGTAATGTTGTCTAGAATACATAAAAGGAAAGAGATAAAATATACTGTTTTTTTCATCAAGCGCTGTATTTTGGAACTGAGTTAGCTTTAGAGGTCAGTTTTACCTGCCTCGTGTCAGAGTGGTGTTAACTAGAACGTTCAGCATAAAGGCAGATATTTATTTCAAGCGGGAAGGTCTCTGCAGTGCTGCCTTGTGCTCTTCCCCGCTGGCTGAACATGGCAGCCGTTTCGCTTCCACCTCCTATTTTGCAGCTTCCCTGCTGTGCCGTCTTCCTCACTCTAGATATTTCCAACTTGCCGGTCAAGACCTTTTAATTCTTCCTCCTCCTTCCTCATGCAAATTCCCCTTGTAAGATAGACTTCTTTGTCTCCTGGTTCCTTGTAGATCAGACAAGAGCTTTTCAATTGCTTTTTAGCCCATGAAAGCCAACACTGCCAACTCTTAAGTGCTCAGAAATTCTAAGATTACCTTAATAATCTTGCTGTTTATACACTTACTTTATTTATTTTTCATGTTAAGTTCCTTTTTTGCGTCTTGTGTCCAGGTAGGCATGTCTTCAGCGCTATGGCAGAGCTACGAAGTCCAGGAGCCTTTGCCTTTCTCTTTTATTGAAAGCATAAATCCTGGCTTAATCACAGGATTTCCAGACTTGAGACTTATAGAAAAATGCAAAATAGTAGAGTCATGCAGTCAAATTATAACAGTTGAGGGCAGTATGTTAATATTACTGTTAATAGTATTGCCCTGACTCTTTGCTTCTAGGTCTTCAACCACTGCCTTGTGAATACAGTTCATTAATAATAGGAGAAGTAGAGGGATGAAGTCCCATTCATGGCGTGGCAGCCAGCAGAGGCAGAGGATATATACATGAGCGATGTAAACGCTTGAATTTCTGCAGCATCTCAGCCTCTCCAGTGGTTTGCAGGTAGTGGATCTACCATGTGTAGGGCTTTTCCCGTTTCCAAAGTAACTTGGCTCCACTGACTAAAGTGTAATCACAGGAGTTTCAGATTAAATATTTTAATATTGATTTTAGTGTCCCTTTACTGATTTCTTGTGAACTGCTGTGTACAGGCCACGTTACTTGGCTTGGTGTCTCTGAACTTGGACAACTCGCAAAGTGCAGGACTGAGGTCAACAGTTAGTCCTTAGTTATCCTGCTGGATGCAAGTATGGAAATATACGTAGGTAAGTGTAGTATAAATTCCTGCAGCCACAGCTCGGGGGGAACTGAGGACACGATTCCCTCCTTAATCATGAGCTTCAGAGCTCTGCGAAGAGGGGTCTGGGAGCTGCAGGATCCCTTTGCTCCTGCTTGACCCTGCTGCCATGCTCTGGTGCGGTAACTCAACCTGTGAACACAGCTGTCACGGGAGGATAGCAGGTGGTTAAACCAAGCTGTGCCTCTTGTTCAGCCCCAGCCTGTAACAAATTGTTCTGGGAGCACCCAAAACAAAGGCCTGTTTTGCGATTTCTCTGGGACTAGCAATGGAGGAATTGATGCTGAGGCTCTTCCCCACCGGTGAAGCACTGGTGGTTTTCTCTCCCCTCCAGTGAGCTGCTCGCTTTTCCCCTCATTTGTGAGGCTTTAATATCTCCGACCACTTTGCACATCTGTTGGATGCAGTTGACCTTGGCAGTGGGTGCTAGCATGACGGGATGAGGGGCAAGAGACAGCACAGATGAGGAGTCACCCGGTGGCAAGCCCTGGGTGGCCAAGCCAGGACAGGGGCTTATTCATTCATCTTCCTCCCCCGCCTGAGGTGCTTCTCCAGCAGCTCAGTTTAACCCACACTGGGTAAAAGGGAGCAGACCCTGGTCTGGCAGTTTTCTTGCAGGGACATTGTGTAGCGTGTCATTCGGACACCCTGGGGTGGCATTACGAGAGGAGTAGTGATGGTCTTGGTCACGGATGCTGCATCAGGCTGTGTTTGGGCTGGTCCCTGCAGCTGTTCCAGAGGTGCAAACTGGGGGCTCTTTCCTTGGTGAGTCCCGTCAGTGGTTACTGTACACCCTTTCTAGCTGCCGCCTGTAACCAGGTCACCCTCGGCATCGGTTCCCCCCGGACACGAGCTGGGCTGGTGGTTGGCAGTTACAGCTATTTCCCCTGTTCTTGTACCCTCCGGCGCCAGCCCAGGGCCCAGCCACGCCATTATAAATGAGGAGCGTCTTCAAGCTCTGCTTCGTATGAAGGGTAACCCCCGTCTGATGAGTAGGTGTATGGAAAGGAAAACTATGATTACTCTTTTGAATCACCGCTGGCTCCCTGAACACTGAATTAATCATTTAGAGTGAATTTCAGACGCGTAACAATTTGAGGGGCTGGGTTGTGGGTTCTGCTCTATTTTTGTTTGGCCTCTTTTTTGTCTTCTTGAGAGGCAAATTTTTCAAAAGCAAAGCTGAGGTACTAACAGTTTTTAAAAAAAAAAAACCTGTCTCTAGTAAAGACCATAAGTGTGTCATACAAGGCGTTATCCTAACAAGCTCCTTGCAGGGACAAATCGATGTAATACTAGTGCCAACTTTCTTCCATTCATTTACTACATGGGCGTCCCTCCCTCAGCAGGCTCCTTGCGTTGGTTCCTAGGCAACTGTAATAATATTGCTGCATGTGTGTGTCAGGCATTGATTGCCTTTGGGGCTTTTTTTGTGTTGTAAGTGAACACAGGCCAGTCCGTTTTCTTTCTCTTTGTGTTCTGCCAAAGTCTCTGAGAGTTTTGAAGGGTGCGTCTCTGATATCCGCAGCTGAGCAACTCCGAAATACTTGCAGACAGGCACGTGTGCATAGCGTGGGACGGTGGTCACGCTGGAATCCCTAGGCAAGGCTTACTTCAGCTTCTGTGGTTTGCTCTTTGGGGTTTTTTAATAGCCAGGTTACAGGTGGCTTAGTATTTTGGATGCTTGGTGAATGTATAGCATCATCTAAAGAAAACATAACGAAAAACCCCATTTTATCTTGGTTTTACTCTGCATGGAGGGAAAGAAAAAAAAAAACCTGAGAGTTCTAGTCAATGAAAGGTTCAGCCATAAATCAAATTCTTACTGAAATTCCTTTCAAGGGATTACTCACTTGAGCAAATGTGTGCGAGGTCTGGCACAGAGGAAGTGGGGTTTTTAAATGAAAAAATGAAAGTTAATGTATAAAATTACAAGAGAAAGGATGGTGGGTGAATACTGCAATGAGACAGGGGAGCTCTTTGCCCTTCTCATCTCTTGCAGGAGCTCCTGGCTGACCTTGAGCAGGTCAGTTCACCTCTTTTTTCGTGGTGGTGAGGTGGTAATGGCGGTATGTCTGTCATCCACTGTTCATTTTAGGAATGAACAGCATAACCATGAGCTGCTTTGATTCCCCACTTGGTGTTTGGAAGCCAGACAGGTACAGCCCATGTGCGTGGTACCGATGCTGTCGTAATAAACCTTGCTAATCCCAGCAGCTTCATCCCAACACGGTCATGCTGGACAGTCTGTCAACCTCTAAGGTTCCTAGGAGACAAGTAAAACTGTCTTTCAGATGACATCCTGGGCCACCGGTTGATCATCCCTGGTTTGTTTTGTCTTCTTAAGTTGGAAGGTCTTTGAGGCCTCTTTGTGTTGCACCACCTTCTTTGGGCACCTGTTCTTACTCATGAGCACCTAAATGGTGGTGCAGTACAGAGGGGAAATATGAGTATAATCAACTGATTGTGCCAAATCTAGAATTACTTGAGCCGTAAGCCTGTGAGATACATGTGGGAAGCATGAAAGCAACTTGCCAGAATTTACAGTTTACCAAATATTGATATGTAGGTGTTTCAAATGCCCAGACTTAGAGGGAGATGCTAACATTGTCATTTCCTCAGCATACGAGGAATGATTTTATGCTTTTCATGTAGAAAGGCTTTTATTTTGTAACTAGTAATGATAATAATAAGAGCATTGTAATGCATGTCTGGCTGTGGAGAGCTTTGCCCTTTCTCTCTTACACTTTTCAGTGCAATAGAAATTATTTAGAGGATTGAATAATTCTCTGCATTTTTTGTTACTCTGGTATTCAAACAAGTAAAACATCCTGAAAACATAAAACACCCCCTATAGTCTCAATAGAAATTGAGTTGGTCGGGAAAGAGAGAAAACACTGGAATAGAGAGGAAACTATTTCAGATGCCTTCTTAGAAGACTGAAAGTCTGTATGAAAACAATGTGCAATGTTCACCGATTCTTTAAATAATGTTTGAAAAATAGCAAGAGGCTGTTAGTGTGCAGTATTGCAATATCATTCATTGAAGAAGGAAACATGAAAGGCCTGAATGGCTTTGCAGGCTCATCATGGGTGTATTATCCATGGTGTATAGAAGTCTCACAAAAGATGCAGGGACTTTCTGGCCTCTAGCCAAAGAAGTAGTCAGGATTCAGAAATAGTACCTGAACTGTGAGTTACCTATGACAACAACAAGGGTTAAGGAAAAGGTAACTAAGTGTAGCGAACTAGTACGTGAATCTTTTATAGACTACAAAAATGTATTTTTTTTTCTCCAGCAAAATAAAAGCATTTTGTAATAATGAGGCTTGAAAACAACAGTAAAGAAAAACCGTGGAACTCACGTGTGGAGACAAAACTAGATGTCAGAATTAAATAAGAAGCAATCTGTTTGTAATATTCTAAGGAGGAATAAAATTTTGGTGGGGTTTTTGGTCTGACTAGGAAATTTCTCAGTTAGATTAGGAATGACATTTGCAGGGTCAGTTAAGACTGACTGTATTTGATACGCTGAAAAGCAAAGCTGGAGATGACTTTGGGTAGCACAGCTCCATCACTTTAAAGGGAGTAACTTACCATTTGCCCAAAGGCAGAGCGAGATCAGTGTTGCCCCCCCTGCCCCAGTGACTGTTTCTTTAGCAATGAGGGGATACAAGCATGCAGTGAAGCTGGACCCAGGTATCTTCTCTGCCTGTCCCTGCAGAGAGCAAGAGCCAGCTTTATTCTTCAACTCAGAGCACAGTTCTTCCAGGCTGCTGTTTTGTTGTCAACTACATCCTGTGGCTGGGGCTTGGGAGTACATCAGCCTTCACCGGAGAACGCAGAAAATAGGTCTTCAGAGAAGCAGTCAGGGGTGGACCGATGGCAGTCACCACCAGAACGGAGCGGTGGTGGTCACGATGGCTGCTGGTGCAGTGGACTCTGAGATGCAGGGCTGGCTCTGGTTAGTGCCTGACAGTGTGGGATTCTAGTCAGAGCTTCAGCTATTGCACCAGCTCTAATAAATAACAGTGCAGACATTTCTTCTCTCTCTTTTGGTTCTGAGCGACATGAGAGAAGTTTGTTAATTTTTTCCAGTGAGCTTATTTCTGAAAAATGAATTCATATTAATTTAAACGCCATCAATCTTTGTTTTCTCTGCTGATGGCCTTTTACTGGGGAGAGCAGATGTGCTGGCTCCTCTCTCATCCCGCTCCATCCAAATCAGCAGCAATTTTTTGTAAGTTTTGTCACCTCCATGCATACGGTGGAGAAATATTGAGCGAGCATAGGGAGCGGCAATGTGAGAGCGCAAAATTACACTCCTCATCAATCATTACCCTCTAGCAACTTCCAGGGCACTGTAAATTGCTGACTAACAAGGGAGAATTAGCTTGATAAAATCACCATTACTGTCAGTTGAGAATGATGTAAAGTTTTAAAGACACTGCTGTCTTCTCTGTCTCTCCCTCGTCCATTAGCTTGTCTGTTCGTGGAGATCCCAATCCAGCAAAGCACGTAAGCACATGCTTAATTGTAGGCAGATCAGTAATCCCAAGGAAATCACTGGGATATGACTCCTAAGCATGTGTTTATGTGCTTCACTGGATCAGGGCCACAACACACACTCTCTGAGCACAGAAGTGATAAATATCTCTGTGTGAGCCAGTTTCTTGATTTAAAACCAGATTTAGACTCACTAGTTGGATTTAGAAATATGCCAGTCAAGTTTTACTGCAAGAGAGCATAGTAGTTACTAGATATACAACATTATACTTAGCTTCTTTAAGTTTCCTTTTCTTACTTGTTATTTGAGTTTTATCAGTTTACGTTAGCTAGAAATGTGCCTCTCTAAACCTCTGCATAGTCTTCTCAAAGCTTTGCAGTTACTAAAATTTAGGCCATGCTTGGACCCATGCATAAAACTTAAAGTGCAGCCAGATCAGGCACAGTTTTTTAAAACTTACAGGTGAGATGCAGATGCAGCTAATATAGCTAACATAGAGCTTGTGGACTTCTCTCAGTACTGCCAGGCTGCATGCCAAATACTACAATTTGCCTTTTGGCTTCTCAGCGTTTGGGGTTTATTTCTTCATGTTTTCAATTTTTCTTCACAGTCTTGAAGACAAGAACCTCATTTCTAACAAAAACAAAAACAACACAATGAAAAAAGCTCAAAGCAAACAAAAAACCCACTAAAGATATAACAATGGACACTTGGATGTCATATAGTCCTTTGACTACAATAGCTGTGAGAAAGAAAAAGTGTGAGGCATTTCAAGACTTCCCACAGAATCACCAGGGTGACCAGCGCCCCTCATTTGTATTTCAAAATCGCTCTAAAGTTTGGTGTTCTGTTGCTCTCATTATTTGATTATCCAGCTGGAATCTAAGACTTTGTACCTCTGACGCTGTCATCCTTCTATTTTGTCATTTGGTTACAAAGCTGTAGTGACTTATCACTACAGATAGTAATTTGCACTGAAAGGCTGACAATGTCCAACTGTTTAGTTGTAGTCTACTCCATGATCTACCACATGTTTCATTGCTCCACAGCCATCTGGAACTGGGGCTTCATCAGCTGTGACGTTGCATCCATTGCCTCAGAGTGCCCCAAAAGTAACCAGTCGTTTTGTTTGAGGAGTTTGTTTGAAGTCATAATATCACCTTTGAGAACCGAACAACACAGCTTTGAATCCCAGAAGTGATAATTGTGTTGATCTAGTCCGATCTTCCATAGGACACAGAACAGAAAATGTCACCTACCTCTGTTGCATTTTTTACTTTGTGGAGCGACTTCTCCTGCTGTTGAAGTGGACTGTGCTTTACTCTTTCCATAACAGCTGACCACTGGAACTGCGATGAGGAAAATGTCGTATCTTGACCGTTGCAAATGCTGAAATATATCTTAATGGAAATGAATGTTGTTACTCTTCCTTTACAAACCAAAGCAGCAAACTTGTCTTTCATAAAACAAAGTTGATGTCTATTCTGTGATAGACCTGAATGTTAGTTAATAAGAAGTTAAGTATTAATCCTTCTAAAAATTTCTCTCTGTGAAGCAGAAGTGCTGGGACAGATTCGCAGCAACTGCAAGTGAATGCAAGTCAACTTACTTTAGTGGTCCTGAGTAGCTTTACACCAGCAGAGGTGTGGGCAAGCCAGTGACTTTTACAGCTCCACTCTTTTGAAACATAGTGCTCTTTGAGATACCTGTTCTGTTGGTAGAACGTTTCTACTGTTTGAAGGAATATCTACTGCCCACAATCCGTATGAAGTCCGTTGCGTGCTCTGGTCCTATTTTGTCATTCCATTTTGACACTAATTTGTGTTTGCAGGTGTGAAAGCTGTGGTGCTGTCTTCCACTCGGAGTGCAAAGAGAAGGCTGTACCGTGCCCCAGGTGTGTGCGTAAAGAATTGCAGAAGAAGCAGAAATCCTTCTGGAGGCGACTGAATATGGACGAAAACTTCGAAGAGTCTTGCAACATGTTTGAGTTGTCATATCAGAACACATGAGCTACTTAAGGAAGTGGCCAGCCTCAAGAGAATCCCTTTCCCAGCTGCCAGCTCAAGCAACTTCTCAGCTTAGCCAGGCAGAAGTCTTCTTGCAAAATAGTATCTGACCTTCTTCATCTGTGAATAGCAGCTGCCAAAGTGGCCATAAAGCCTTGTTGGCTTTGAAATACCAATGGCTAAACTGCATTTTCCATTGAAGTCCAGCCGCTAGCTCTCATACAAAATGTGGTTTACTTGAAAGGCTTTAGGTCTAGCTAATTAAGCACCCAATTTTTCCGTTCCACCTCTGGAGAAGACTTTTCCTCAAGGCAGAATATATTTGCTGCCACGACCACATTATTTTTTAGGTTGTTCATTTAGAATTGATGAATCGTCTGCTTATTTATGTGTATCATTTATTTATTATCAGCCTTGGCAGAGGTTCTGGTGAGGTGTTTCACAGAACCCAAAAGGGCAGGAATGATTTTAAACCCACCTGCTCCTTCTGATGTGGACACACGGTTCCATTTCCTCATGTTTCCAGAGAGCTGTTTTTAAAGGATCGGTGCATTTACATGTCACTCCTCCCTGAGGAAAGAAAAGTATCTCCCATCAAACCTTATTGAGGGTGCTTGCAAACATAAGACGCAGAATAATTCCTTCAGCTATGTTTATATATTTATAACCACCCCAGTGAACTATTCCATACGCAGATAAGCAGGGGACTTGCTACTGTTTTTGTTCTGGCTGGGTATATCTGTCAAGCTCTGTCACTGAAGTCCATCGAGTTTTACCTTGATTATTCTTGATCTACGTGAGGCCACGTCCTCATCGCCAGTAACATGATGTTGGTTCTGACCTTCTGCTAGTCTCACGTTTTAAGACATTTTAAGTGTCCACATTGGTTTGGTTTTTATTTCGTGAAGTTTACTTTAAACGTTTCTCTAACCTGAAGCTGTTAGACTGATAGTCAGGGAAGTGGTCTTGCCCCCGTTAGTTAGAAAATATCTCCAAAATTGTGAAACGCTAGTTTGCTGTGCTCACATGCAATTTGTGTCCTGCGTTCTCTGCAAGCTCTAAGGGATTTTATACTTCTGTGGTGACTTCCGTGGTGGAGAGTGAAGTTTCTCAAGGTATGGTTCTGCTCCACACACCTGAAACACAGGGAAGTATTAAACACGGTAAATTACATATATTATGAAAGGGGAATACATGATGGGTTTAACTGGCGAGATGCGTGTCATTACTGGCAGTATGTTTAATTCATTGTGGCTTCACCTCCAGTAAGCACTTGGAGATCCTCCTCCCTCCAATCCATATTCTTAACTCTTTCTCCAGACCCTGCAGTAATGTGTGTATTACATACATATGAAAGCATTCACATATATATATATATACATTTATATACAGAAATCAAATATGGTTTCACGAGAAAAAAGCCAGTCAAGTGCATGTGTATTTTTCCTCTCTTCTTACATAGTTTTGTGAAAATGCAGAATATACTGATCTTTGCTTCCTATATAATCTGCAGGCTGTTGTATTCAAGGCAGAAGGCAGTCTTGATCATTGAAGCACCTTGAAGTATTTTAAATAAAAGAACAGGGTACATCGTGCTTACAGAAAAAGGTAGAATGCTACAATGAATTGCCTTATACTGGAGTGTAAGTGGTTACCTTTTCCAGCCTCCACTCAAAGAAAGTGGCTGAACCTGAGCTTTCTCAAATTTGAGTGCAACCACTGTATATATAGAAGCATGTTTATATCTGTATACATTAGACAACCAGTGCCTTTCTTTTCCAGAAGTCCTTCTCTCAGTGGGATTCTTTGGAAGGAAGTGAGGGTTTTTCCATGTTCTTGGCAAAGTAGTATAGGGATTCCCAGAGTTAATAAACCTGGTGAATCATGCACCATTGCCGCTAAAATGAATACTTCCCCTGCACAGGGATGTCTCTGTCTCAGCTCACAGTTCCTCATGTGAAAAGAGTTGCTTTTGGCTATTATCCTTAAAGATATAATGTTCCTTGCAAGTCCATTCCCACGTGAAGAATTCCCTGCATGTTCACAAATGCAAACACTGGGGAAGTATTGTGGAATTAGTCATGCAAACAGGAACTGCAGTGGTGCTGGCTGAATAAACAGTACGCTCCCATGTTTTTCAGCATGTGTCACCACAGCTAGTCCTGTGGCAAAGCCAGTAGCTCTGAAACTGTCAGAATCTGGCAGGTACTCTTTTGAATTAGTTCTAGACATAATGGTGAGTCATTAAAGAAAAAAAAAAAAAGGTGGTGTTTTTCATATCATCATGCTCTGGTATTTAAGGTACCTTACAGCACTGGTTCGTGTCCCGCTCGGTTTAGGGAAGGCTGCTTGTGTGCACTGTCAAAAACCCTATGGAGTCAAGGAATCAAGGTTCAGACATTGCAAACTACTAGTTACTTTGACAGATGTCCTAATCTCCAAAGTACCAGTCATGTGAGTGGTTAGATATTCTAGTTGAATTCTGGAATAACAACATAGACAGCATTAGAGTTACTCTGGGTTTGTACAAGTATGACAGAATGGTTTCTTTGCTAACTGAGACTTACAGGGGGAAAAAAAAAAAAAGATGTCGGCGAAACTGCTGGCATTAGTCATGGATCCGGAACCACTGCCATCACTAACGGCAAAGAGCAAAAGCATGTTGTTACAATATGCTGGCAGCGCCCAAAGCTTTATGTAAAAGGATACTGTAGAGCACTGATCAGATTCATTTCGTTAAAATCCAGTGTTGTTGTAAACAAGCCAGTTCCTAAAATGGACACACATTCATTTCTACCTTGTAAAAGTAATATAGCTTCTCGCAATAGCTATAGGAGCAGAACGTAGAAGATAATGTGGAAGATGCTTTCCTCTCAGGGATGCTTAGCTCCTATCCAAAAAAATGTTCATATTCCATATGAACAGGTAAGATAAAGTCTTCTGTCACTGCCTTTCGTAAGCATGATGAAAGGCTCCATCCTGCCCTCAGAAGGTGCCGATGCAGTAGGAACAAGCCCTGTTCATTTTTCAGGGCTGCAAGGCAAAAGAATAAACTGAAACTACCGCTCACATTACTAACTCTCAAAAGACCCAACTCTAAAAGGACAGTTTTCCTGCAAGAGCCGTCTGCTAGCAGGAGGCTCAGCCTGGGGTTCTGCAGGTGGTTTGGGTTTCAGATACTGCTGCACCCCTTGCATGGTTGTCTCTGCTGTACTGACGGTGCCGCACGCTGGTCCCCGCTGCTGCGCTTCCCATTCTGCAGCCCACAGCCTCCCCGCGGCTCTGCTCTGCAGGCTTCTGGGTGGGCATCAGCTGGAAAAGCACCTGGGGTCTTTCCAGATGGCACAACTCTCTTCCCCGCCCTCCCCACCCCCCCAACACAGGTGAAATGACATATTGGTACTTCTAGTCTCGTCCCACCCACTCATGAAATAAATTTGAGCAATAGCATTTCATTGTGAATCAAGAATAAAACGTGCTGTTTGTCTCCTTCACAGAGAAGGTGCTTTCATAGCTGGTGGAGGAGGAATTGATCTGTGCATCCCGTTACTGCTTTTGCTTGTACAGAACTTGTAATCAGTGTAGAAATAGGGTGCTTCACTGCAATGGACTATAGCCTGGCCCTCTACAACTACTTAGAAACTTCTCATCTCAGTTTAGTTAGTCTGAGATTATTTTAACTAGGACACTGTAGAGATCCTTATTTAAGTCTCTTTTCCTGTTAACCCTGACCCTCTAGCTTTTCTTTAATGGGGAGAAGGACCTACCTAGGGGATGCAAACCACAGCTTTTTTTTATATTATCAACCTGTAAAAAGAGAAATTTGGATCTTTTACGTAGAAATCTTTCTGTTGCTTTTCTTTGTCTGTCTTAGGTGATGAAAAATGATGGTTTTGTGATGTGACACAATGTCCTGGCTGGCACATACCAGTATGAGCTCATTGCTGGGATGATAGGAATTGGCAGTTGTGCGGGTTTCCCAGATAAGTGAGAGAAGGTACTTGTTGGTGAGGAGCTTGAGTTTTCCACAGTACTCCATGGGCTCTGATGGCCCTGTTAGGAGTGAGACATCGAGGCACCTCTAGAGCTCCTCTTGTCAAGGTTTCTCTTATTATCACGATACTGTGTGTATTATAATGGATTGATGATAATGTTCTGAAAGACAAAAAAAAAAAAAAAAAAGCAGAGGATGACTGTTTACAATGAAATAGGGAAGCTGCACTGTTGTATTTTGCTTTTTCCCTGCAGCAACAGAAGCCACTGAGTTTCCCAGGCTTCCCAAGCTCACAGCCTGGATTGCAGCCGACTGTTAATCTGTATAAAAGAAATGTAATCGAATAATCATCATAATCTTCTCTCCTTTTTTTTTCTGCTGCTCAGCTGCAAGCCAGTCTCTCTCTTTCTCTCACTGTCTCTGTCCCTGTCTTTGCCCACAGCGCTGAGCCTGCAGCTAGACTTTGAGCTTCATAGCTCGTCGTGTTGCTCTTGAACCAGTCGTGTCTGATCATTCTCTCCTTTGTAATTTGCCTTCCAATTTTCCCTTCCCAGTAGGAGTGCCTTACAGTACTGTATATTAGTGTCTATCTTCCTGTTTTGGATTTCCTGATTGAATCTGATGTTCGATTAACTTGGAGGCTTAAACTGAAACTGTCCTGCGGCTGTGCATGCTCTTTGGCAGGGGCAGCTGAGTAAATGAGTTCGCTTGTTCTGCCCTCATGAAGTGAGCCTTACAGGCTGCTTATACCAGCTCTGAAAACACCGAGCTGCATGGAAGCCCCTCACTTTTGCTCAATCTGGTGCCTTAAATTTTCAAAAGTGAAGAATTTTGTCAGGAACGCTCTGCCATGATGCAGCGTGTTTGGCATTGGAGCTCAAAACCCTTGCTCGTGGCAGTTTCCATCTTGCTAGGAGTGGTGACCATAAAATTTGTTTACTATCTGTGCTTTGAGAGGGAAATATGAGAAAGGACAGCATGGAGATGGCATTGGGTTTTATTACCTATATTTTGGAGACTAGCTGGGCTTCTCTTCAGCCAGAAATGCGGTTGTGCTTATGCGAGACCTTCAGGAGCTGTACATATGTAATAATGGCAAGCCTTGGGCATTAAAACAGGATCAGGTCACGTGCAGTTTTGCTCCTCCTGGAACCACGGGCCAGCCCGCGCCACGTGGTGAGGGACCCCCATACGGCACTCCCTGCGTGGCACGGCCGGGCCCAGGGCTGTGGCAGTGAAGGCATTTCCTCAAAGCTTAATTTTATCGCAGCCTGGTTCCCTGAAGGCTAACCCAGTGAGGGTTTGGTCAGCATTACCTTAGAGAGAGGGTTGACCTGCTTAAATGTTAGCATTATTTGCTAAAGTATGCGGCCAGCTCTTCCAGCAGGTGTTAGCCCTGGGCACGTGTCCACACTGACTGTCATCTTCTAAGTCCACGTTTAAGTCCAGCAGCAGTGCTGTCGCTGCATTTTAGCAGCGTAGTGAGGAGGCAGCCTGGATGATAATGTGCAAAGTCCTTCTTTACTTGAAAACCCTGGTTGTGTGCACACACTGGCTTGGGTCATATCTTAAAATGCCAATTTTGTCCAAATTCCTTACGGTGGCCACTAATCCAAATCACAAAGATGCCACTTGCGGGCACAAGTGTCAGTGGCTTAGTTATTTATTTATTCACGTCTAATCCATGTGTTAAACCAATATAAATCCTTGAGTACACAGTTTTGTTTTGGTGGAAAAAAGGATTTGTTTCAGTTTTGCTTATGCACTTGTCTACAAAGTCAATCCTGCTTAAACTAAAGTGTGTTTTCAGGCTGATATTTAATGGCATTGATGCCTGTGATACTGGGTTAGCTCATACCCGTCCCTTCTATACTTGAGCTAAGCAAAAGTAAGAATTCATGAGCAAAGCGTGCGTTTGAAGGGTTTTAAGCGATAAAGGTTTTAAGCTTCCAAATCCACTTTAGCTCGGTTGAGGCAGTTGGAGGCTGGGGGAAGCAGGATGCAGCGGCTGGTGCCGTCCCTGGCAGCCCATCTTCCCATGCTTCCCATCCCAACGGAGCACCAGCTCACCCACACCACTTGCAATGGATTTTAGCACCACCGGCAGCGCGCCCTGAGTTTTTGGAAAACCATTACCTATGTGTGCTACTCTGTTAACTTATTGGCAACATCATTATGCGTGTTTCATTGTTCTTGTGTTTGTTTTGGGTTTTTTTTTACTTTTGACAAGGATTTTTTTAAAATTATCTGCAACTACTAGGCAATAGTCTTAATTTATTATTGATATGTAATAATGTTATAATTTAAATTCAGTGAGTTGAATTGCTTGTTGACACTTGAGCAGGGTTTATTTGGGTTCACTTGTGACAGCATCAGAGCACCAGTCCCTCGTGTATAAAGGCAATTCTCAATAAACACTAAAAAAAAAATAAATTGCTCGTCCTTTTTAATTTGCCTTCTGGTGGGTACTGCACAATGGGTAGGACAAGTTTTGACAGAGTACTAGTTCCTTTAAAATGCTCGTCTGGTGAATGATCTTCCAAAAGAAAGAAAATCTTCCGGTGAAAATCTTCCAGATCTAAGCAAATGATGGTATTTACTGTTCCTGGGTCTGAGCCAGGAGGTCTCTGGAAATGCTGTCAGTGACTGCATCAGGCTTTGTGGGTTTGGATTCCCAGTAAAATCTCTTAAGTGTTTTTTGAAAGCCACAAATGCCTGGATTTATAATGGCGCTGACCCCCCAGCAGCTCACAGAGGAGCTTACTGGGAGTTGTTGTTGTCGGGCACTTTGGGGTACGGAGCTCGTGGGGGCACAGGGAGGCAGCTCCCCCCTGCATGGCTGTCGCATGGAACTGCCAGAAGGGCCCAGGCCTTGAATCCTAATTAAGAGAGGCATCTCCCAGCTGGACTGAAGGGACCACTGACAGGCTGGGAGGGCAGGATTTTGCCCCTGTTGTAAGGGATCTCCAACCGACGGAGGTAGGGGCAGACATGATTCCTGCTCTGCTGGGCTGCTTCTTCCCAGTGCACCAGCTGAGGAGCTTCTGCAGCTCCCTGGAGCTGTGGATTTGGGGACTGAGGATTGCAGCGCTGAGCCGTGGTGGAGCTCATGGGCCTGAACCCCCTGCCGGAGGGTCCCCAGAGAAATCCACACCTAGCCCCATGCTCTCGTGGCCTTCAAAGAGAAGGATATATCCGCTCCCTCACTGCCCTCCTGCCCCTTCTCGGAAAGACCAGAAATCCACCAGGAATGTCAATCCTCTCTGCTGCAGGAACCTTTGGACTTCATGCCTGTGATGAAATCGGCTACAAGCAAGGAGTTAATGTTTGACCAGGACCACACAAGCTGCACAAAAAAACCCATGCGCAAGACCTTCTCTTCCTCCTTATTTGCTTTACAAGGTGAGCAAATTCCGTTACGACGTCTCCTTCCCCTTTCACTGCTGCCTCCCCTCCTCACTTCACCCTCTAAGAGATGGTGGGAAAAAGCATCAACACAGAGCAGGGACCGTGGGGTCTAGGGAGCCCTGGGAGGAGCACTTTGCTTGGGTTCCTTTTGTCTGTCCTCCTGTGGCTGTATTTACACAGCTTCTTCTCTCCTCCCGGCCCCTTCCCAGCCTCTCCGTTGCGCTCTGTTACAGCGTATGAACCGCCACTGAAATGAGCTGCTGAAGGGACACACTCCAGCAGCTGTCATGGGCAACCTGGGGACGGAGTTTCAAGCAACATTTCTTTTGGTTTCGGTCAGGAGCTGAAGCGGTGGGATTTTTCTCCCTGTTGTGCATTGTCATTACGTGAAAGCTGTGCCCTCCAGTGAAACGTAACTCTGCCAGTGAAACCTTCCAGTGGCAGCCCTGTCCTTAACTCCTGCACGCACACCCCCAAAAGCCATGCTTCTGGCGTTGTTCTGTTAACCATTTATGTTAAATTATCAACTGGCCTTTAAGGCAGCAGGCCACAGAAAATACTAGATCGCGGGCAAATCTTACAGCCCCCTAGGTCCAGCAGCCAGGCTTTTGGATTTTGTGCTTTCACGCTCTTGTTGCATGTTAAACACCTTACAACAGATTGAGCCAGGAGAGTTGATCATCTCCTGTGGCCAAGTCCCGTGAGTGGTGTTATGGTTCATATCACCTGAGCATGCCGAGCCAAGCTCCAGCTCTTCTCTCAAAAGTCAGGAAGGTTCATTTTTTAAAAAGTTACCTTCCTATCTCTTAGACCAAAATTAACAGTATTTGGTTTAATACGGGAAGTTGTCTGGTTTTCTAAAAAGTGGCACAACTGAAATGCAGTCCCCTTCCTGGGAATAAGTGACAGTGTCCACGAGTTTGTGAAGTCCTGAGGACGCTGTCTAAAATAAATCAAATGGTACGAGCTCCTTGTCCAGAACTGTGCTCCAGGTTCAAGGAAATAAACGTGATTTTTTTTCTTTCAACTTTTCCATAACGTGTATGATACAGTCCCAATTACAGTATAGTAATTGATTAACCCAAATGGAGCTGGCTTCCTCCTCCTTTCCTTAGGGACAGAGAGGGACCTTCCAGGCCTGAGGCTTACCATACCTTTTCAGTGAAAGGCACGCTGAGGGCAAACTAAAATATTCTGGGAGTGTGTGTACATAGCTCTGGACTGTCTTTTTAAAATAGTTCTTGTTTAACTAAATACTCTCCAAAACAGTGGTCCCATCTAGAGGCCTGAGTGTTACCGCTGTGAGAGGGTGGTGAAAAGCATCTCAGATAATCAGCTGTCACAAGTAAAACCAGACAAAGTCTCCAAGGCGAGCAGGAGTAAATTCCAACCATTTTAAGTGTAGACAAATATAAAACCTGGCATTGAGGCTGTAAATATGCTAAAAAGTCAGTCTGCTGTTTATAGTAAGTGGCTTTTGATTTTCTATAATTGAGTTTCAGGCATTAGTCTCAGATAATAAAAATGAAGTTGTGAGGCTCATCTGGAAAGCAAGAGAAGTCAGGTAAGAGCTCGTGTTAAGGGCTGAACTGTCACTGACTTGAACGTTCCCAGGTGTTTATCATGTAGGCACAATATGATGTATTTAGTCATGAGTAAGAAGGAATTGTTAGTAAAGTTAAGTATTGTTTAAAAATAAGAAAGTGCAAGTTATTGAATCTGTGTAAGAGAGTGACAGATGTAATCGGTGTGCACGGAGGAGTTCAGCCCAAAGTGCTTTCACAGCACTAAAGGTTGTAAGTTAATCTTGTTTGTGGCTGACGCTGCCAGAAGGTACCTGAAGTGCAGCAACTAAGTCATGGAACATGGTGAGTGTCTCTCCACTGAATTGTGCCCTTCCCTGCAAGCAATCCCGCTGGTTCCTGAGGGCCTGCGGGAGCAAGGTTGGGGTGGAAGAACTGAAACCCCAGCACGCACCACTCTGTCATCAAACATCAGCACGCAACTGCTTGTGACACTGGTGGATGTTGTTTGTTGTGTACATATTGCAAAATGTCCTGTTCTGACTTGGACTCTGCACTTCTGAAGAGCACTCGTCTCTGATTTAACAGGCAGCATGATCGATCCTTTAGGCAGATACAAGCTCTGCTGACTCCAATGGAAGCTGCAGTTTGTGACAGGACCAGCGCCGGGGTCTCGGTGTTTAGAGACCTGAGCGTAGCAGTGTATAAAATTGGCAGATTCCTTGTAAAATGCATGTGCACCTAGCACAGAGTTAACCCTGGGTGACAGCAGGTAAAAGAGGGCAAAAGTATAATAAAATATGGGTCTCTACTGTAGGTATTTACACAGTATTGAGATTGTTAGCTGTGCTTAGAGATTTATGTCAAGTGTTACCGTGCTGTCATAAAACAATAAAGTACTTCTGTGAAGGGCTTAGGGCAAAGGGGAGGCAGAGAAGTCTCACTATATAAGGCCCTCCTCCAGCACCCATGGTAATCCATGGGAATGTTTCCATAGCTGTGTGGAGGCCTGCTAGGGGAGGACGAGCAGAAGCGGCACGTTCACTGTGTTTGGAGCAGGTAACTAGTGATTTTGTCTCAGGGAGGATATTGCCACCACCGAATTTTAGGAGCCGAACGCAGCTGACGCATCCACCTTGCAGTCAGTGGAGAGAGATGAGGGTTCCTCCCGGGGGCAGGGATGTATCCGAACTGAATTGTCCTCTGGTGTTTCATAGAAATGCTGACAAGGACCCATAAAAGCTGAGAGATGATATTAAGACATATACTGTGCTCAGGGTGGCCATGAGGTGAAAAGGCAATGAGCCTAGGCAACTAGATGAGCCTTCCATACTTCTTGCTCAGAAGTATGGAGAATCCAGCGCCCCAGGGTTTCTACGCAGCATACCCTGGACTCGGCACACTTTCAGCTCTGGGCTGTCACAGCTCCACTTCTCACATCGGGCTCACAGTAGGCTTCCCCTCAACATTTTGGCTGCAGGACCAGACTTTGCAGCTGAAGTCAGTGTTTGTATGTAGTGGACCAAACTGAAATGCCAGCCCCAATCAGTCAGAGCACCCGGGAATGTCGATCCAGGCACAGTGCCTGCCTGTCCATGGATCTGTGGTTCCGGTTTGTCCTCCCTGCCCGTTGTCTCTGCTCTTCATGAGATTATGGCAATATTTCTTCTCCAAGACATGCTGACAGCCGTGCTGCGGAAAAGTATTGCTCTTCCACGAGAGGTGGTTGCTATGTAGTTGTTCCCTGGTTAGATGCCACTGCATGGGAAGGTGTTTTCCCGCTTCTTTCCAGATGCAGGAGGTAATTCTTTTCCCTCCAAGCATTTAGCAGAAATGTTCCCCCACCACAGCAGCCCCACAGCTGCTCTGTGAGGGCTGGGAGAGTTACCTGCTTCCTCACCCTGCTCGGGACTATGACTCCCAAAAATCAGCCAGCTTCAAAAAAGAGAAGCATGTCTGTTGAGAAGGTACATCTTAGAGCGCCTTCATAAACCTGAGTGTTGCTGCCAGCCTGGCGTGCTTTGCTGTCCCTGTCAGGAACCAGAACGCTCCACACCTGCTGGTCTTCACTGTTCTCTGATACAGCTGATACGGGCCGTTTGGAAAACGGGTGGGAAGGTGTTGAGCGCTTCAGCATCTCATCCCACGCCTCTCACCTGTCTGAATTAATTTTGAGCCTAGGCAACTGGATGAGCCTTCCATACTTCTTGCTCAGAAGCATTGCCCGTGCCGTTTCCGGTCCCAGATTTTATCTTGCAAGCTAATGAGTAGAGCCAAAATCCGTCCCTCACTCGTCACATACATCAGCCTCCAAACTCCGGGGCTGACTTCACACTGGGGCAGCTCTCAGAGTCCAGGGGCTCACTCCAGCCAGATCTCAGTGTGAGACTGGGTTGGTCCTTCCCTCTGAGACCTGGGAGATGTCACAGTGGCATTAAACGGCCTCAGTCCCTTGGCACCTGATGTCCCTTTCATTCCTCTGGTTCTCAGCTCAGCTGGTGCTGAAGATGTGGCCCGGGTTCATACCCCTAACTCCCACCAGCACCCCAGGCTCTGCTCCACAGGACCACCGCCTACCCCAGCAGAGCACTGTAGGACACCCTGTCCTTCCACCTCACTGTCCTTCCGCAAA
>VYZM01023772.1:24866-60234 GCA_013398915.1 Dromas ardeola | reverse complement strand
GGCCCATGACAGGAAGACTCACCACCAATATTTGTAAAATCAATGTTTCAAAATGCTGTGTCCCGAAAATGCACAATAATGAAGAGGCTGTTAAAAAGAAATAGACAGTTAAAAATCATTATATATACTATATTTATTCCTGAGAGTCCTATGATCATATTGCACTCGCAGTTCAAGATACAGTTTTGGCAAACTGCATCTAAATGGCAATCAAGAACTGGGTCATTGTATTAGGTATATGTGGCAAGGTTTTGGTAGTGGAGAGGGCAACAGGGGTTACTTCTGTAAGAAAGCACCAGGAGTTACCTCCATGTCAGACAGAGTGAGCTTAAGCAGGCTCCGAGGCCGCTGGCCAAAGCTGAGCCCATCAACAATACTGGCTGCACGTCTGTGATAATCATAGAAACATAGAATCATAAAATGAAGGAAAGGACCTCTAAAGATCATCAGGTCCAACCCTCTGTCATGGGGAAGGACATCTTTCACTAGATCAGGTTTCTCAAAGGCCCATCCAAACTGACCTTAAACACTCCCAATGACAGGGCATCCACAACTTCTCTGGGCCACCTGTACCAACATTTCACCACCCTCATTGTAAAGAATGTCTTCCTCATGTCCAGTCTGACCCTACCTTCTTTCAGTTTAAAACCATTATGCCCTCGTCCTGTCACTTCAGGCCCTGGTAAAAAGTCTCTCTCCATCTTTCTTTTCAGCCCCTTTTACATATTGAAAGGCTAAAATGAGGCGTCCCTGGAGCCTTCTCTCAGCCTTTCTTCAAAGGAGAGGTGTTCCAGCCCTCTGATCATTTTCATGGCCCTCCTCTGGACCTGCTCTAACAGGTCTATGTCTGTCTTGTACTGGGGACCCCAGAGCTGGACACAGTACTCCACGTGAGGTCTCATGAGCACAGAGTAGAGGGGGAGAATCACCTCCCTCAGCCAGCTGGCCATGCTTCTTCGGATGCAGCCCAGGATATGATTGACTTTTGAGCTGCAAGTGCACACTGCTGACTCATGTCCAATTTTTCACTCACCAGTATCCCCAAGTCCTTCTCCGCAGTGCTGCTCTCCGTCCATTCATCCATTCATCATACATATTTAAGAGAGGATAAAACTACTGCATAGCAGCTGTGAGAGATGAGTGAGAAAATGTGAGAGAAACAGTCGTGCAGACACTGATGTCAGTGAAGGAGGAAGGGGGGGAGATAGTCCAGGCACCGGAGCAGAGATTCCCCTGTGGCCTGTGGAGAAGACCATGGTGACAGAGATTGTTCCCCTGCAGTCTGTGGAGGACCATGCTGGAGGAGATATCCACCCTGCAGCCCATGGACGACCCCACGATGGAGTGGGCTACTAGCAGGAATAGCAGCCTGTGGAGAGGAGCCCTTGTAGGATTAGGTTTTCTGGAAAGACCTGTGGCCTATGGGGAACCCATGCTGGAGCAGTCTGTTCCTGAAGGACTGTACGCATGGAAAGTACTCATGCTGGAGCAGTTCTTGAAGAACTGCAGCACGTGAAAAAGACCCACATTGGAGAAGTTCATGAAAGACTGTACCCCATGGGAGGGACTCTATGCTGGAGCAGGGGAACAGCATGACCAGGAAGGAGCAGCAGAGATGCAGACTAATCACAACCCCCATTACTCGTCTCCTCTGTGCTCCTCAGTGGGGAGGAGGTCAAAGAGTCAGGAGTGAAATAGAGCCTGGGAAGATGAGGAGGGGTGGAGGGAAGGTGCGCTTAGTTTTGTTTTTGTTTGTCACTATTGTACTCTGTTATTAAGTGGCAATTAATAAAATTTTTCCCAAGGTGAATCTGTTTTCCGCATGACATCTCTCCCTATCCTTATCTCAACCCATCGTATTTTCTCCCCCCGTCCTTCTGAGAAGGGGGATAGAGCAGCTTGGTGGGTGCCTGGCAGATAAGGTCNGGCCCATGACAGGAAGACTCACCACCAATATTTGTAAAATCAATGTTTCAAAATGCTGTGTCCCGAAAATGCACAATAATGAAGAGGCTGTTAAAAAGAAATAGACAGTTAAAAATCATTATATATACTATATTTATTCCTGAGAGTCCTATGATCATATTGCACTCGCAGTTCAAGATACAGTTTTGGCAAACTGCATCTAAATGGCAATCAAGAACTGGGTCATTGTATTAGGTATATGTGGCAAGGTTTTGGTAGTGGAGAGGGCAACAGGGGTTACTTCTGTAAGAAAGCACCAGGAGTTACCTCCATGTCAGACAGAGTGAGCTTAAGCAGGCTCCGAGGCCGCTGGCCAAAGCTGAGCCCATCAACAATACTGGCTGCACGTCTGTGATAATCATAGAAACATAGAATCATAAAATGAAGGAAAGGACCTCTAAAGATCATCAGGTCCAACCCTCTGTCATGGGGAAGGACATCTTTCACTAGATCAGGTTTCTCAAAGGCCCATCCAAACTGACCTTAAACACTCCCAATGACAGGGCATCCACAACTTCTCTGGGCCACCTGTACCAACATTTCACCACCCTCATTGTAAAGAATGTCTTCCTCATGTCCAGTCTGACCCTACCTTCTTTCAGTTTAAAACCATTATGCCCTCGTCCTGTCACTTCAGGCCCTGGTAAAAAGTCTCTCTCCATCTTTCTTTTCAGCCCCTTTTACATATTGAAAGGCTAAAATGAGGCGTCCCTGGAGCCTTCTCTCAGCCTTTCTTCAAAGGAGAGGTGTTCCAGCCCTCTGATCATTTTCATGGCCCTCCTCTGGACCTGCTCTAACAGGTCTATGTCTGTCTTGTACTGGGGACCCCAGAGCTGGACACAGTACTCCACGTGAGGTCTGATGAGCACAGAGTAGAGGGGGAGAATCACCTCCCTCAGCCAGCTGGCCATGCTTCTTCGGATGCAGCCCAGGATATGATTGACTTTTGATCTGCAAGTGCACACTGCTGACTCATGTCCAATTTTTCACTCACCAGTATCCCCAAGTCCTTCTCCGCAGTGCTGCTCTCCGTCCATTCATCCATTCATCATACATATTTAAGAGAGGATAAAACTACTGCATAGCAGCTGTGAGAGATGAGTGAGAAAATGTGAGAGAAACAGTCGTGCAGACACTGATGTCAGTGAAGGAGGAAGGGGGGGAGATAGTCCAGGCACCGGAGCAGAGATTCCCCTGTGGCCTGTGGAGAAGACCATGGTGACAGAGATTGTTCCCCTGCAGTCTGTGGAGGACCATGCTGGAGGAGATATCCACCCTGCAGCCCATGGACGACCCCACGATGGAGTGGGCTACTAGCAGGAATAGCAGCCTGTGGAGAGGAGCCCTTGTAGGATTAGGTTTTCTGGAAAGACCTGTGGCCTATGGGGAACCCATGCTGGAGCAGTCTGTTCCTGAAGGACTGTACGCATGGAAAGTACTCATGCTGGAGCAGTTCTTGAAGAACTGCAGCACGTGAAAAAGACCCACATTGGAGAAGTTCATGAAAGACTGTACCCCATGGGAGGGACTCTATGCTGGAGCAGGGGAACAGCATGACCAGGAAGGAGCAGCAGAGATGCAGACTAATCACAACCCCCATTACTCGTCTCCTCTGTGCTCCTCAGTGGGGAGGAGGTCAAAGAGTCAGGAGTGAAATAGAGCCTGGGAAGATGAGGAGGGGTGGAGGGAAGGTGCGCTTAGTTTTGTTTTTGTTTGTCACTATTGTACTCTGTTATTAAGTGGCAATTAATAAAATTTTTCCCAAGGTGAATCTGTTTTCCGCATGACTGATCTCCCTATCCTTATCTCAACCCATCGTATTTTCTCCCCCCGTCCTTCTGAGAAGGGGGATAGAGCAGCTTGGTGGGTGCCTGGCAGATAAGGTCAATCCACCACAGCCATCCACACCCTATTTGCAAAATTAGTTGATTTAGCAAAGTTAATTGGAACCTGATAATTTTACCATATGGAATAACCTTTACACGTTCTTCTCTTTAAAAACTCTCCTTTTCCCTTGTATTTTAGGAGAAATACAGGGTTTTTATTTTATTGAATATCTAAAAATTGGTATTATTTATCTTGATATTTTTGCTAATTAAAATTCAGAACACCTGTTTGTTCTTTTTATTTCCAATTTGTACTTTACCTGAATTGGTTTAAAGTGTGTTAACTCTCAAATATTCTTACATATAATTCTGTCACTTAAATAAATAAAAATGTGACATCTATAATTTCTGAAATGCAATTTGTGATTAGATTTAAATTTAAAAAAGTAAATTATGTTGAGCTACAGGTGATTCTTAAAGTACATGTAAATATTTTCATTTGATTATAAAAAGTAATTATGTTGACAAGCAATACGTTTGGAAGTGAAAGTGGGGTTATGAAAAATTAATGTAATCATTGAACTGCTTGATAGCTCTTGAATATGTGATAATAAAATAAATCAAGGAGATGTCACTTTGCAGAATAGAAAAAAGGAAGTTTTGGACAAAAGTAAATGTTCTAAGAAAATCAAATAATGTTATGGAAAGAAAATGCTGTCATACTCAAATATAGGCTTTAGACATTTATTTCTGACAGACATACCACATAAAATTCCCATACTTCTGTGCCTGAAACATTTCACCAAAATAAAATTGCTGCAAGGCGATTAACTGGAAATATCCATTGGCTTAAAAGGGATATATGTTCTGTCATGAACCTGGGCTTTCCTAAGTGATCTAATCAACCAAGTTCTTCAGTCATTCCTAGAAGTCATGTTTCCAGAGCTTAGTTTCAATAAATTTTTGGAACCTCAGACTAGACCCAATAATGGAGCATCATTCCCATGAAAAAAAGGTTACCCTATGATATGTCCATATAAAAAAAAATATAATAACAGCTATTGGGGTCCAATAGAGGAATACTAGCCATAGAACTATATGTTCAGGTTCTCTGTAGAGTGTAATAGAAGAATTAAACATCTCTGAACCTCAAGAAGCATGGTGATGCATTTAGCCAACAGGAGGTACTAAGCACAGAGATTTGAATGATAACATTGCCTTACACTGAGATTAAATGTGTGGGTCAATGCTCAGATAGGTGTATTTTTTTTTTTCCTTCTGGTCCTCGGCACCCAAAAGAATTTGGGTGCTTTATCTAAATGTGTAATTCAGTAAACCACTGCTCACTTATTGCTTAAGGTTGCAAGACAGGTCTGTCTGATATTTTCAGTAACATATTTCTGCATGACCAATACTGATTAACCACCTGAAAGCCTAGCTCCTGCTTATGGTCTGTTGATATGCACAAGGAAGCATTCAAAAAGGTTCAGCCCATGGTGGCAAGATTGCTCTCTACAATAATGCACTTTATTTTCAGTGGGCACTTCCTTTTTTCTGTCTCATCAGTGAAAGATGATGGTATTATCACACACCACAGTCATTCAGAAAGTGGAAGTCTTAAGATCTGTGCTATGCCCAGGCTGTAAAGCCATAACTCACACATCCCAGGAGAATGTGTAAGCAGATGGTGGACTGAAGTACACTCTTGGTGTTCAAACAGACATACTAGATGGAGAGGTCAGGGGGAGGAGGAAAAGAGAAAAAAGATCTAGTAGATGAGGAGTTAAGGCAAAGGCAGTTGCGTTCCACTGTCTGCACTCATGATTGAGTACTTTTAATCCAATTATTAAGATTAAAGCATATAAACAGTGAAAGGACTGGAATACAGTATTTGTCTCTCTAGGCAACCCCTGAGTGCTAAACAAGAATTACCCTGTTCATGTTTTATACACCTTCTGAAGCATTTCCCTTTCTATTAGCCTTACAAAACAAAACTAGAAAGGGTACATCTACAAAGCTATATTTAGCAAAGCAATCAGGAGCTTTGATTAAGAACCAGCTCTTCAGTTCTGAAGCCTAGGATAATTATGTGGTTTCTCTTTGACATCGGACACCCCAGACCACAGACAAAGAGCACCACATTTGCTTACAATCAACCATGTCAGCACTCAGGAAGGTTGGGACATCCAGTGAGCAGTCCAGGGGCTAGGGCCAGTCTGCAAAGCTGTCTTCCCTGCCCCCTGGGTATGCTGTTTGATTGGGGCTGAGAAACCAAAGGGAAACAAAAGGTAAAGGAGGAACTAAAAAATCTATGATGTTTTTCATAGGCCTCACTGGATCAAAGGCAGTGCAATACAAGCAATATGAGATAGTCTGACCTTCAAATATGTGGCTGTATTTCCCAAATGCATGATAACTGTTTACCCTTGCTCTTACACAAAGTGAAATAAGTTTATCATGTCATTGTTCATAAGAGGAAAAAGAATGCTTTTTCTGGTAGCAGGCCAAAACTTTTCATGGAGGTCAAGATCTGAAGACATTGGAGAGCAATGACATCAAATAGGCAGAATTTTGGAACTTTCATTAATAGTGAAAAAGTGAGAAATGGCAAAAGAAGCCAGTTATGCTATCAGAGCACAGACTACAGTCACAGTGTTGTTAGAGAAAAAATTAAGTATTCTTTTTCTTGTAAACTGAAAACATCCATATCATATGGCATGTATTTTAAACATGTATGTGGTTATGCACTTTGAAAGCAAATGTAAATCTTTAAGTATGACAGTGGTTTTAATATTGTCTATCTTAGGGTATGTACTATTTAATTGACTAGAAGCCAGCGACTGATCAGGTTGCATCTTGCATGTAAAAAACCATGTGATGTTACCTCTAGCTGGACTACACTGGTCAGCATTTTATTACTGAGTCCTTTTTTAGCCAAATAATTGCAAGATGACAAGAATATGTGCACATTCTAGAAGACTGACAGCAAAAAGAACATATGGGTACTTGGTCTGTAAAATGAAAGAAAATAAAGAAGCAGCAAAGGGTAGAGTGGAGCTTGTTAGACATGGATGACAGAGAGAATTAACTCTAAATCATTTGAAGAAAATGTAATTAGTTTATAGACATAGAAAGAGCAAACTTTGATCTTTCAAAGGCTAAATGACAAAGGTACTATAGTTCACTCCATGCAATCAGATAATGACAAATCTTTGGAAAGAGGAATATAGTAAAAACGTGTAGTTCAGGATAAGAAAAAGAGAATAAATAAACGCTATATTATTTATGAATGTTAGGGAATAGTATTTCTAAGAAGAGTTTATTGAGTCCATTTTAGATGTGACTGAATGTTGGTTACAACTGATATCTCAGGAAAATGGTGAAGTCAGTACAAATGGATGAGAACAGGAAAAAAAAAGTCAAATGAAAATGTTCTTTTCACTAATGCAAATAAAATATAGGAAATAAAAGCTATTTTTAAAAAGAAGTAGATATAAATCAGAGTCTGATACATAATATGAAGGATACAGTAGCAATCAGTATAATTAAAAGCATATTATTAAGCCAGTTCAACAACAGTAAAAGAATTCTATGCAGTGATATTCTTGTCACTTTCTAATATATGGACTTAAAAATTACAAATTCCCTGTTCTGCTACAAGAAAATTATCACTTACTCTTCATTTCTTCCACTTGGTTTTCAAAGTCAAGTTAACTTTTTTTTTGGTGGTGGTGGTTTTGTTGCATTTTTAGTGAAAATGGAATTAACAAAAAAGGTGCAGGATTAAAAAATACAGTATTGAAATACAGTATCGGAAGTACAATCAGCTGGGAGCTGGAGCTGACCAAATTAAACCCATTCTTGGGTATCACGATACTTTCATATTTCGTCCCTTATGTGAAGTGATTGAATATTTTCTATGCTACATATTCAGGATCTTAGGCTACATTTGGGGTCCTTGCAGAATCAGATTTTTAATTAAGCTGCTGTGGTAACCCTATCATAAATTCATTAGCATGCCAATAATAATATTTTGCAGATTTACTTCCTGGGAGTTCAAAACACTTAGTTAAGAGGGTAATCATCACTATTATTATTTTAAATGTGGGTTAAATACAGTAGAAAAAGTTGAAGTGACACCCTGAATGTCAGAGTCAGCTGTAGAGCTCTAAATGAAATCCGGGTGCACTAAACCTCAACTAAACCATAAATACTGGTTCAAATTCCCTCCCAGGGCACACTATACCATTTTAGAAGTTTGCTTTTGAAAATAGAAGTGACTTATCACTGGACTAATTAGAGAGGAAGGTAATAGCTGAATATAATGACTGTTCCAATGGAAGAAGTGACACTGACCCAAACACTAAAGCTAAACACAGATACACTTCTCTATTGATGGCTGCTGATTTCTTTGCTCCTTTGTATGTTGCATATAACATAATGATGTGGGAAAATATATCCATACCATTTAATAGAAGTTGGCTTGTACCTAAGGAAAATGATTCCTCATACCAAAGGAATCTAAATTCTATTTCCAGCTCTACCACAGACCTCCTGTGTGATTTAGAGCTACCTTTCAGCCTCACCAGGATGCAGTTGTCCTGTAAGTAAAAATTTCTTAATGTCTCTGAGACAGAAATAGAATTGCTAAAAATGTTTTGGATCAATGACTTAAAGGCCCTATGATATTTTTATCAAAAGCAGTGCTTGTTTCACTTAAGCAGAAATGTTTCATCAATGATGTGTTATCTGCCTACACATTTTTTGTGTTGTAGAGAGATCTTGCACCCACCTTTCATTGTTTTGGTGTTGTTAATACAAACAGACATTAATAATATAATTCTCTCAAGCATTATTAAGAAATGTTTTTATTATGTGATTAACAAACCTCAAACTGTACATACGCATTAGAATTTATAGCAGATTTGTACAGTAACATGAGTGTTGCTCATGTACCATGAATATCTGAATATCATTAATGCAATGATAGCAAAGGTCTCAGTCTCTTTATCAACTGCAATTAAGTCACTTGTCTATTTTACATAATTATGAATTTTTGTTCACATTAGCTAGAAAAATATAGGGAAACTATCTCTAATGCAAACAACTATGACCATAATTACTAACCTACACATACAAGACCGCATTGCTTGTCTCCCAAATAAAGATCAGAGGCATAATCTATAACCCAACCAAATTTAACATGATACCAAAAGTTACCTCACAGAAAAATAAAAAAAGAGAGATTGAACAATGAGAAAGAACAATACAATCATGCAGAATTACAACAATGAAGAAAAATAATCCAGAAAGATAAAACATCACCTCCTTAAACAGTCTCCAATCCCTGCAGATTTGTAAGGCATTTTCTCTGTTGTCATGGTTTTGGCCAAATTGGCCAATGACCAGCAACAGATGCTCTCCCCCCACCTCTTGCACAGGGAGAGGAGGAGAAGAGATGAAGAGATTTATGAGTTTAGAAGGAACTAAACTACTTTAATGAAATATTAATAATAAAATAAAAAGAAAATAATGAAATAGTTACAATATATAGAAAACCGTATCAAGCCCCCAGGATGATGTCACCAGCAGGCACTGGGGAAGTCCCAGACTGGACTCAGCGATGAGTGGGAACTGCATTCCAGAGCTGGAGTCAAGAATGCACAGATCGGGCTCAAATGCAGAAGAACAGACAGGGTCCTCCTCGGACATCGGCCATTGCAGAAAGAGAGCTGACCCTTTGATCCCTCAGCTTTTATACTGAGCATGGGGCAAATAGGATGGAATACACCTGTTGGTCAATTTTGGGTCACCTGTCCTGTCTGGTCCTCCTTGCAGGTGGGACCCCTCTACGCTTTTCCGTTTCTGACCCTCCAACAGGGCAAATAATGAAATTACCTGACCTTGGTTGTCATAGCAATAGGTATAAGCAAGAGCCTCTCTGTGTACCATTCCTTGTCACTAACTGTAAACATTGGTCGTATCACTGTGAGAATGAACAGTTTTCTGCACAATATGCTGTTAATTTTAGAGTTAGAAGAGACTTAGCTAAGAAGCAAAATTACTGAACAGAAAGTTGGTTCTGTTTTACCTCAATCCAGGACATCTGTTAAAAGGTTATCTGAAAATTTTTCACTACATAGCTTCTTTCTGCACAGCATATTGTCCAATCGTATCGTTTGGTACAGCAGTTCTTAATTCTAAATGTAAAAATAATTTCTTTGCCAGATGAGTATATGTACTATTGACTATATTAATTCCTGTTTTTCAGGCTACACATTTTTGGGTTAAATTGACTTCTAAGAGGCTTTTGAGTGAAAGCAAGGAAAGACTTAGAAAATGGTCTTCGAAGGAGTATTATATATTCAATGACAAATATGGTTAAAGAACGGCTTAGTTTAGCAAATTTTGCCCTTATATATTTACTGATGTTGAGGATGCTGAATAAACAAGTTGATGCAGTGTTGAAATTTTACAGCTCAAGGCCATATTTTTGACAACTCTGCTAATTAGCTTATAACTAACTAGTACTAATAAAAAGCAACACTCCAAACACTTTGTGGTTTATTTCATTTTTATAGGTAAGGTTAGAAGTTTAGGGTAACCATTTGTTCTCATGTCTGAAGAAAATGCCAAACAAATATTCAAGGTTACTGGAGCTTTTTAAAGGGATACAGTTTGCTGGTGAGGAGTGTGCTTCTTTCGCTTCCTAGCAAACCCAGCATATATTCTATGAAAAGGTTGAAAAGATTACTAGCCCTTACTTTACTGACCTATACTTGAAAAATCTTCTGGGAAAAATTCAGCTCTGATCATTTATATGCACGCAGTCAATATAACAACAAACAATAAAAGGGTTTATAGCTGACTAAATCTTATTAATATGCCTAACATTAATACACCAACTGATAGGCAGTTTTTACTGTTTCCAACCTGAATACATAAAGAATACAACCAAACAAGGTGCAAATATATTTTTTGTCTTCAAATTTATGGTTGCTGTTGAAAGCACTAATGATATTTGATCTACATTAAAGGATGAAGAAAAGGGGAGAGGACTAGATGCTTACCAGATAATTTTGTATCCTGTAAATTGCAAGGTAGACTTTGTTCTAATTCGTGAACTGAAGTATTGCTGTCCTAAAGTTTCTTCATCATTTTTACAGTACCCTGAAAGACGATAACTAGAAATACAGATTCTGCATGATTATACTGCATTTTTTATGCCGCCAGTGTGAACAGGTAGCTTCAAAAGTCAAAAGCTCTCCTACATTTCAACTGTAGGCTTTGGGAACATAGAATCATAGAATCATAGAATCATAGGGTTGGAAGGGACCTCTGGAGATCATCTAGTCCAACCCCCCTGCCAGAGCAGGGCCACCTAGAGCAGGTTACACAGGAACGCGTCCAGGCGGGTTTTGAATGTCTCCAGAGATGGAGACTCAACCACCTCTCTGGGCAGCTTGTTCCAGTGCTCTGCCACCCTCAAAGTAAAGAAGTTCCTCCTCACGTTGAGATGGAACTTCCTATGCTCAAGTTTGTACCCATTACCTCTTGTCCTATTGCCGGGCACCATTGAAAAGAGCCTGGCCCCCTCCTCCTGACACCCACCCTTTAAGTATTTGTACACATTAATTAGGTCACCCCTCAGCCGTCTCTTTTCCAGACTAAACAGACCCAATTCCCTCAGCCTTTCCTCATAAGAGAGGTGTTCCAGTCCCCTAATCATCTTGGTAGCCCTATGCTGCACCCTCTCCAGCAGTTCCCTGTCCTTCTTGAGCTGGGGAGCCCAGAACTGGACACAGTACTCCAGGTGTGGCCTCACCAAGGCAGAGTAGAGGGGGAGGATGACCTCCCTCGACCTGCTGGCCACACTCTTCTTGATGCACCCCAGGATGCCATTGGCCTTCTTGGCCACAAGGGCACATTGCTGGCTCATGGTCATCCTGTTGTCCACCAGGACTCCCAGGTCTCTTTCCACCGAGCTGCTCTCGAGCAGGTCGGCCCCCAACCTGTACTGGTGCAGGGGGTTATTCCTCCCCAGATGCAGCACCCTACACTTGCCCTTATTGGATTTCATAAGGTTTCTCTCCGCCCAACTCTCCAGCCTGTCCAGGTCTCTCTGTATGGCGGCACAGCCTTCTGGTGTGTCAGCCACCCCCCCAGCTTTGTGTCATCAGCAAACTTGCTGAGGGTGCTCTCTATCCCCTCATCCAAGTCGTTGATGAATATATTGAAGAGGACTGGGCCCAGTACTGACCCCTGGGGCCCAGTACTGACCCCTGGGATATAAATATAAGCCCTCCAAATACTAGTAGTGGATATTTTGTTAGGCAATAAAAATTCGTGCACACAATGGATCATGAACAGAAACACAGTCCATAACTCTAATAGGATAATCTCAGCCAGGGACCTTCAGGTTTCCTCCCACTTGCCTCTAGCCATCATCTAGGAGAAGCCCTAAGGGAGATGATAAATGTGAAGGCATGTGTTTTAGCTAAGGAATAAGATTCAGCACCCGTGCGACAGCCAAATATATTCTTCAGTAACAGAAGAATTGGGGGTGGGGGGTGGAGGGAGGAGGGCGATATTTCTACATCTTTTAAAGCACTTCTTATCACTTTGACAAGTGACTTTAGAAGGGGTCAGTGAATAATGCTGGGACTCAGTGGTCCCCTTTGGTTCAAATCTTCTGGCCTACACTCAGTTTGAGTAAACTTTTTTCATACATCTACTAAACCTTTCCAGAAAGCCTTAAAAGGATATTCACTCACAGAAAAGTGCAGGGTTCCACTGAATTACCCTCCAAACCTTTCTGTGGGAACCTCTAATCCTTCCCCACCCTACAAGATTTTCACATGCCCGGAATATTTCCCTCGGTGTCAGTTTTCCCCATCAGCAGCTCTGCATTCTTTTTACAAAATCACAGAATTTTTTTTGCCCTTGACAGGATAACCAAAAATTCTTTATCATTGTTTGATTCATCCATGCTGGAATATTAAAAGCTGCAGAGAGAAAATGGTAATATGTACAATAGAGGTTTGATACTGATTCTGAAAACTACTTGGTCCTTTCCCAAATTAGAAAAAGTCCATAGAGTAATTGGAACAAAAGCTGGTTACTTTCTTGCTTTAAAAATAATGTCCAGTTGACATACAGATTTCCTGGAAAACATTGGAATCTAGCATTTACACTAGGTCTTCAGAGTCATAGCCAACTTCATGGGGTTGAGTACTACTGAGTACTGCTTCCCAGTGGCTACTATGAATAGTGGAACACTGAACCCACTAAGCTAGACCTTAGCCTAGTCCCAGGCAAATTCACGGACAACTTTAAAAACATGCTGCGTATTTTCTTCAGGTGTAATCAGTACAGGAATTTTCAAGGAAGTTATTTTGCTGTGCTAAAAGACAATAGGAACAAAAAAAAAAAAAAAAAGGAGATAGAAGGAAAAAACAAAGTGTAGTTATTGCTTTGGAAGGCACTTTTAAATAATCCCCATTGCAAAAATAAAGTTTTAGTTCTCATATTCCACTAAAAATCACTTTATTTTCACAAAAAATTGACTGTCTTTGAAATGAGCATTCTTCAAGGCAGAAGTAGTAGATTTTACTGGTTGTGATGATGACTGTGAGCAGACTAATACTCTTCAAAAAATCACTTAGTATTTCATCACAGTCTCACATTGCACAAAAGAAACTAGTTTGTTTGATAAGTTACAAAGAAAGCCATCAAATTATATCTGGATTTTATAAGTTATTTTTTTTAGAGATAGGAGACAAACAAAAGAAGACAAATAAAAGAAAAGAAGGCTTATGTCCAAACAAAGAAATTAAGTTTTCACAGAACAGAACAATGTATAAATTCAATCTTACCCTGAGAACATAGCTAGTTCATGGAAAAAAAAATTATATTCTGGTTATTATTTCATTGTATTAGTGGCTGGCTAAATAGAAGGAAAAAATATCCTGTCTTAATATATAACTTTAGAAAGAAAACAGAAGTAACTCCTGAACTTTATTGAGTATTTTGATACCTGAAACCTTTATCTTCTTTAAGCTGATTTAGATTTCAGTGAACTAGAAAATAAGAAAACAGCTCACACTAAACCAGGGGAACATTGATGATTAAACAATTCTAAATTGTGTCTGAGCTTGCTAATCAACCAAAAAGAACTTTTTAAAAACTTCAGTTTAGAGGGGAATGATTTCTAATTATCTCAGGAAGAGACTGTTTTTCCTCTGTTCAGACTGCATTAGGTTTGGGAGCTGATCAGTCTACATATACTGAAGAAATGTGAGCATAATATGAAGTAAACCCTCTTTATTTGGAGGTAGTCACTGAGACTGCATGGACTTGCTGACAGCCTGGTGTGACATGTATTTTCTCCTTACATATCCTCAGTAAGGTTGATTAGCGATTCTCTCAATTTCTCTAGCCTACAAAGCATCACACCTCTACCTTAGATGCATCAGGTAATACATAAATAACTCCTGTCTCCTTAACGTTTCCTAAGCTGTCAAATGCCAAGGATCACTGATCACACTGAAAGTAAGCCATGGAATGGAATAAGGTGTTTAAACCAAGTCATTTCTTTTCATTACACTGACCTCTACAAATGGCCTCATATCTTCATTAGCAGTCCATACAAGGTAGAAAACTGGTTTTGGTTTGGAGGAGAAAATAAACTATCATCTTATACCCTCTCAGCAAAAGTATAAAATTCAGTCTGATGGCTTATGGTTAGACCTGCAAAATAGACACAGGCCCCAAAATATTAGGCACTGTGTTATCATTTGCCCAGTCCAGAGTCCAGAATGGTGCCCGAATGAACCTATGCCTTTTTTTTTTTTGTAAAGTTAAACACTTCTGAAATCTTTTTTTTTTTTCAAAGATAATGCTTAACCCTTCCTGTGAAATAATTATTTTCAAACATTCCTTTCTAAAGTAAGTAGTAGTCCTGTGACAGACAAAATGTCAGCTGTCCCTGTGACAATGTCTGAAAGCCAGAACTCCATCAGAAAGTGTACTACAGAGCAAGACTTTCTTCTTGTGGCCTCATTAACTGTGAAATGGATTCAAGGCAGGGATAGAGATTTTCCTGCTCTTTGTCCGGGTGTTTTGGAATATAGAAGATATGAGATTTGAACACTTTTGCAGAAGAGTGATTTTTTTTAAAAGAAAGCAAAGCTTCAGGGCTTGGGGCAAACTGGGAGAAAAAAATAAATCAATCTGAACCCCAAGTACTATGATTTGGATGACTGATAATATACATATTTATATCTATTTAAAAGCATAGAATGAAAAAAATTTTGTAAATATAATATTCTTTTTCTTCTTACTTTTTCACCAGCCATCTCATTAAAAGATCGACCTATTAGCCAACATTCTGACAGAGAGTGATACTCTATAACTAGGCATAACTCATATACACCTCTTGATGACAAAAACCTATCCACCTTCCTTTCAAAATTAGACAATGCCTAAATGCATATTTTCTTGAAATTAAGCAATGTATTGAGACAAAAGCTGTGGTTCTCTCATCATGTGTCATGATAAAGCAGTATTTGATAAGACTGTATTAGCCAAATTTTTATTTAAAAAAAAATGAATTATCTAAAAATTCTCCTTTCTTCTCACTATGTTTTACCAAAATAGAAAGAGAAGTACAGAAAAGAAAAAATAAACACTCCCTCCCCTACCAAAACAGCACCAGTGAAATGTGTGTTTCATTGTTCCAGCATGACATAATCATGGTTGTCACCATTGCCTTGTAACCTCTGTAAAAGAAACACAGGGAAATCATGCCCCCTACGGAGAAGCGTTTTTCTCCATAAAAAAAAAAAAAAAAAGACAGTTGAGGAATTCTTTGCAAATATGAAACAGGATTATAAAATAAATCAGGTGATAAAAGGAGAACCACATTTTCAGCTGGTGGAAATTAGCATAGTTCCACTGGAGACAAAGGAACCTATTTATATTAGCTGAAGATTTAGCTATTATTTGATATTCGGGGAGCTCAGTGATGAAAGAGCTGTAAGGCAAACAGCGAAAGATGAGAGAAAGGGAGAAGTAAGGAATGAGAAGGCAAGGAGAATACATATTCAATCTGATTGTGCAGATCATCTGTCCCTCCAGAGACCCCAACAAACAGAGAGAGGCCACACGTCCATAGGAAACACCTAGCATACTTACAGAGAACTCACTCCATCTCATTATAGTCCTTCCTGAGGCTTGTCTGCCTCTCTCATTCCAAGTCATATAGTGGAAAAATTATCTAAGCATATAACTGCACCAAGATCTGAGCCTTGCTTTGGGCCCCGTTGGCTGCTACAGTTCAAATTATTGTAATTAAGGTAATCACAATTAAAAAATGGTTTTGAAATAAACTTGAATTCTCTGAGTTTCTGCTTTATCGTGCCTGGATTTTTTATGCAAACTAGTCTTCTGAAAGAACAATATTTCCTAGCCCACAGAAGAATACATGCAGCACTCTTGTTAAAAAATAAAATTTAAAAAAATCAACATCCCTATACTTGTAAGAGAATACTTAAAATGTTTCAAATACTGATATGATAGGATTCCATTCCAAAGACATTAGTATGCTTTACAGTGTGTTTATTTCCATTTACTGCAATGAGACACTAAAGTAGGATTCAACACACTAAGGGAAATTTGGGCACGTCTACCTATGTCAAGTGCAGGTAGTCATGTCAGCTGTGCCCACAGCTGGAGCTGGCAGATGAGACTTATTAGTACAACCCAGCTGCACATTAATGTTCCTGAATGCAGCTCAGAAAGGGGGTAGTTTATTTCCATATTATGATCACTACTGATATAAGGCAAGTATGCTACTCCCTATGCTTGTGCATACCATGTTTTCCAGTGATTATTCTATGATTCTTCAAGTTAGTTATTAAATGGAGATGTGGTCATACCTGGTATTATGTGCTGCTGGGGAGTAAAGTCTTGCTTCTGTGAGCTAATGCCACTAACAACTTCCATTTTTTCTATACAAATATCGCTACTTCAGATGCAATAGGCTTTAGCTAATACAAACCAGCATGATATTTGTTCATGTGTTTTGGGAAATACATAGCGAAACTGCCAAAATCAATTGTGTAATGGAACAAAACCATTTGCTCTCGAGAGTTTCCTTATGAACACAAGAACAGGTTTGGCTGACAAAGTCCTACTGTCCATGGTGGTTCTTCTCTTAGTGGAAATCACAGCAGGTTGATACAGAATCAGACTGCAGCTATACTTCAGAAGAATCTATGACTCTAACTATTACCATCACTGAAACAGTCTACTCAAAGGTGTAAAATTAAGAATGGCATATAAACATTTAGGACAAGATCAGAGACTGCAACATACCTAAAGATACAAGGTGTACTTGTGTTTAATGTCCTCTTCTCAGCTGCTAGCTGAAATTACAAAGAAACTTCTTCAGCAATATTACTTCTTGTTTCAAATTACCTTCCTGTAGCCCCTTCCTTAGCAGCCTCACTAATTCCAACTTGCTGCCCGGAGACATTATCAAAGTCAAGATGATAATGCAGAAATAAATAAAATAAACTGAAATAACATTTCAAAGTGATTGTTGAGGAGTTTTATTTTTGTTCACTTAACTATTCTTTAGCTTAAACTTTTCTGTTTCCACAGGCTTTGTGGGTGGACCTAGATTTTTAAAACAAATCCTACGTAGGTTTTAGGCCACTGTGTCAATTCTTTAAAATCAAACAACCTGATTTTTTGAAGCCACACCAAAAAGACTCTGCAACCGCTCTCACTGCCCCGACTCTGCACGTATGCTTGTGCCAACACGTATGTCTGTGCCTAACCAGGTACCTTGCTGATCTTTAACTGTTGATTTAGTTTCCTGGTTTGACTTTGGGTCTGCCTAATCACTGCAGACTTCTGGCCATCTCTGGACTGTGGCTGACTCTGATTACCATCACTGGACCTGCTCTTCTTCCCTTGTTAGTGTGCCATAGAATGACGGCCTTGTTTTACCCTGCCAGCTCTGCTGTTACTTCAGCTCCTGGCTCCCCTTCCCTTTTTTGCTCTTGCAGCTCCTTGACAGCCAACATATGGGAAAAATATTGGAAATCTGAGGTGGTTTTAGCTACTCATTTAGAAAAAGTAGAGAATTACTTTAGGTTGCTTTTGAAAATGAAACCCAACAAACTGGAAAACTCATCCAATAAGACCATGGATTTAGAACCTCTGTAAGTTATTTTTGCTCCAGTCAAAAGTGACAGATGGCAATTCACTTTTTGAAAGACTCACCACTATCATTTGGATAATAAATAGTCCATATGAATAATGGTGATTTTAGATCTTTAAACTGAAACACTCAGAACGAACTACCTTAATATTTCTCAGGAATGTATCTCATAATAATGATTCGTAAATTTGAAAAGTATTAGGTTATCCAACAGATTATGCAGCTATAATTTACTCCACCAAAATTAATAACTATTGTTTATACCCACCATTTCAGTCGTTAATAAACATAATTATTAACAGAAACAAAAAAGGGGCACATCACCAAAGCTGTTCTAGGCTGTGAAAAAAATGGTAATTTTGATGCCCGGTATACTGTCATGGTTTAGGCTGGGCTGACCACTAAACGAATGACTGATGCTCTCTTTTAACCTCTCTCCCATCCCAGAAGAGAAGGGAGAAAAAATAAAGGAGAGTCTTAACTGAAAAGTAAAATTACTGAAAAGAGAATTGGTTCTGTTCTGTCTCAAACTAGGACATTAGTGTCAATGCCAGTGGTACTCACCTTTTACTCATACAAACACAAGAAGAAATGAAAAGGTTTCATGTGTCTCATCATCTCGACATAAAACTACTAAGCATTTTTCCATTGTAGAGTTCTGTGGTGGAGAAATTGCTAGTAAGAATGTGGACTCTCTGAAGAACAGCAGGGCAAGATAATATAATAAAAAACAATAAAAACTATGAAATAAAACTTTTCATTCTATAAGCTCTTTTAATCAAAGAGTCTCAAAGAACAATAAATAATAATACCTCATACCTCTCGATACCTCGGTGTGGGAGGAAAAAGCTATATGATCCTCTGTCAGTAAGGAGAGAAATATTCGTTTTCTTTACTTTGATTAATTTACTGTATTGAGTATATGATTTTTTACCCATGACAGTGGAACAATGGCTTATTGTTCATATACAGGAAGAATAATCTCATTTAGGAAAAAAAAAAAAAGAAAATATAAACACTTTTTAAATAATTCTGAGGAAACTACTCACATGAAGTCCGGATTTAGTATTACCGGCTCAAAGGTTTTTAGGATATTTATATTTGTATTTAATATTCTAAGTATTTAATATTCTGAGTGTTTTGAGCCTTGAAGTTCATTTATCTCTAGCAGAGGCAGAAGGCTTCATATATATACTTTGATTAAGTGTGAAAGATTTTACATCAATGGTGAAGCAGGATTGATAGATTTATGTTCACTGAATTTAAGAAAGGGGACAGTGAATATAAGAAAGGTGAACAAAAATGCTTCTTTTAAATATTCTGCTCTTTCAAAACTGTAGAAATAAAACCTGTGGTAAAAATAGTGTGAACATTTCATGATTACATTATACTGATTTTGTGAAACCACAGAAAATAAATGAATTTTTTCCTTAAGAAGTCCTTAAAATGAGTGTCCAAGGCAGTTTTTTTTCTGGAATTCAGATGAATTTTGAAGCTTAATATTCATCCTCTTTTCAGCGTTCTGCCAGTATCATTTTTTTTGCCAACTGATTCATAATTCTTTTACAGTCAGCAACTCAATACATATTTCAAACTGGACTCCTATTGTTCCAGGTAGTATTTTTAAAGAAGTAATTTAAGGGGGAAAGGGAAAAAAACAAACAAACAAACAAACAACCCCCCCCACACACATAACTTTTGTTATACGAACAGGAAAAAGACCAAATAATGAGAAGGGAAGGCTTGTTTTCACCCCCTTTGTATCCATTTCACCATGAATGAGAATCTTCTCACAGAATTATATTTGAACTGATAAAATACTGATCTATTTTCACTATATTTCAGTAAAATAAGCAAAATTTCTTATTCCCTTCTTCACCCCTAAAACCAATGGGAGGGAAAAAAACATAAATTCTTTGACATTTTGAAAGAAAATTATGTTATTATTTGTTAAAGCTGTATAGTTTGTTAAAGTTGTCCCTTTCTTCCTGAGTTTTCAAAACAGGTGTAAGTATTTCTGTTGGGATGACTACCCTAAAACTTTTACTTATGTTTAATAATTTTTTTTCAATACATTTTTTGTTGTGGCATTATTATTTACAGAACATTTTAAAGGAAAGGTAATAAAGCGAATTATGAGAGACCAAGGCATAGTTTAAATCTGCTCTTCAAAAAGAACAAGATACTCACTGGGAATCATGGATTTTTTCCATATGCATTTTTGATAAATTTTGGGTTTAACACCTTGCACACTAAAAATATTAGATAGAAAGGCTTTTTAAGTTGCTTTCTTCTCTCCGATTTAGAACATATACCTCAGATAGTATATGAACTCAATTGCTCGTATTATCATAGAATGAATCAATGTCTATGTTAACAATATGGTAAGAGCTCTTTTGTCATATAACATATAAATCTCTGTATTTAAATGTAATGAAATTTTCCAACACTCTGTTTTTAACTATGAAGGGAAACCTGAAGGAATTAACGTCTTTAAGAACAGAACTCCTGTATGTGTTATTCTGCTGCCCTGAACTTGCCTGTAAGTACATTATATATTAAAAGTTCTGTGACTGACATAACATATCTCTTCATACTAGAGACCTTTACTCAGTAGAGCCAATAAAACAGAAAATGTCTGCCAATTTCTCCATTAAAATCTTGCTGATAGGTTTTACTTAAATTACATCGAACTTCAGATTTTCTATAATGATTCCAAAAGCAGGGCTATGCATAGATATAGAAATGATTAATTAAAGTTGAGTTTGAACTGACACCATGGTTGAATTGTAAAGTTCACTGTAATATTCCAAACAATTCAGTATTCTCTTTGAATCTTCGAACCTCGGTTTCCAAATCAGTTGCAACGTTATTTATAACTGATCAGAATTCTAAGTGGTACTGCTTCCAGAGAACCCAGAAACTTAAACTAATTATTTAGCATTTAAAAAGTTTTAACCTAAGCATACAGGAACAGATGCTGTGTTTATTTTGTTATGTCCTATTGTGCCTGTAAGAAACCAGTTATGAAGATGCGTAAGATGGCTTTAATTTTCCAGATGATTAAGCCTGCCAGGAGCCACCAGACAAAACATTTTATAGTTTCCTTTATTTCTGCATATGTATGAGTTCACTTGATTTTGGGAGGGAGGAGGGAAGAGGCAGGAGTGTTACATTTTGTCTATAAAAAACATCCCACTGGAATTTTAGCAAAAGTCATCTTTATGTCAAGGACATGGCATTTTAAGAACAGCTTTTTGTTCTGAAGCTCAGGAAAGCTCAGATTAACTTGATATTAAAAACTAATCACCATTTCAAAATGGAATTGGTAGCATTGAGATGAGAGGTTTATTCCCTTCACACTATCCTTTAATCGGAAGTATTCCCCAGAATTTTGAAGATCATGACACTTGCCACTTTCAACAGCATGAATAATGTGAGTTACTTGAAACATAAATGCAAACTGACCTGTTCAGCAGATCAGAAGAGTTTGTAATCTATTGCTAAACTGAAAGTGAGACAGGCTAGAGAACATTTAATAACGTTAGAAACAGACATTGGTGGATCCAATTAACAATGGATTCAAATACAGAGATTTTTGACTTCTAAAATCTACTAGGAAACAGTATTATTTGGTTATGTAATTTTTAACTAAAACAGTTAGACAACATTGTAATGTGCAAAGGTGCAACTTTGAAAAAAAGTGTGTTTTCCTGGGGGTGGGGATGTTTCATTTTGTAAGTGCTTTTAAAACGTAACTTAGAAAACTTGCCTAGAAGTAAGGGCCTGCAGACATAATTATTTCAGCTGTGTTGATTTAGTATCAGTGCAGCTATATCCCAGCTTTTGAGCAAGACATTTACTAGAAAACCAATCATCCAAGATTATCAGGCAATTAAAAGTATGTTAGGATATGCTCTTATGGCTTAAGTCAAGAAAAAATCCTTACAAAATGGAAATGTGGGTTAGAGAAAAGATGAAGTCAAGGATCAACAGTCTAGGATATACTACATAGTAACAGTCAAAGTAAAAGAGACTTCTGCTTGAAATCATTCAGAAAAACAGTGACATATTTTCAAAATAAGTAAAGGAGAAGAAGAAAGGTTATCCTGTATCCCAAACCACAGAAATATCAAGCAGATGAAATCTGGTCTGAAAACAGAAATCTGGCTGAGAATCTGTGTAAAACTGTCTCTCAGCTGTTAATATTAGAAAATTATAATCACTTCAAAATCAATAAGAAATGAATGCAAGAGTGCACAGAGCTAGAAGATGAAGAGCTATAATAAGCAAGATTAATTTATAACCTAAAAAAATAAGAGACGATGTTAAAAGCATGTGACCATCATTTTAATATATATATTTGAATAAAAGCTAAATGCCAGACTTCGTACCTTATCTCTATCTCTGAATGAGTGAAGGTTTAGTCCAGTAGTCAGTCATGTAGTAGTAGTTTTTACTGGTTATTTAAAATGATTTTTGTATTATGTGGTTTTCTATTCATCAATTCAGAGCTCACCAAAGTAGAAATTAATTGCATCAGAACAGTCATACCTGCTCTAAAAGATGGGGAGGGACATAGAAAAATAACAATAAAGAAGTAAATAAATAAAAGCAAGGCCAAAAGGCAAACTGATAAAAATAAACATGTTGAATGCAGAAATATGAAGAAGAGATTTGAATTATTCATTGTGAGACAAAATATGGAAAGGATAAAGGTACCAAAAGCATTAAATGAATTTTGACACTGGTAAGCTATATTTCAGGGCTACCCAAAATGCAGAGAACTAGCAGCAGGATTTAAAACTCCCAGTCTGAGGAAATGTTCCATGGCTCTAGAGACACATAGTTGAATCAAGTTACATATTACTGTTGATTTACACAGAAGACCAAGACAGAGAGACCAGCTACAAAGCTGTTAAGTTTGTTCATGGTAGAATAAAGTAACCAGTGAGCTGAACTTTGAAAAAATTGGATTGCTAATACATAAGAGATGAATCTTGGGAATTTGCACTGTACAGTAAGAGTTTATGACTGCAGTTTAATAGCCTCCTTCTCTCTAAATATGCCAGACAACACGAAATAATGGAAAGACTTAAAAAAATAGAACATTGTTTTAAACTAGGTACCCAGCTGTATGGACAGAATGGAGGTCCAGGTAGCTTAAGATAAGAAAAAAATCAAATAAATAAGATTATGCTTGCTATATTCATTTTCTGTATTTCGTCTAGTAAACCAAAACTCAAACAATTTTACTACTCCTTTCTTCATATCAACTGAAATAGTTCAAGATATGTAAGTAAGATATTATATCAGGAGTTTTCTCAGAACTATATTGTTTGGGGTCAGTTTTGTCTCCCAGTTCTATAACATAGCCAAAGTACTAAAGCAAATTTAGCATATAATGACATTGTCTGAAAAGCATTCAGATATTATAACAAATATTAGCACCTTTGATTCATACTCAGGAGCTCAAATAGGTATAACAATTATAAGGTTCATACCATGTTGAAATTTGTAAGTGGTTTAACTGTATGAAAGATGAAAATGAAAAGCAATTTTGCTTTTGACACATTAAAAAGTCAGAGAAAAATATTTTTCTGTCACTGGAAAAAAAGATGTAGGTAAAAAAGCACCCAAAACTTGATAGAACTAAAAGCTAACTAGAGAGAAAATTCTTGTGCAGCAGTTACATAAACAACTTTAATTTTCTCTTTCCTGAATAATGTGATCAATAAAAATGCCTCTTGAGAGCATGAGCTGCAAATGAAATCCCTTTCATTTTTCTCAGGGAAGAGTCAAATTAATAGCTTCATCTGATCAGAAGCAAAGAGACAGTGGAAAACTACTTTTTTATGCCTCCTTTTCTGGTGAAAATGCACCTCAGTTAGAACATCAGTCTGTAGTTGGCAGGAGACATTAATATTTACAGATACTGACTCTCAGATGTGTTGATAAACTTTGAAATCATCTTCTCTCCCTGGCATTTAGACACCATTACACTATTTGAAACCTAAGAGAAAGTAAGTTGTACCTATTCACCTTACCATTTTTTTTATACTCAGATCATGAAATTTAAAGCTACCAAGGAAATATATCTAAAGACTGAGCTTGGGCATATTACAGAACTCTTAATATTATCTTTTTATGCACATAGCCTGTAGTGGCTATGGAGAGGAGAGGAGAGGAGAGGAGAGGAGAGGAAGAAATGTATTCTTGAGGGTCTTCACATTGTTTTGATAATCTGGACCATTATACTTTTAAAAATTATATTAACAATATAGTTCTTAGTTTAATATAGATTATTCTCTTTTGTCCAGAACAAGATTTTAAGTGTGATTTAGCTATTACAAAAAATAAGTTCCCGATAGTCCTTTAGCTTTACTTTGATATCATTCTTTAGATCGAAATTTATGTCTTAATATCCTACAAAAGATGATGGAAAATAAAAGGAAAAGGAATAACCTGTCTGTAGCATGTACAAAGTTTGAATTCACCTACAAACTACCAATAAAGAAAAAACCACATAGAAATTAGGTGAGAGAGAGAACTAATCTTGCGTGTACTAAATTTAGGTTCAATTTCTCACTGACACAGCCTAGCATCTTCTTGGATTGCCTCTATAAGGGTATCTTCTTCCTCTCAGCAGTTCTCTGAATAGCCAAAGACCCCTATGAGGAAAAGTACCTGCAGATGTGAGGCTTTGGTTATTGTTGGTAAAATGCCTTTCCATCCCTCTCAGTCAGGGAGGTAAGCTGCAGCAGATCCCTACCCAGAATCCCTCAGGTTACTCTTCCATGTTATCTTGACCTTGTGACTCACAACTAGCCCATCACTGGTTACAAACTCTGTAGTAGCACACTTATACATGATACAAAAAGTCACTCAACAAAATATCTGTCTCATATCTGTTGCACTTACAAATCAAATTCAGTTTTCAATTGAGAGAATAATTTTACAAAGGAAGAAAGGCTGACGCAGCAAAATTCATATACAGTAGAAGTATAAAATCCTTAGAAATGTGAGATGAAACCTCCAGAATTTTCTGTAGCTTGCTGTAAAGGAAAGACAAACCTGTAATTTATACTGAATATTTCTGGGTAGTAATACATAAATAAATAAAACCTTCTCAATTCCCTTTAAAACACAACAGCAAAAAAGCCCCTCAGGACTCTTCCTGTAAGGACATCAGGAAGGAAAGCTATGAAAGCTATCCTGTCTGGAATAGCAGGAATTTTTTTTCAAGAGATACATTTCACAGGGTTAGCTGTTTCAACAGTACCTAGAAAAAATGTACAAGCATCGGCATTGCTTAATCTGAAGTCTAGTTGGGAAAGAAATTATGTGTCTCTGTTCAATGACTAAAGAATATATAAATTGCAGAGCACACAAGTAAACACTTGGGGAAAACCCATTCTCATCACATTGAGCATTGTCTTAAACTGGAAATGCCTTGGTGTAGGATTATTTTTAACAGATTCATGTATTTTGCTGTTTAAAACACCATTTGTGTGTAGTTTATTTTATAGTAATAAAGCTTTTGACTTTCTTTGCAAAAAACTTTGAAATCTGTTAATGAAAAACACTATAGGAGAACCAGGTGTTATCATCATTACTATTGTATGTGCAATTTAAATGATGGTAGTTCAAAATGAATTATACATTGTAATACAGTAACAGTAAGAAATGAAAAAATAAGGAACCTTTTGGGGGGACGACTTCTCCGTATCTATGGAGATTTATTAGGGGAGAGGAGAAGGAGAGGGGAAATAAATAGCACCAGGAAAACAATTCCTGGTGGTTCTTTCCACACTACTTAAGAAACTAATAGCTTTCTTAGTGAATTATTCAACTGCATGTATGATTAATCAATAACATATAATATGCAAATTTAGGAAGCATTATGGCTTACAAGTCAATTCTAGTTGGCTCGTGAACATACTTCTGTTGTAGCCATTCTGGAAAATGTCTAAAGAAAAAGAGCATTATAAATACCAACTGATCATCAAGCTTTTAGTTAAGCAAGATGAAATCAGCACAGGATTGCGATCTATAGCCATCAGACTTATCAAAAAAAAGAAAAAAGAAAAAAAATTTTTATATGCAGTACTGCTTTTTTTTTTTTTACTTCACTAACACAATTTATTTATGTGAAAGAATAGATGTACCTTCTAATGCTTGAGATGAGATTCTTATTGCATTTATATGAGAAGTGTTAACAATGTGTTTGATTCAGTTAGTGACAATTAGCTCCTACTGTTATAAGATTTGGGTTGTAAAACTAGCATAAATAATGATGGAATGGTCTGCAATCAACCAAAGTGAAAGGCAATGGGAAGTACAGTAATTTTCTCTGTTCAGAAATCTAATAGTGGGAAAAAAAGTATGGCAAGTATTAGAGAGGTCCCTAAGACAGGAAATAGCTGGATGAGTAATTTGAAGTTAGTAAATCCTGGGCCCAAGGCATTATAATGTTGCGAAGTGTTACTAACAAGCCTCAGGCTTTAAAAACAGTAACTAACCATACCGTGTCTCAGGATTTGCCAAGTTTTGTCTGGACTTGTTTGGTCTTGAACATGGTTTAACTTGATTTTATATTTATTCCCAAATTATTTAAGAAAATTCTGCTGTGGTGTTAACTTGCTTTATGATGAGATGACTGTTGCCTAGGTTATGCTAACTGTTATGGCAGAATGGTCAGGCCTATTGTTTGTGCTGTGATTTTGAGCTTTGTAAAGGCATATTATTGTCTAACTTGCTGCTACCTTAAGTTTTACTTATTTCTTTTGTGATTACATGGTTCTTATCCTAAAATAAAGCATACTATATTAAAAAAAAAAAAAAGGACTAACAAGCCTAAGTAATCTTAGTGTAAGTAAACCACATAGATCAAAGGTGAGTGTGTAACTCCTTAGCGAATACAGGGAAAGAGAAGTATAACAATAACCCTGAGCAACAACCCTCAAGACTGAGGAGGAAGAAACTCTCACTGTCAACTTAGTGCTTCTCCCAGCAAAGAACGAGGGATACTGACAACTTGCCATAACGACATATAAGTAGAGTGGGCATTACACCAGATAAAGGAATATAGGCTAGAAAGTCAGTGTATAACAATTTTAATTATATCATTAAGAGGAATTAGCAATAATTAGGTGAAGTGGTCTGTAAGTGTAAAACTGGTAAGGTAAAACTGGACTTAAAAAATAATTCTCTATTTTGATTAATGTCCTAGAACACTCATGAAGTCATGGAATAGTTTGGGTTGGAAGGGACCTTTAAAGGTCATCTAGTCTGACATCCTGATAAATAACAAAACTCACTGCACTAAAAGTAAATTCTCTTCCATCATTTGTTGCACATAGTAAATATTTGCAAGTAACAAAATCTTTGAAAATACCCTTGGCTTGAGTGAGTAAATATCTCCGACTTGTATTCAGTAAGAAAACATAATGATCAAAAACCAGAAGAAATGCAGTGGAGTAGATAATCATCTAACTCACTTTTTTACCTTTTATGATGGCAATAGAAGGTGCTGTTTAGAGATAGTACATGAGTCTGGCCATTATCTGTGGTCTGTTGTCTCTCATAGTCTCCAAGCACACACAGTCACTGGACAAAGGTTTTTAGAGGTTATATCCTTGCCTTCTCCCTGAACTATTTCGTTATGGACCTAGCAATCTGATCTAGTTAAAGATGTCCCTGCCTACTGCAGGGGGGTTGGACTAGATGACCTTTAAAGGTCCCTTCCAACGCAACACATTCTATGTTTCTATGATTCTACTGTCCACGAATTTGTGTGATCTCTCTTACAACCTTCTGATATTACCTTTCTTCAAAACCCTGTGTGGCAACACACTCCAAAAGTTCAGTCTGCTGAGTAAAAAAAAACTTTAAAAAGTGGTCTCCTACGATCCCCAGTGAGTGATGCCTAGTTCTATTATTATGTAATTCAAAGAAGATCGTAAGACCTGTCAATACAGTGCAAAAGAAAGGACTTCAGCAATATGAAAGATCTGCCTGTGGTGGGTTCACCTTGGCTAGCTACTAATTGCTTACCTAGCTGCTCTCGCACTCCCCCTCCTCAAAATGGGGAGAAAATACAATGGAAAAGCTCATGGGTTGAGATAAGAACAGGCAGATCACTCACCAGTTGCCATCAAGCTCAAAACAGACTTGACTAGGCAAAATTAGTTTAATTTATTGGCAATTAATAATCAAGTACTATAGAAAGAAGTAAAACAAAACACATCCCCCTCTGCATCCCAGGGTCAACTTCACTCGCAATTCTTCTATCTCCTCCCCCCTGCCTGAGCAGCAGAGGAGGATGGAGAAGGGGGGTTGCAGTCAGTTCATAACATTTCATCTCTGCCACTGCTACCTCCTCACACTGTTCCCCTGCTGCAGCATAGGGTCCCTCCCACAGGAGACAGTGTTTCACGAACTTCTCCAATGTGGGTCCTTCCCATGGGCTGCAGTTCTCCAAGAACTGCCCCAGCGTGGGTCCTTTCCACAGGCTACAGTCCTTCAGGAATGGTCTACTCCAGTGTGGGTGTCCCACAGGTAACACATCCTGGCAGAAATCCTGTTCCCGCATGGGTTCCTCTCCATGGAGTAACAGGCCTTGTCAGGAGCCTGCTCTGGTGCAGGCTCTCCACAGGTTGCAGCTTCCTTCAGGACATATCCACCTGCTCAAGCATGGGGTCCTCCATGGGCTGCAGTGTGGATATCTGCTCCACTGTGGTCCTCCATGGGCTGCAGGGGGATGACCTGCTTCACTATGGTGTTCTCAATGGGCTGCAAGGGAATGTCTGCTCTGGCACCTGGAGCATCTTCATTTTGGAGCTGGATGAAACTTGCTCTTTCTGACATGTGAGCAACTCCTGTTGTCTTCTCACAGCATCCACCTCTTCAGACCCGACTCTACCAGAACCTTGTCATGAAAACCCAATACACTGCTAGAACAAATTTATGAAAGACCCGACAGGAGAAAGGACCAGTTTGAAAATAGAAATCAGACTTTTGAAGATAGTTGTGAATGACAATCTCATAGAGGTGTGAAAGCCAGGCTTTAAGGTAGTGATTCAGAAAAGCAGCTTTACCTAAAAATAGTGTGAATACAGAAGGTAATTATCACTTAATCCATAGCTATCTGTACAGAGGGATTATTGAACTATTTGAATTATTTTACCTAAACTTTATCCAAAGAAACATCACAGTCAATTTGATTTTATATTCTATGGAATATGCTTTACCCATTTGTTGTTCCAATACCTTTGTGTAACTGTTCTTTTTAGTATTCTCCATGAAATTCCATTAATTCCAACTGGAGCCCATTTAGGATTAAATTTGTCCTAAATCTATTTCACTGTTTTTCTATGAGAAAGATGTCATTTTAGTTACTTTTAAATTTGAGAGAAGTCATATTCACCTCACAGAAAGTAGGATGAAATGAAAAATACATTAAGAAAAATCCCCTGCATGTAAAATGGAAAATTTTGCAATGAAAATAAATAAAAAAAAAAACAACAAACCAAACCAAACAAACCCCAAATTTCTGGCCTAGACCAGTAGATGGATTTGGATACTGCAAAGAAAATGAAAGGGAAAAAAATGAAAAAAACATGCTGTGTTTTACTTTACTGGGGGGTGGGGAGGGAGGGAGGAGAGGAGTGTGGGACAGGACGGGTACAAACCATATAAATAATTTCAGCTCAGAGTGTCTCCAAGGAATTGGTCTAGATAGAATCTGATTAACAAAGGAGGGGCATCTTAGATTTTCTACACATGGTAGATTTTCTATATAACAAAGTGTAATGTCAAGATAATTACAACTAATATCAGATTAGATTCTAATTTTGCATCACAAGAATCATGTTGACAGCCAACAAGAAAAGGAGTAGAAATTCAGATCTGGGATAAACACAAATAGAAAAGGCCAGATGCTTAAATATAGTACAAAGATGAATTTTATAAAATCATTATGTCCCTGATGTAATCACAGAGAAACATAGCATTATTTATCTGTTTTAGTTTTACATTAGTTTTGTTTTTATGGAAGATTTGGCATGCAAGGCAATTGAGTAGTAACAGCATGAAGATATGAACACAATAGGTTGACCCAAGATAAAACAGATGATTTAGGGAGTATGAAACTAATCAGTAAGCAAACAAAGTAGCAGAAGAATACATGAAGAGAAACATTATGCAAGGCAAGAGGAACGAAAAAGGATGCAAGACAAATGCATGCAAATAACAGCAAACAACCAAGATATCTCAAAGTTGCACAACTTTCCAAAACCAGTAATTAAATGGGTCCTGAAGAAGTAGTACAGAGAAAAATGAAAGAAAGCAAAAGACACAGGGAAAAAAATGATTTTTTTTTTCCTTTTAAGAAAGAAATATTTTCTATGATTGGTAATGTAGGTGAGAAACCCACAACACAGACGAGGTAAAACTATTGAATGGTATTTACAAGGAACAGGTATTCAGTAAATGTGTGAAAGCAACAGTGATACCAACCTGTAATGAAGAAGACAAGAATAAGCACAAGAGCTACAGAGGAAATTGTCTATTCCATATTCCAAGAAAGTTCTTCAAGAGTTTTTTCGCAGACCAGAAGGAACAAAATGTAGCTTGCAGAGCAATAGGCCAGATACATATCTGCAGTGCTAAACCAGAAAAGCAACTGATTTAGAACAAAAAACAGTTTGAACAAGACAAATGTGTGTGTGTAGACAAGAAAGGAGGCAAAAAAAAAAAATAATTAGAAGAGGAATATCTTGGAGGATTCATTTAAAAAAGCCAAAAAACATTATTAAGCTGACAGAAAAAGATTGAACTACTACTGTTGCATCGGCTCAATATGTGGATAGTTGATAACTGTCAATATCAAAAGTTATTTGCTAAAAATTAAAGCCAACATAGCAAAGACAATAGTCATGATGAACATGACAAATGACATCACAGGAGTATGTGCAACTGAAATTCACTGAAGGGACAATGAACAAACCAAACTGAAATAAAATAAATAAGAGACACAAAATAAGACCTTACAGGAAGATTTTAAGAATGTAGCTGTCATAGTTTGGATATGTATCAAGTATAATGCTAGAACAGATACCTGATGATAGGTATCCAAGTGCTCAGATGAGGATAGATGAGTGCTACATAGACATGATGAACTAAAAGATGGAACAAAAAGATTTATAGAAGAAAGAAAATATGGAAATCACATACAACTGAAAACGGGGGAACCAAACCCTTCAGTGTAAAAAAATTACTTTGTCACAATTTGATGTTGACCTGATTTCTTTAGCTACAATATATATATGTAGTGACTGTATTCATTTTTTTACCCAGGAAATCAGTGACTAACTGTGCTATTCATTCCAGATTTTCTCAGTTGAAAATTAAATTTGTATTTTCTGTATGTGTGGCTTATTTACTATGTCTATCAAGCCAATAGCATGAATCATGGACCAAGGTCCATTATTCTAGGCACTGTACATACACATAGTAAAAAGGTCAAACCTAGGAAGGCCATAAAACCTCTTTTGCTTGTTTCCCCTCCTTTGGTCCCTCCTGTCTTGTCCACCCTTTTGCCTAATGTGAATTGTCCTATTATTTGTCTAACATGACTTTGGAAACCTAGTAGTGTTTGTGTATTATTAGCCCGATACCCTGCACATACATATGTAAGTAAACATATTCACAGTTCACAGTTGCAGTTTCCTGCTCCAGACGTTACACCTTTCTGTAAGATTTTTTATACTATGAGATAAAAAATGGCTTCTCTATCAGAGGAACAGAGGAGATCCTGTTTAACTAGCCTGACAGTATATACCTGAATGATCAAGTAAAGTCAGTCCTAAACCACAATCTAATCCTGACTGACAGCCAGTTTAGCATTTACCTCATTCAGGAAAGTTAGCAACATAAATCACTGAGTTCAGTCTCAGGTGAGTCAATAGAGAATCTACCCCTAAAATAACGCAGTTATAAGGAGAATATGAATTAACTACATCAAATAACAGTCCTCAGACATTTAGATGCAATTCTTGTTCTAAGGACTGTATGTTCCATTTCAGGCAAAGACATTTCCTCCTACTGTCTCAGCAGATTACCTTCCTTAGCCCAATGTTCCAGGATAAGACATAAATCAGACTCATTTTGGAAACATAACCAGAAATTCTATATTAACTATTACTTGTTTTTCACTGAAATTACAAGTCTTTGAGTTTACTTTGTTCTTGTTTTTATTTTCATCAAATTTATTTATGGTGTCTGTTCATTCTTTAGCCATGAAAAAGCTGTGGTAAGGCTGGAGGCAAAGCCAGATGTATAGTTGAAATACACTCTGAACAATTTCTATCTATCTGTATGATTTCTTCAATGTGTGGTTCCACTGCACTACATATCTTGTCATGCTCATCAATCTGCCCCTGTTTGATGTTAATATTCCCTTGGGAAAAGGAAAATATCATTATGGAAATCACTTGAGTGAGCTGTTCTGCTTCACTGTTTTCACAAACAGTCAATCTGGGAGTATTAATGCTAGGAATCAGAACAAAATCCTTTTTTGAGAGTCAAAAAAAAAAGAAGTCTCAGATGCAAGGAGATGATTAGGTCAAGTAAGCAGAAATGTAGTCTACTTTTTAAAATAAAGTATAGTATTTTGCTGTACACATTATCTTACTTACTTAGGATCATGAGATTTCTCAGTTGCAAGTGATCACAATCACAGAGTTAATTTGAAGTAGCTGCTCTAAATGGGTCATGTGTTCCATTCAACTATTTATAATTGTTATGCCTATGTAAAAGAACATTCTAAAAGTTGAAAAGTCAAGTAAAGAAAAATTAATCTGAAAATTAAAATTACCTTTATAAACTTATTTCAAAACCCTTCTATATAAATAAACATTGTTTACTTCCACCAGAAAGTTAATATTTTATATTTTTGTTTTGTTTTAACCTTATTGTTCAAAGTATAGCCTTAGGGTCTATTTATTGGACATTGTTTAAATACTGTTCTGATTATGAATTACCCATTAGCTCCCAGGCTGTTCTGGACTATTCTAAGCAATAGAGTATCTGAATATATTTGGCAGGTGCGGGAGCAGTACAATTTCATTTCATAGGTGGAGAGTCAAAATAGAGGAAGATCAAGATTGAAACACTGCTACATTTTGGGCAGGAGGCAGCTGGAACCTCTTATGCCTAAGTAATTTTCATTATGTAGCACTTGATTCGTTCAAGGCACATGTCCCTTTGTTTTTAATTGTTATTGTGAATATACAACAAATTCAGCTAATTGTTTTGAAAGTTCTCACATTTGACAACTGTTAAAAATGAGTGACCATATTTTTGAGCTTTGTTAGGTTACTTGTTTCACATCTCATGAAGTATCAAGCAAATCAAATTAGAATTTGTCACAATCAGTTTTTAGAATACTAAATCAGTAGAGTTTCCTTCTTTCTGATGAGGAGTCTATTTAAGTCATTGCATACTTCCCAGATTCTGAAGCAAGTAATGTAGCAATGCATCTACAACTGTCCTACGCAATGAAGTAAATGCAAAAATATTATTCTACTTGCAAATAACAATTTCATCATTGTGTAACATTCAAGGTAGCATATAATCTGACATTCCTCAAAGTTTGACTTTGTGGTATGTTATTGTGTTCTTTTAATGTGGTTTGTAACTTCAGATATTTTTTTTTTTAAAAAAAAGTGTTTTATAAAGACATTTGTCTGTTACAATGACTGTTGCCAAGTGTACAGGTTAACAACAGTAATATATTATTATCTGCTACATGAATAACATTTAAGCATTTTGCCATTCTTTTTCTCATCTATTGCTGATAGAAGTCACGAAACTTAAAAATCTTCTAATGGGTGAGAGATGAACAGAATTTTCTGCATATTCCCCTACTATCCCTATCAGAATCAGTTCTCAAATCTCCCTAATCCAATTACAAGTCTTGTTTTATATTTGTCATTCCCTCACCTTCAAATCCTCTTCCCAATTCCTTGAGCAGTAAGTATAAATATTCACCTTTTGTTTCTATCTTCAAATTAAAAATCTGTGTCACTTACTACTTTGCATCACCCTCTAAACCCAACACCATTATTCCTACTAAATCTCTTCAATTCTTGCCCAAGAAGTATATAATTAAGTACGTTTTCCCTTTTTTGGATCCGTTTCTAGACTGCCTTACCTCTGTCTCAATCTATTGCTGTTGTGATGATTAAGCTTGTCTGGTTCTGTGTCATATTCTAATTAGTCATTATTCTCCATGACAATTCTCCCATATTGTCAAAAATACCTTTTTACAATGTTTTTGGTTGTAAAAATTTTTGGCCTTGGTCCCAATATCTAAATCCATCCTCTACCAAAATTAATCCAAATCTCTCATGGCTTTTTCTCCAAGTCCCTCTAGCCACACTTCAGCTTGCGTATTTTCCTACCAAGCTTTCTCCACATTGCTGAAAGGCATCTAGTCCCAAATTCTACAATTCTGTCTGCAGCTACTACTTGACATTCACAATACCAGTAGTCATCTCCCCTATTCTTCTTCTAGGCTTCATTCCCTGTCTTAATCCCTCTAGAAAATCCTAGAAAAATGTGTAGAGTTCTGTAATTTGCTAAGACAAAACTGTCACATGGAATAAGACAGCTGTCATGAATGGGAGTCTGAATTTGGTTTACTAAAGATAAAACCTGTGTGATTTGTTTGTTTGTTTCCAAATAATAGTAAACAAATTGAAAAATATTACAGAGACATAAAAACTATTCATTCATTCATGCCCATTCATGTAATAAGAAGTCATTGGATTTTTATTTTTATATATTTTGTGAAACTACTTCTTTCCAAAAATCCCTTTTTTTAAGAATTTAAAAAACTCCTAATTCTTTTTTTAGTGGTTTTTGGGTTTTTTTTAATTACCTCTTCTAAAAAATGCTGAATGTAGGCAAAATAATTTTAAAATATGCAGTATATTTCAAGTCACTTATTTCAACCCCAATAATTTTTTGTTTTATGTTTATCTTATAAAAAAGGCTGACAAATTTTAAGTGTTTAAATGAAATTCAATTTTTATATCATTATTTCACTGGTGACCAGAAAGATAAAGGTATTACATTTATCCTGTCCCTGGTAAGAATTTCTGGATTGTGCAAGACTAAACTTAGAAGTTCAAAGAGGAAAAGCAATAGAATTGTATGATAAATGACTCAACTGAAAGACTTGGGTGATTAGTACAGACTAAGATAACATTTCTGATTTCTGATGTTTGTGCCCAGCTCAGTCAGGCCAAAGAACAGCCTTGAAACACAAAAAGATGAGGGG